>CAJNDT010006089.1:0-404681 GCA_905221615.1 Symbiodinium sp. CCMP2592 | reverse complement strand
GCACTAGCTACTCTGACTCCTCCGTCTCCTGCACAGCAGGGAGGTTCGTTGTTGAAGCGACCACCGATGCCCTGATTGAACCTGAAGGTGTGATAGCGCCGTCGTCATCTTCACGATCCGGAAAGATCACTCGAACAAACTCTGTCAGGTCAACGAAGCCATTGTCATCGTCATCAAAAAGCTGGAACAGCTCAATGATGCCTCGACAGCCCATCTGAAAGCAGAAGGACTCTTGTCACTGTGTCTCGAACAACTTAACCCCTAAAGCACACCCCACCCTCAGGATTATCCTCTACCTGTGCTGTTGAGCCATGATGCTGTCACTGGGCAGGCCAAGCTTCATTTCGCTGAGCAGCTCGCAAAACTCCAGAAGATTTAGAGATCCGTCCCTGTCGGTGTCTGCAAACTCAAACAGCAGTTGCACATCGCGACCTTGATAGCCCCACTGCGCGAAGCGCTTGCGGGCCCGCGCCAATAGGAGCACTCTGGCACGATTCTGCCAACAAACTGTGAACTCGTAGCCAACAAGCCCGACGGGCATAGCCTTACGGCGCAACATGCGAAGTCCGGATCTATGTTGTCTGGGGAAAGCTTGGCATAGCTACGATTCAGTGTGCGTATTGCATACGTCATGGCATGACGAGCTCGGCACAGCTATCTAAATAGCAGGACATGTGCCTCGCTCGAATGTCCTGTTGGATCTGCTTATCATGATCATCTTCCAGATCCTTGACTGCCTGGCAGCAATGAACAGCACGCTTACAATTGTGAGGATCGAGGCGATCACATAGCCCGCGGTAGATTTCGGCGCGTAATCCCCGTAGCCCACCGTCGTCATTGTTACAATGGCAAGCCAAACTGAGTGTGCCTTGAGTTGCGGAGGAACGGTGTTTCAGGTACAGAAACCGGTTCGAGCTGAAATGCATGGTACATCACAGCTTGAATGGCTTGACTAGGTTGACTGTTTCGCTGGGGCAAGAGACTCGAAGTCCTATTGCACCTGCAAAGCTCAATGGTAGTTCAGTTCCATTGGCCTCTCTCCATACGCCCCTAGATTGACAAATCTTTTTGCCCATGCATTTCTGCGTCCTTCGGTTTTGCACAGATAATAGACAGATCACAAGACGGAAAACTGCTGAGCAAGATGCCAAGGTCGGAATGTTGGACCTCGCCTCAACCAGGTACAAGCCACTAGCAGAAGCCATGACGATCAAGCCCATCGTGTAAAGAAGAACGGGCAGGGACTCCAGGGAGTTCGAAACCGCATCAATCAGGAGTCGAAAGGAGCTGATGTATCCTTGGTTTCCAACATTCAACACGTTCTTGGCTTTCCAGGGCTGACGAGAATGGATGAGGACCACGGTCTGCCCATGATAACTTAATAAATCGGCAATTAAGCAGATCCCTCTAGCATCAGCCATGTATCTCAGCAACTTTAGCAAGCGCACGACTGGCAGAACGTACAAAAGCAGCGCCTGGACAACGTTCTCTTCGGGAGACACCGATGGCGCTGGGACGAAACCCATGGACGAGCGTAGAACCAGGCCTGAAGCCGAAAGTATATCTGCCCAGTTGTAAAGGTCCAGGACGTACGTCTTCTTCGACGGTGCGGAAAGCACGCGACACAAAAACTCAATAAAGAATACTGAGTCGATCACTGCCTCGAGAACTGCAGCCGTTGTCGAATCTATGAGCGAGATTTCA
The DNA here is from genome assembly GCA_905221615.1 of Symbiodinium sp. CCMP2592. Lineage (NCBI taxonomy): Eukaryota > Dinophyceae > Suessiales > Symbiodiniaceae > Symbiodinium > Symbiodinium sp. CCMP2592. Next base: position 402,977 of record CAJNDT010006089.1, on the reverse strand, counting down.
TCTCCAACCTGCAGAAACATCAGAACGATGCTGGCGACCACAAACAGCCTGAGCAAGAGAGCAATCCACCAAGCTACTCGGCTCGAATCCGGCTCATCCAGCATTATCCAGACTGCGTCACACCGGCTCCTCTGAACAAGCCACTGCTTGGCAGCACTTGCGTGGGCATCTGCTGGATCGTCAAGAAACCGTTCTTCCGCTCGCGCTCGTCGTCGATACTGCACTAGTCTACGTGAAAGCTGCCTCCGACTGACCACTTCAGCGTTACCAAACTCGTTGTAGGGCAGCAGCTGCTGCCTGCGGGGCACGATATGTTTTGACTTTTGACTTTGTCGAACCTCGCCTGGCTGCAGTTCCACTTGCAACAAATGCGAAACATTCTGAACTGCAAACTGCACGTGCGAGCTTGACAAGAAGCAGCGCGCAATGCCTCCCAACGCCGCTGAGCGTGGTCCGCGCACTGATCCCGGAGGTGCTTACAGTTACTTGCGACATGATGGATGAACGGTTCAATCGGGGCCGCTCCTCCTGTCAGGGACATGCACGAAGAAAGGCACTCTTCGGCGACTGCACACAGGCACCACTACGAAGACACCCTCCCTTCCTGAGCAGATCCAGCTGACAAGCTTTCCACTGAGGCCCTCGAAACAATGGAGGATCGCAGGGGCGGCGTGGAGGGAACCACCATTGTTTGCGGGCCGCGCACGGAGGCAGGCGCTGTGTGTGGGCTTGACTTCAAAGTCAAGATCTCCGAGAGGCATGCGTCGACCTGCTCGGAGAGCCTATCCAAGCGAGACTGGACTCCCAGAAGGGCATCGCCTGGCTCAGCCGTGTCTTCTGGGAAAGGTGCGAGTAGCAGAAATGGGTGTGGGGTTAATCGAGGGTGATGCACTGCTGAGTTCTAGAACCCGGTGATGCTGCTAAAGCCGCTCATTCGCCGGATAGAGGTGCGGTGCTTTAAATTAATGAAATTTCGGCATCTTCAATAAGAGGCTCCTGGCCAGTCCGTGTCAGACTTTACCATTCCAGGCAGCTCGGGGCTCAGACCAGGCGGAGAAAGCGTCCGAGCGAGTGGCATTGCGGCGCTGGGATGCTGGGCCCTTGGGCTGATCTGGCGTTCCGGCTCCACTGTGCGACTGTGCGATGCCGATGCTGCAAGCCGACCCTTTCTTTTCGCCTAGTTACACCCACATCCGCGCGTTGTGCCAGTCGGGCGACCCGATGTCGCTTGGGGGACTCCAGCTTATGAACTTGAGCTCCCACGCTGATGCATGTCAACTCAATTTACTCAGGCTGTTTTCGCATGATACTGTCATGCGGCAGCAGGCGATCGAACTCATCGGCTTCAGCAGGCATTTTGCCATGTTGGTCAGCGGCACAGGTGCGTCGCCATCCAGGGCATTCCTCACGAAGCGCGACCTTTGGACAAATCTGAAGCATCTTCCCGGCAAGCTCCATATACAAAAAGCCAGCACTGACGAGTCTATACGGTGTGCCATGTGCTGTGGATCTCGCTTAGCTCCAGAATCAGCAAAGGCCCAAAGAAGCGTTCCCGGTCTGCCAAGGCCCACACCTCGGCTTTCAACATGTATCTTGCCATTACACTTCATAGCTCCTCAACACAACCCCCGCGTCTCCATCAGTTGTATAGCTAAATAATAGAAACACTTCTCTCTTCGACTGCAGGTGTGAGAGTGCGGAAAAATTGCCACCTGATTGGATAAACGAGTGAGTTGCGCAGAACCAGAAATCAGAGAGCTGCTGCCCTGAACATCTGTCGTACACCCTTCTCTTTAAAGACTTAGGGTGGGGTGTAAAGCATTTTCTCTGGTCTTCACCTGCTGGAGAACACTGTTGATGAGTGCAAACGTCGCTGCTGTGTAACTAGGGGAAATGACAGGAAAGGCGAACACAACGACGGACCTGAGGGTGAGATCTGCGTAGGCGTACAGTTGGCCGCCCGACACCGTGAACTGTCGGCTCAGGTTAGCGGTCCGGACGTGAACATCGGCTACAGTAGACATTAGCATATCTGTTGAAGAGGACGAAGACAACCGCTCTCTCCCCGTGCGAAGTCCGTGCAGTCTATAATGGTTTTCTTCAGCAAAGCCAAGAAGAGAAGACCCCCCCTCCCCTGCACGAGTCCGCTCACTGGTAACGAAATCGGCAAAAAGATGTACCAAGCCCATCTTTCGTTCTCTCGCTCTGCAGGCTTCTGGGTCTCACGACGCTGTCCTGGATTATCTCTTCCGGGTCCTCCTGCGCAGGTGCACGCAAGACTGCTACCCTGCGGACCCCTGCACGCTTCCGGCTGGGCTGTGCTGCCTGGGTGGGAACTTGGAGTCTCATCGAAACATCAGCTGAGGACCTTGGCTTGTCTGGGCTGAACACGGGACAGCCTTCCACATCTCAGGCGACAGCCCAGGGCCCACCTGCCAAAGCTGAGCTGCAAGTAACCACGGGGTGCCAGATGGGTCGGACGGGTCTAATTTTGAGTCATCTGGCTCCCAACACAACAGAACAAAACCACGATTCTCAAACTACGGCCCCGAAGGTACAATAGCACACACATGCAACTGTGGAGACCTGGCTCGGCCGGGCCTGTTGGCTAATCGGCACGACTTCGCAGTCGAGAGATCTGCCACTGACCAAACGGAGGCTGGTGCCTTCTGGCCAAAAACTTTCTCCTGTGTTCCTGCCAGGCTGAGTACACAAGAGAAACTGTACAACTCCGACATGCCGGCGAAAAAGAGTAGGCACCCAGCGTCAAATGCACAAGAAGTTCGAAGGAGGCCATCCGGTTAGGCGAAGACTTGGTGACCTTGCTCATGCTGGTATCATGCGGTCTCTCCACCCATGTCGGCCGCTCACTCTCGGGCTGCAAGAACAGTGTTGCGAATTGACCATTTGCATCCTGGTCCTGGACTGTATTCCAACAGCAGCTGCTAAGATCATCCACTTGTTTGGAGGGGACAAGAGTGCTGGAAAGCTGGGCAGAAAACAGCTGGCAAATCAAGGTCGACCTCCGAATCGTGTTATCAATCCGTTGCCATACCCCCCAGTTCAGTCCATGGAAAAGCTAGCGGTGGCTACACAGACCAAATCTCGGGTCCATGTTCGCACCGCTTCGCTGAGCCTGGGCGTCTGCTGAACCTGATAAAGTGTCAGAACGAACACCATGCCGGAAATGCCAATCAGCCCAATTCCGAAAATCAAACAAAAAAGACAATGGTGAGGCACGCCCAACTGAAAACACAGAGGAGCGCTCACGTGATATCTAAGTCGGTCGCTAAAGTCTGTGCGCGCGTCTGGCTTTGCTGTTGGTCCACCTTCTGGTTTCGTTCACTGGTTTGCGTTGCTGCACAACCTCCTGCTTCTTTGTCTGCCGGCAGCCTGAGTATGCGTCCTGTGCACGACACCCACCTCGACATGAATTTGTGGACGGAAGTGGGGACCCGACCACGATGCTGCCAAGCCGGTATGCCTGCCATGGGCTCCACACAGCTGTTCGCTGAAGCATTTTGTCCGTGTCTGACGACATCGAGTTGAATCGGTGCCTGCGCCATACCGGTCTTGGCAAGGTCGGCAGCCCATTCCTAACCGTTCTGCTAACATTAATCAAATTCATCAAAGCCAAACGGAAAATGCTCAAGCTGCCGAGGCCGTGTTTCGGTCAGCTGTCCTCGGAAATGTCACCCACCCTTGCCGCATCCTCCCGAAGCGCCTCACGCATTGACAAGAGCTTAGAGTGTCTACCCAGCGTGGGCCCCCTGCAGGCACAGCAGCTTGTCCTATGTGTACATGGTCTGGGCCTGATCAGTCAAGAGACGCCTTGGCGCCTCGAAGATACGAGCGGAAGCTCTTTGCTCCTGCAGACGCTGGGGCTCATGCTCATTCCAATTCAAGTTTGAGCAACTTGGCCTTCGGAACCGAACTGCCGGAAGCGTCTTCCTCTTGCTCCAACTCCTTGGTGTCACACGCGAAGTCGTTGGCTTCTATGAGATTGAATCCTGGCTGGACATAGACTTGGGCACCTTTCGGACCTTCAGAGCCTCTCTTGCGAAGTGGCGAGCAGGAGCAGTGGACCGAACACGCGGTCGTCTATGCTCAAAGCCCACATAGATGCTGGAATCACATCCTGCCCCGGCCCCCCGGACATCCGCCAGTCTTGTGCACACTGCCAGCTTGCAGGCTAAGATGCCTCGTGCGGCAGTCTGAGTCGCAGAGACACCTTGCAATCTTTGCCAGGCTCGACGACCTGGACGGAAGGGGGCTGGCAGGACACAGGCATCCACACTGCGGAAGTACTTATTAAGGACGTTCTCTTGCTGCCAAGATGCCCCGCTCAATGGTAGGCTTGAGATGCCCATGTCCGACCCATGCACAGCCTGCAGCACCGCCGAGGACCTGAAGGCAAACACTTTTTGGTCATGGATTTCTACCGAAGATTTTTGTCTGTGCTCGGGCTTTGCCTTGCGCTATGCCTCAGAACCTCCTCTGATCTGAAGAAGCACGGATACAACAAGTTTCAAATTTGCTGTTGACCTCGTGGAAGCTTCACACGTCACAGTTCGACATGAGGCTAACGCTCTAAGAAGGCATTGGTCTTGCGATCTGTCGAAGTCTTAGAAGTGTTTCTAGAGCTGCAGACTTCAAATCCCCGTTTTTGACAGGCCGTCAAAAGCACCGTAGACGGCAAGATTGCTGACCAGAACCTCGACACAGACCTCCACAAAGGGAGCCGACGCCCGGAACCATCATGTGGTTTCAAGGCCCCTGGTGTCCGATGTGCCGGCTGCTAGCGAAAGCCAGCCGGAACTTCCGGAAGGAACCTCAGACTCGAGCCAGGCGGTGGAGCCTGTGTTGGTGATCGTGGCGTTCAAAGTAAGACTGGAGCTCCTCCCAGTCGCTGTCTGGCAGTCGTCATAAGTGTCCGCGCAGAAGAAAACATGTGGGGCAATTCAACTCATGCGACGGTCCTCGATGAATGCTTGGAGAACGTCACCTTTCCCAAGGAGAACACCTGCCCCCACGAGGTTGCGTGCGCCTCTGAGCTAGAATAGATATTGGAGGTTCAGGGAAGAAGGGCGAGAGAGAGAGAGAGAGAGACTGAGAACCGGCACCTGCTCAAGGGCAGGGTGCTGGTCCAGGAAAATGTGCCAGTCATCCGACACGTCACCGCTAGTCCTATGAACAGACGTATTTCTGCTAAGCGAAGTTGCTGCAAGTCGCCAGACGAAGTCAAACCCACCACATCTCGGACACCGTTGACTCATTGTGCGAGCTGCGAGCAGTGTGCTGTCCTCGCGTCGATGCTCACGGAGGGGCCATGGGACCTGGGTGTCTCTTGGCTACATGGCCAGCAGAGCAGTCATGCCCCCAGCTTGTACGAAACATGAGCAAGCATTGGTCGCTCACTTGCTCGACAAGCTCAACCGTCTCAACTGTGAAGGTTCTCGGTTAAACTGAAAGCTAGAGGTCGGCGGTCGGCGCAATTCCGCAACGAAGCTTCAGTTGCCGTCTGTGAGCGGATGGTGCCAAAACACAAAAGTGAGGTGTGACCCTGTCCTTTCCTCTTCTTCTCTCTGCGCACATCAGATTGAGCCTATGCCTGCACCTGCTTCCGAGGCCGCTGCGCGATGGATGCATCCTGCAAAATTCCCAGGAAAATCTGCATGATGCCGTCTTGAGGTTAGCCCATGTAAAGAGCAGCTGTTAGAACGACATGCGGTCTTGTCAAGCTGCAAGGTCCGAATTGGGCACGCACGTACAAAACTGAAATCGCGAAAGGGTTCTTAAAACGCGAAGGGCACATAAAAGGACACTGAGCATTTTTTCGAATATGACATTCAGTAGCCGGCAGGGTGGATGCACAAGCGGATTGACATAGATTGACGATTGACATGGCAAACAAAAGTGGCACTCGCTCAATGTGGGGAGATGCAGCAATGCCAGGCCCCTACAGGCCACAGCAAAGCAGCAGACTTGGCCCTGCAGGACGCGTCGCATGCAGCATGTCCGACAAGAGCAAGCTGGTCGGGGGAGGGCAACGTCTTCGTTCGGACAAACAACAAGCGCATGAAGGACGAGATGTTTTTGCCTACTGTCCTTAGACGAGCAAGGCTGAGCAAGGTGTTAAGGCCGTGCGAGGCGAGGCACGCGAAAAAATGAATCCCAGGGATTTTAACTAGTCTTAACCAGACAACACCATGCGACAAAGTCTGAGAGCTGCCTCCGAGTGTCGCTGAGTCTTTCTGGCAAAGGCAACTTCATTCCCCGTCCTTGACCATGCCGTGGAAGTCAATGGCTGTGGCCTGCACTTTGCAGTCAGGACGTAAGCTCCGGAATGCATGGGTTGAACACTCCATTCACTCGGAATGGAGACCTCAGCGTTGCCCAAGTCAGGCTCTGCCTCTTCCTCGGCATGCGGCCGGCCCTCCCAACTCTTGCTCTTCCTGCATGGTCTCTGTTCGCCACTCTTTCGCCCATGCATTTGTTGCTTCCTGTCCTTCTGAAACATTCTCCTTCGTCCATCGCTCTTGCCGGGGGACGGGGGGCATCTTTGATAGACTTGGGTACCACCACAGCCCTGGTTCTTCTTTCAAGTTATGGACAAAGTGCGAGAAGCTTTCAGCACAGGCTAATGTCCAGACAGACAGGCAGTGGTAACAGTAACCGAGCAGTGCCACCATCCCGCGTCCGATCCCCCATCTCGCCCCCTGTCTCTGTCGGTGAAGGGTACTCTGTCCATCTATTTCCGTCACACAAGCTGGGTTTGTTGAAGGGAGAAGGGATCTGTAGGCAAAGTCAAACGTCGACATGCATCACCAAAGCGATGTAGCTACCCGGTCAAGGTTTGTTTCGATTCTTTTGCCGCACGGTTATGCATCCGAACCTCTACGACTCTACAACAGAGAAAAATGCACCACATATGCCACAGCATGGACACCCTGTCCCGCCCTTCCTGCAGCCGAGTTTCTTCAAGCATACCTGCATGTGGGACAACGACCACGAAGCGACTGTCTCACTGTCCCTGCCTGCTACGGGCTGGTCGGAACTGAGGGCCGAGTCGTCACCAAGCGGCACTCCTTCGAAGGAGCTGGCACCCACGCGACTGAAGCTCAAGCAAAGCACAGCTGTGAACCTCCAGGGGAAGCAGAAACTGTTGGCTCAGCCTCTGCAAAGGTGTCCTGTCGGTTTCTGCTCCGGGACGAGGCTCAAGTCATGCTGCACTTGAGGATTCCACCGTCCTTTTCTTGGGGCTCGAGGCTTCGCCAGCCGTCTTGCCCGTTTGATGCATCCGGATGTCGCTTGGTAACCTCTGCGCGGCCGAACTGGCCCCAGATCAACAGAAAGGCCTCAGACAGGAACAAGGGTAAATGAATAAGAGCGTGAGACTCACTTTCTGCCAAGACTACTGCCAAGAGGATGCAGCCAGCAATGGTTGCGATTCTGTAAATCCTGGCTGGTGGCAGCCAACCTGGCTGTGACTCAGCAAAGCGACAGGTCATCCAGGGCTCTGCGGCACCTCCGGCCGTTTCGGCTTCTCCTTGGACCCGAGGAGGCCTCGCTTTCACAAAGAGTCTTCAACAGTTGCTCGCACGACGGTGAACGCGGCGCTCGCCTGGAGGATGAGGAGGCAGAAATGCTTCGAGGCAGCACATCCATACCCTCAACATCTTGAGGATTTCCTGCGCCTCCTCCAGGAGCGGGGGAGTGGAGCACTCTCTTCTGGCCCCTGGCATCCCCTGGTTCACGGCCTCGACTTCCTTGACTTTGGCCCTTCGAGAGGCGAGCCCGGCGCTGCTGCGACACGGTCTGCGCAAGGGAACCGAGGATGGATTTTCGCGAAAGGGTTTAACAGTGCATATGCGCGCGCCTGACAAGGTCGCAGTTGCTGTCGTGTCTGATTCTTTCTCATTCGTCCGAGAAGGGGCCGTTGCTTGCAGCTGTCATGTCTATCTTGACTCTCTATACAAGGTTTGCCGTCCTGGCGGAGGCAGCATGTGTTGTCGGTGCTTCTGGACGGGGCAAACCCCCTCTGGGTCAAACGACAGTATTCTATAATGCGCAAGCTTTCGGATCTGGGGGCTGCAGTAGCCGTCTGTTTTCGCGCTTACTTCGCATGCCCTGTTCAGTGTGCTATAAGAACTTGTCTATTGTAAACTGACTTAGTTGCATGACAGCAATACGCACGCAACCCCGCAGTCGTGAAGCATCCCTGCTCAAGCTTGAAGCTGGCGAGGGTTCGGTGCCTTGGCCATTTCATCCGACCAGACTCGCTGCCCACGCTTCGGTGACATGGCATTGCTGCCCTCGCACTTCCTGCAGTTCACGAAACACTGCGGCAAGGCTCGCATTATCTTGCAGTTTTGTTGTCTTCGCTTCTCAGCCACTTCTCAGCTTCTTGCTCCATCCGCCGGCGCAGCTTTGCTTCCAGCTCTGCAGTTGTGGTGGCCATGGCTAGCAACGGACACAAGTTCCCTGAGGGGTCTCACATGCTGCATTCTTCCAGGCTAAGCACTCTTCTTGCGGCCGCGGCTTTTCAAGATGCTACAGCACTGAATCCTCATCCAAAGCCCCGCACATCCCTAAATGAGAGCTACACTGAACTGGCAGCTTTTGGGGGTCAACGCCTCCTATGCAATTCTGCTTCGACGCTGGCAAAATGACCGGCAAACCATGCATGTTTACGCACCTCCACAGAATCAGGACTGTCCAAGGTCAGGCAGCTCGTGCAGCTTTTCAGCATCATGCATGCTGAGCAGGGTGCATCGTTCCTGCTGGACACACTTTGGTGCACAGTGGGTCTATGCTGAGCTGAGTCTGAAGCCTGCTACAGCTCTCCGGCCTGAGACACGTACACTCTGACAGTGACCTTTCCTCTTGCATCGGCGAAGTGCTGTCATGCCACTCATGATTGCACTCATGCTCAGGTATGGCTGAAGACACGACTGCTAAGCCTCCGACATGTGACCGAATTATCACGTTGTCTTCAAGCCACTTTTCGTACGCCTTGTTCGCCCTGATCGGCATCCACTCAAACTCCAAGCCGCCGAAGTCCACCACAACTTGTTCCTGCTTGCAGCAAATGTTTGCCGATGGGGCTTCGAGCCGAACACGCACTTCCTTGCTGGCACTGAGTGTCTTCAAGGTAATGTAGAAGTCGTTGCCAGTGTCTCCATGTTTCTCCACCTCTCTTCCAGGATATGCGCAACAAAATTCTTGTCAGGCTTTCATCATTCCGAGCGAAATGCCTGCGCACATGCAGCATATTTCACCTGAAGGGGACAACACAAGTATCACTGCATTCGTCGTGCCAGCAATTCGTTGCCTCGACAATTGACTTCGCCAGCCCTTGGGCAATTTCCGCAGTGGTTCCATTCACCTGGTCAGTTAGAACGGTTGGTCTCAGCAGGCTGCAACTCTCGGGAACCAACGCTACCCAAGATGGACACCAGCGCCATGCCCATGACATACTTCAGCTCAACTGCTGGCGCATCTGCAGACGCAGCCTCCCAAAGCAAAGTCGGTCCGAAGCAACCCTGTTGCTGTCGACGCGGTGTGCTGTTTTTGGTTCTACTGTTTTTCCGGTAGTCGTGCCGCTCAAGGTCGTACAAGGTTGACTGTTGACTGAGCATGTAAGCCTTTACGCGGGATAAGGGCTTTATGCACTCGGACTCGCTAGATTGGGCTTAAAATTCGCAGTGGGCAGCGACACACTGGTGCCGGTGGAAGAATTTTTTTGCAAGAGGTGCTGCAAGGGTTTAGTTTGACACTCACACGCGGACAGGCCAGGCAAGGTCTCCCGAACTAGGTTGTCGGCTCCTGGGCTGATATACTCGCGCCGCTCTGAGGGTTTTTTGCGGTTCTCGAAAGCTGTTTACAGAAAGAACATCAGAAAGTTTAAAACGGGGCATGCATTTCGCTACTGTAAGAACACGGATACTCACGTAACTGTCTTATTGACATCGATCAACGAGACACTCGCAAGTTGTCAGAACAGCAACACCGAAAAATTCAGTCCCCCCAGTTCGACAACACCTCCCGTAGTGCCTCACCCTCTGGTGGGACAGCGCTTGAGACAATCATGGGCAAGTCGTATGGGTGGTCGGCAGCTATCGCTTCCATGAGAGTGGCAAACGGAACCTGCCAAGGCTCGCCTGTGTTAGCAACGATGTCAGAGCGGCAAAAACTGAAGCGAGGCCTCGGAGTCGATGGTCGCACGAACTTCCTGGTCTTCCTGCTAGAGGGACAACCGAGCTATAGAACAGAGGACTCCACGACACTCGACTTGCCTCAATCTTCGAGTCCCACCAGTAGAAGGAATGAATGTCCTCCATGTGGAAATGCTCAATTGTGTGGGATTGAGCTTCCAATCGCTTCCTGGCCGAGCACGGCTACCACTTCCTAGCAACAGTACTCTCTACAGCAAACCGGCCGTCTGACAAAGTGCCAGTTGTGCTTGACCGCTTCTTCCAGCGCCTGCCCTGCCGTCCGGTTGGCAACCGTCGTCGACCTGATGGATCGCCAGGGCACGACGTGGACATCCGGAAGACTGTGTTTGACACACCTCAAAGCACCTGAGGCCCTGTCGCCCAGTCTGCGCGGGCACCCGCGACCAGGGCGAACAGCAGGCAGTGAAACATGCTCATCTTCATCGTATTAAATACCATGCACAGATGCAGGATGGCGGCTCTGTATTGGACTTGCCCGGACTGTGCTGTGATGTGACCAAAACTTACAATTTGAAGAGATTGAGCATTACCGCAACGGCCCCAACGTAGACGCATCCTTGGCAACCCTACACCCCTCGTGACATAACACATCTCGTTTTAGCAGTGCTCCATTCTGTTCTTACAGGCTTGGAAGGGCCTGCCGTCTGCCGAGGTGCGATGCTCTTCACTTGTTTGTCCTCTCTGTGAGAGCGACGGGCCAAGAAGTTGAAGTCATCGGTGAAACTGTCGAGATGTCGCTCGTCGGAGTGCCCCTAAAGAGCAACTCGAGCACTGGTGGTGAAACTTAGCGCTCGGGCTCGGGAGTGGGCATGCTGTGACTGAAAGTCTTGGATACGTCAGGAGCTTTCACATTCTTGGACGTGCAACCTGTGAGCAACACCGGACATTTCAAGAAGAACACCGGCTATCTCAAGAAACTTCCATTTATCATGACCCTTCTCCTGACGCCCGCTGATTGGGTCAACCTGCACCAGCAAGTACCTCCTCGAAAGCTGCTATCCCGCTTACCCTCTCTTCCCCTCATCTCAGACTGGGGCTTGACACGGTCGCCCATGCTTGCCAGGAATGACACGGACAGAAGCAAGCTACAAATGGCCACTTTGTCTACAAGAAATAGTAAAGACTTAAAGAACTTAACAAACCCGTCAGTGTTTGCACTTCGAGACCTTCCAATGTTCTTAGCCTACGCCGACAGCACGTCTGAAGTAAACATGCTCTAGAAATCACAACATAGAATTGCACGTCCTTGTTACTTGTACCTTCAATGCCTTCAAGGCCAGGACACTGACAGCAGCCCGCTGTTCAGACTGTCTGCCGCCCTGCCTCAAGCTCATCTGAACCATGTTTCGGTGTCAAGCACGGAAGCCGAGGCACCCAGATTTCGTCTGCATGGCCGAGTCTGCTCGTGGATTTATTTGGCCTCGAAACCGATACGTCTGGAAGCCGTTGCTTAAGGAACGAAAAACATGGCACCTTCTTCCCAGGGTCTGCCTTTGTTGTTTCATCCTTCGGTGCGGGCTCGGCTGTCGCATCATGCTCGTCCTGATGGCGCAGGGCGCAGATTCAAGGAGCAGACGGCAAGCCTTGCAGATTGAAGGCAGGGAAGTGAATGAAGGGAACAAGGCCAGCACATGGCAGCGGCGGAGCCCTGAGAGCGCAGCATCTGAATCCAGCGGCTCCAGGTACGAATTATCACAATCCTGGCTCATCTGACACGCAAAGTAGCAAAAGCGAGGTCAGCCATCCTGCAGCAGAACTGCTCAGAGCTTCAGGAATCTTCAGGCCTTCAGGGTCTCGTTCTCCCAGGATTTAGTCAAAGCCACCACTTCAGCCTGTGCTTCCTGCACCTGTCATAAGCAACTTCAATCCTCTGAGGAAGGTTTACAGCACAGGAAAAAGGTAGAGCATAGCAGCATAGCACCCTGAGCCCTGGCCTCAAGCTCCAGCTGCTTCTGCTGGTAGGATTTGATGGGAGGTCGGGACCCTGGACGAAATGTGGCAACACTCCAGCTGCACACGAATCGAAGCGACGGGCCTGTCGACTCCATGACGACAACCACACTGCTGCTGTTTCGCCTAGCCAACACACACACACACACACAATTTCACCTCTTGTCTTCAACTTTCCGCAAGCCTCACGATAGCAACTCACATCCGAGCGTGCTGCGGCTGCGTCTTCTTACACATGCCACGGTGGAAGCTGCTCCCGGCGATTAACTCTCCGGCCTGGCTGCTGGCTGCTGCCCTCTCTTTTCATTATCCTATGTCGCACGTGGCAGTCGGCAGTCTACCCTCCGGCCTTGTAAAAGCTGGGCTCGTACTCTGGGAAGCGAAAGCACTTGTCTCCTGGCATGCTGCCGTGCTCGGACGTCATCCTGCTGGTCTGATGCGCCACCTAGAACTCGGCAGTCAATCCCATTGCGTTGGCCGTGCAAGTCGCCAACCCGCGCCTGAGAGCACCGGTGATGCCGCTGAAACACCATGGACATGGGCAGCTCCGCTGCCAGCCTTTCGCGCCATCTCGGTGGTGACATCTACCTCTAAGGCCTGGCAAAAAGACCGGGCTGCAATGCGAGGTGCTTTGGCCCTGATACCCCGTAACAAGGCGCGAGCTGGTTGATCGCTTGCACGCAAGCCGTTTTCTCTGTACACCGTCCTGCAACAGCTACATGCGAAGTAGAAGAGTTACAGCTTTTCCGCTAGGAACTTACTCACACCAGCTGCGCCTCTTGCCATTCGGCTTGTCCTTGGCGATGGCGCAAGGCATTGATAGTCATTGATTGCTAGTTCGGCAACACAACACGCACATGGCGACTGTTCTCCCGTTCTTGATTTTCGTTACCGTGGGGTGTTGATCTGCTTGCTTTGCGTGGCCGGGAGGAAAAGGGTCATGTGGAAGCAAAGCTCGTACGGTAGAATCCGTCGTTCCACCAGACTATGAGAACCCAATAAGGGGCCAGCCGAGAACTCCGCTTTAGACTCGACCTGCTCAGGATGTGGTAATGGTATCTCTGAACGTGAAACTCCGACATGTTGAATACAAGTGCCTGCCGAACATGGCGCTTCTCCGTCATCGTGTAGACCTGGCATGCCGAGTCGCAGGCCACCCTGAAACGTGCAAGCACAAAAGGACCTTGGTCGGGTGCTGCTCGACGATACCAAGGCCTTCCGGCCTGGCTCAGAGGTATGTCAGCGACATGCTGAAAGCTGCAGCTATGGAAACTGGAAACTGCGCCAGACAGGCTTCTCCACATGGAGCCTCGGCAGGAAGGCGGAATAAATGGCGATTGGGACCCTCCATAGAGAGGGGCGCGGGGCAGGGGATAGAGTGAGTTTCAGTTGTTGTTTGAGGAAACATATTTCCAGGCGATCCCAAAACAAGATCGCCCCCATGAGCCTGACCTCCCCTTACCCGCGTACTCCTAGGACATCCAGCTGATCGCAACTGACATGTGTGTCGTATGCACTTTGGTCAAGCCAAGGCGGAGACAGTCCAGGTTCTGAAATTTGTCGTCGCCCAGGTCGCCACGCAACTGCCTCACGCGAGTCGTATCGTGCGTCTTACAGGTGCCTACTTAAAGCATCATGCTTCCAACAACTTGCTGCCTCCTTTTCAGCTGCATCCCTGCATTTGCAAGAACAGCGATGTGCGAGTGAAACTCTTCGCACGACGCGATGCAGCTCTCGCACGACTATGTCACGCGACGTGGCTTGTGGGCAATGAGATCTCTGGACAATGAAACACCTGCCGCCTGTCGCAGCACAGCTGGAACCCCGCCACTGGCTCCAGTGTCTGGGAGAGCACCGCTGCGGGGTCCCAGAGCCAATTGCACGGCTCCTGTCACGTCCTCGGACTCGTTCGGTTTGTTGTCCAGCATGTACTCTTCTGCCGGGCCCTTCATCGCAGCGGCCATGCGAGCTTCTTGGCTGATTACTTCGACGGTTCCACTCGGAAGGATTTCCACCAAGCGTCCGCTGTCTGTCAATGAATTATTGCCAATTTGCCCGCTCATGTTGGATCCGTATGCACCCACCTGACCGAGGGCGCCTACAATCAAGGTGTGAGCATCACCTGCAGCTATAGAGAAGGCGCCATCTGGAAACTCTAAAAGTGTCGGCTCGGACACGCTGTACCTGGCAGGGCAATCCAGGGTTCGGTCATTGGCTGGTAGTACACCATGGCCCCATGCCGCGCAATGGTACGCATCATTTGCGCACAAGCTGTGACTGCCACCGGCAGCCACGATCATTTGCTTCGTGCATACTGCAGTAGGTGCTGCTTGAAAGTCTAGCAACCCATTTCCAACCTGGCCGTGATCATTGGCACCCCAGGCCAACACTGTGCCGGTCCTGGTCACAGCCAAATTATGCGTGCTACCTGCCGAAATCATGCTGACACCAGCTCGGATGACCTGCACGAATTGTTCACCGGTTCCACGCGAGGTGACTCCATAACCCATTCCGGCACCAAGGACTTCGCCAGTCTCTGTAAGCACGAGGCTGTGATACCAGCCAGCTGACACAGCTGCTGCTCTGGCTCCACCAGGAAGCGGCGTGACACCAGGCTCACGACGCTTTTGGGTGCTACCATCGCCCAATTGTCCATAGTCATTGTTGCCCCAACTCATGAATTGGCCATCTTCGCATACAGCCAGTATGTGCTTCCAACCACCGGAAACATGTTTGACTCGCCGGCCGCCTGTATCCAGTTTGACTGGCACCTGCTGTTTTTCGATTGCCGTGGGTATGCCCAGAATATTGTCCTCATTGCAGCCCCAGCCCCAGAGCCATCCATCCACATCAATCATCAACGAAAACGATCTTCCGGCAAACACATAGCGGGCATGCCCAGGGTCCACCACGACTGTGGGGTACAGGACGTCTTCCAGACTTCCGTTGCCAACTTGGCCATGTGAGTTGCTTCCCCAAGCCAGCACGTCACAACGCTCGGTGACAACCAGACTATGTGCCCCTCCTGCTGCTACCCGGCAGTAGCGATGCAGCGAAGAGCCCGGGTCCATGCCCTATAGCAGGAAGCGAGAAAACGATCGGTGCGGGGCCGTTGGCACTTAGAAGTTCGAGCGGCATGGCAACTCCAGATTAGCCACAGCTTATGGGAATAGTGCACCCGTCGTTCCCTACCAATGAATGCGCTCAAATTGATAGGTTTGGTTGCTGGCATGGCACACCTTGGCTACTTTGCAGTTTGTTCGGCCATGACAAACCCCAGCACATAACATGTCAGTGCTTCGTCCCCCGCTCTGTGTTCAAGCGTACACAGGCGGTTTGGAACAATAAAAGACTCACAAGATTTCAATAGCATGAGGTCGGTAAGCCTCCTTATCTTTTTTGTATTTCTTGCTTCATTTGTCGCGAACGACACATCCGATATGGCAGCTGGAAGGTCCGATGTTGATTGCGGGGTTTTGTCACTCAAACAAGCCACGCTGTCTGCGTCCGACGTTCTGCCGAAAACGCGACCTTTCTTTTCGGCCCTGGCGAAAGCCGCACATCATCAGCCCCCACTTGCCCACATCCACCCCCTCCCCACACTGCGATTCCGTCGAAGCCCTGCCCCCCACCCCAACCAACCACATTCCGTACAGTACCTGCTCCCCAAAGCATCCCTCAAACCAGCCCCAAACCCCAACCAACCATCAGCATGAGCAACCTGCGCCCCGAAACAGGCCCCCAAGCCCAGCCCAAGCCCCAACCCACGAGCAAATTGGGTCGAAGGCCTAGCCTACCGCAGAGACGGGCTGAGCAGACTTTTGCCAGTCCAACGTGCCACTCACGCGACCCCAAGGCAGGATAAGTGACAGCGATAGTTCCGGAGTTGCGGGAGCAAAAAGGTGTGCGAAAAAACAGAAAGACTGCGCATCGTTTGTTGCATGTTTCGTTTGGCAGTGAGTTTTAAAACAAGTTGTCGGCAACATAAACAAAAAAAGAGCAATAAAGTATGTATATATATATATAGGTAGATAGAAAGAAAGAAAGAGAGAGAGAGAGAGAGAGTGTGTGAGTGAGTGTGAGTGAGTGAGTGAGTGCGTGAGTGCGTGAGTGCGTGAGTGAGTGAGTGAGTGAGTGCGTGAGTGCGTGAGTGCGTGAGTGCGTGAGTGCGTGAGTGCGTGAGTGCGTGAGTGCGTGAGTGCGTGAGTGCGTGAGTGCGTGATTGCGTGAGTGAGTGAGTGAGTGGGTGAGTGTGTGTGTGTGTGGAACACCTGTTTGCCAAGGTTCGCTGACATGCATTATTTTTGCAGGGGGGGTACGGCTCTCTGATGCTACAGTACCCAACGAAGCTATGCATCAGAGAGGGAAGCCAAGCCTGATCAGCTTGGTGTACCTGCAAGTGTTTCTGCAAGTGTGATGGCCCGGGGCTAAGCCTAGAACCCCAATAAATGTAAATGTGTTTGATGTTACTGCCTAGTGGCTTAAAATCCTTTACCTCTATGTTGAAAGACTGAGTTCCGACAATTACCATCAGTCCAGAGGGAGGATTGCACGAGTGTGCTCTAGACGGCTTTCGTCGATCGTGTCGTCTACGGTAGGGTAGCCTACTGCCTGGCCCTGATCGGCCCAGTCAAAACAAAGGACCCTGAACGGTCAAAGCCCTGATCGGCTTAAACAAACATCAAGACCTCTTGGTCTCGATTTCGCAATTGCTCTACGGAGGAATCATTCCTCAGTTCAAGGCCGGATCGCCTAGTTGCAGACAGGACTGATGCCCTTCCGTTTCACAACAGCCGTCAGTCTGATCAAGCAACTGTTCTCCCCTGGACAACTTATCCCGCCATGGCCTCTTGGTCATCATGGTCTACCAGCGATTCTAGCAGCAGCTGGGACAACAGACAACAATGGAATCGATGGAGCAAAGACGACAAATGGGACTCCAAGTACTCTGAGAAGTCGTGGGAGCATGTAGCCAGCCCCACTTATCAATCTTTTACGTTGCCGTCTTCTTTTGTTTCTGATCAGGAGCACTACGACAAGACCCCTTTGGGCAAAGGTGCCCATGTGCTGCACAAGTTGGTTCAACCAACAGAGTGGTCCCGGAAAGCAGGGTTAGCCGGCCGTGATGTCAGTGACATCCGTGCCTTTGAGCTCTCCCACCGAGGCCTTGGAGATTTCTCGTTCCGGTTGCTGTCGGAAGGACGGCATCAGAGTATCGTCTGGGCTCGAAGTGGCCAAGAATCGGTACTCATCACAGCGCTGTTGAAGAAGCTTCGTGAGAGTGGTGTTTCTATCGATGAAGCAGCCAAAGCCTGCCACAGCTCCGCACCGCCGGACAAACATAAGGAAGCAATGCGATTCATGGAACCGCTTGCTCAAGAACTTTTGAATTGTGTTTTGGCCAAGGCGTCTGTCACAAATTCGGATGCCTCTGAAGAGCTTGCCAAAGCCAAAGCCAAACTGGCTGAGCACGGCATTGCAATGTCCCCTTTGAAGAGAAAGGCAACTGAAGATCCTGAGCCAGACTCAGAAAGAAGGGCACTGAGCCGGAGTCTTAAATGGAAGCTGAAAAGCTCCTTAAGGACCCTCAAAGAAAGCTGGAAACACGTCCCAAAGGAGCCACAGATGACCATGTCACTGAAGGCTGGCCACTTACAAGAACAAGCCAGAGTTTAAAGGCAAGTACCAGCTGCTTGTTAAGCATGTACAGACTGTTCAGAAGCTTCTCAAAACTGAAGCCTCCAAAGACCAACTGGTCTCTGCTGCAAAAGAGTTCGGACTAGATCCGAAGCTGGCATCCCGACTGTCCATTAAGAATTTGTCCACAGTGATTGCCGTTGCACAATTTCAAACTGCTTGACTAGCAGCTCAATGCCAACATCTTGCTGCTTCCAGCAAACAGGGAATCAAGCAGCAAATTTGTATGTTGGGAGAGGCTGTGACGTTCTTTTTGCACCACTGTTCAGGCTTCAACAAAGAGTCTGCACTGTGGGCCCAAGGCTTGCTTCATTTGTTGTTGCTGTTTTACTTTCAAGAAGGTTCCCTCTCGTTTTATGCTGAGACTATTCGACAAAAGCTTCAGCATTTTCGGGTCCACCCTGCCACCTACACGTGGCCACGATTTCAATCTCAGAATGCGGTGTACATGAAGACAGCTGTGGACTGGCGCCATTTTGCAAGTATTGAGAAATACAGGCAGCCTTCCACATTTATGTACATAGGATCCACGAGCCAATCAGTTTTTCGAAGAGAGTCTAACAGATTCTCAGTCGCCAGGAAGCTGGCCGGCGGAGGTGAAGCTCAAGCCGAGCTAGCAATTCGATATTGGGTGTCTAATCAGTGTCTCGAACAGTACACTTTGTTTCTTGTTGCTCCGTGCTCAACCTACAAAGAAGCATGGGTTACTAAGCACTGCTTAATTGGGATGTGGCAGCCCAAGTTGACCCAACAAAAGAGTCCGACACAGTGTGTCCTCTAGGTTTGGGCTAAGACTGTGGAGAAAACTGAGAAAGAAACTCCACAGACAACTCCAGCTCGTTCCTTTTCAGCTAAAAGGAAGGTCGGCATGGGAGATATTGTTCAATCTTACATGCTTCAGCCGTGCCCCCTTTGAAGAGGCAAGAAAGCTACGAAGCGACCGATACCTTCCTGATGGGATTTACTCTTTGATCCGGTTGAGCAATTGTTTGGAAGAGCCTGGCAAAAGCAAAGCCAGGAAAGTACTCCGGAGTGTTTGTCAGTATCGCAATATGTCCTGGCCCACGGCTGCTTTAGGCTTGCAGTGGAAAATCACTGCATCCTCAAGCTTCGGGTCAGATGTCTCTAGATGGATCCGAAAGCTTGTGTTGACACACAAGCCGATTCTTATACCTTTTCATTTGCCGGTGTGCAAAGTTAGGGAGCAACCCCATCAGTCTCTCAAAGACTTTCTGCACAATTTCAAACACTGGGATCAGTGGTTGCAGACTCACTGTGTTGCTGATGCACCGTGTCCTTGCAGTTATTACACAAAACAACTGCCAGAACAGTGCCTCACCAGGGGCCATGTTGTAGCAGGCATTGGGCAGCTGGGTAGCTTGCACCACTCCTTTGAAAAATTAGGGAGTGGCATTTTCCGTCTAAACGAGAATTTTTCAACCACAACACCCGTATGTTTGCATCTTGGAGGCGCAAACATTGTCTTCCCAAGGGTGTAGACCTAACTTTTCAGCAGTTTCTCGAGCAGCAATGGAGCAAGCATCTGGATCACCTGAGCCAAGAAAGCCGGCTCACGTGGAAGGATGTGTCCGCTGCTCGCAATTTATTGCATCGACACTTTATTGTGCATTGTGAAGACTATGAACCGAATCGTCTTATGGTCTTCTGTCCGAAGTTCTACCTTCAAGCTGCCATGAAGACCTGGCAGGATCCGGATGTGTTTGAACCTGTGGAAGGTTCAAAAGAACTCTGGAACCAACAAGTTTTCCAACAGATTCCCGGCACATTGAAGAGACGATATCGCTGGGGAATCAATTCTTCGGGCACTCTACCGGTAGGGTTCGTGTTTCTCAAAAGGAAGAAAGAATTTTTAAAGGGGGGGCGATAATATCGTACTCCAACAGCTGCATCAAGAAGTTGTTGATTGCAGCTGCGCAAGCAATTCTTTTGATGGTCCGCTTGGTGTGGCCTGAGGCCATTGGCCTAGCCACCAATCCTCAACTTTGGAAGAGACTGCATCAGTTTCGCCGCCGCACCCCTCCAGCGGTGCATCTTGCTGAGGTCAACGACGATCTAGTGGGATTTTTCAACTCTGTACCCAGGCAGCAAATCTTGGATTCCTTGTCAATGCTTGTTACACGGACCAGGAATACCCTCCACACATTAAGGTATCCCTGAAAAAGCAGCCCAACTGTGAGTCTGCTTGGCCAGGCAAACCCCTGGCAAAGAGCGCCAAACATATACGATTTCTTCATGTCTCCGACTTGACTGCTATTGTACAGACTTCCTTCGAAGCAGGAGTGTTCACCACTCTTGGCCTGTTGTTCAGGCAACACCGGGGCACGTGTATAGGCAATCAAATCAGCCTGGTACTCAGCAGCCTCCCAGTGATTCAAAGAGAATCCTGTTGGCAAAGAGAATGGCATCAGTTCCTGAGTTCAGCTAGGTTTTTCGACAACCAAGCGTCGGAACTGTTTGTCTGTAGGTATGTTGACAATCGATTGGTTGTATGCGACGAGACTTTTTTGTCGCATCAATGCATGAAAGATTTTCAACACCTCTCTTTCTATGGAGGGACCATCCAGCTGGAAGAAGTTACGAATCATCAATTTCTGGGCTTCCGGCTCAACATGGCCAACAGGACTGTGACCTACCTGCAACCAGACAAAGCCTGGTCTATCAGGAATCCACGATCAGCAGGGAGTTGGTCCATTCGAGTTTCAGGTTACTTATCTCGGAAAGCCTTGATTGTACAGTATGCCTGGCCTCCGAGCAATCGGAAACATCAACTGCAGGAACTCCGCAATCTGTATATAGCTAGGGGATTCCCTGCCGAGATGTTGATCTGAAAGGTTCAAAATTAGGACTTTCTTGCTTGCTGTGAAGTTTCAGTGCACTTGTCGCATTCTAACCAGTCCCTGCCACTGAGAGCTTGGCCCGTGGCAGCTTCCATAGTTTGGCATCCTTTGTGCTTCAGCCATGGCTTCCTATGTGTTTCAATTTTTCTGTGGTGAAACATTGAGCAAGGGAGGATCCAAAAGATCAAGCCCTTCGGCACCTGTGTTATCACTGCCGGCTCCTACGGAAGAGCCCCATCCTCATCCACGGCCCAGACCAGCGACCCGGTCACATCGAGGACGATACAGCTCTCGATCACCCTCCCGTTTTCGTGATGACAGATCCCGGGGCAGATCAAGGAGACATCAGCGAAGCCGAACACCAGCACCACCGGCTCCGCATCATCCTCCCCCTGGGAATGTTTCTGCCCACTGGTTTCCACCACCGCCGCCACTGCCACCTCCTTCTTCTCCACCTCCTGGAGCTCCAGATTTAAGGCGGCCAGCTGTGCCTCTTACACCGCCGAGGCTGGCAAAGTCCAACAAGGCACCGGAACCGGGTGTGCCGCAGGCAAGAGCCCCAGCAGCGGATCTCCCAGGTCCCGGCAAACCGGCAAAGCCGGCCAAGACAGGGTCATCGGCCTCCAATCAGTTGGCTCCATCGCAAAGCCAACAACAAATTGATGATCAATTTTTTCGTGGCCTTATGTCTGCTAATATCAATGATGTGGAGGATCAGCTGGAAATCCAGCTGTCAGGGTTTTCGGCAGTGGGTCATATTCCGGGAGGGATGACCACCCTGAGCCAGTACCTCTTTTATCGTCAGCAACTTCTGACGTCGCCGTTTCCGGATCAGTGGGTCATGGCACCGTGGCAAGCACTGCGAAGCAATGCAGCCAGGGCGGCACTTGTTCGCAAGTACCAACGCCCTTTTGCGTCCCTCAAAGACCTGAGAAACAAAGATGTGCTCGGTTTTGCTCAGCTTGTTTCCAGAGCCGGTGCCACCGAACACCATAGGCCGGGAGGAATTCTTCGGCTTCGTGGACTGCATTTTGCAGTCCAGACTTCATTATGAGAGGCACTTCGAAGAAGGTGCCTCTCTGTTTCATGATGTAGAAGAAAACGTAGTTGGCTACCGTTTCAGGTGTACAGGCTTCCCAGGCCCACCCCTGGCCCAGCAAAACTGGCATCTCTGGGCACATGCCACTACCAGAGAAGGGGTCACAGGAATTTTGGCTACGGGGAAGATCCTACCTACGGATCATAATGTAGCCGGCCTAGAACCTCAAGAGGATACGTTTTCCTTCTACGGCAGAAGTACAACAAACCCCAATTGGGGTGCAGGAGTTGTACAGCTCGCCTGCCAGTGTTACCACTCAACCAAGAACTGTTCTGCAGTGGTTTTTGCAGGCTTATTGCCGAGCAACCATGTCAAGGGCAAGAACGCATGCACCAGATATGAGAACAATCTGGCGAGATTTCATGCCTTGGTCCACAGCTGCTCTTCGGACAGAAGGTGGGCAATTAGGTTCGCGGCGGCTCGCATTGATTTTGTCTTTGTTCTTTCGGAACGAAGCAAAGCTGACTATCCTCAGCAAGAGAGCCGACAACGCCGTAGAACTAGGCACCGAGCTGTCGGCAACGAGCCTACTTTGGCTCTGGCAGATGGCCCTCCTGACGACAGCTGGGGCCCATGGGGTAATCCTGCAACCCCTAAGATAGAGCTGCCAGATGTAGAGGAACCTGAGGAAGAAAACCTCATGGCAGCAGCCGCTGCTTTTGCAGCTGCAAGCTGATTTAATTCGTAAAGCAGGAAAAGATTTCGGAACGTGCTTATGTGCCGTTGCGATTGCCGCAACAGCCTGCACATGCAGAGCCATGTCAGGATAAGTCTTGTGCTGTAGAAGTTTTTTGCTCTTGTTATGCCTTTTTTTTGCGGTGGCCATGGACCAACCCATTGGCCCTCGTGATCTTTCACCTGTTTCGTCGACTTCTTCGTGGCATTCTGCTTTTGATGTGACATCTGAGCCAGTTTCCAAAAGGAGCAAGAAACGTCCCAAGGGCGATGATGGTACAAAGAAGAAGAAGAAAAAGAAAAATAAGTCCAAGAAGACTTCTAAAACTTCTACTGAAATTCCACCAACAGCTTCAGATGCTCCGAAGTTCTTTGATCCCATTTTGGAAGTTACATACCCACTACCGGGGTTTGCCAAGCCGCCTGCCGATGTGCCACAACCCTGCCAGTTTCGTGGCAAAGCAGCTGCTAAAATGCAGGCTCGCAGTGGCTACAGGTGCTCCTGCCACTATGTTTTGAAGCATCTTTGCCCTGTCAAACTCATCCAGGATGAGTTCGGGCCCACTGAACAGTGAAGCCGGTTCTGAGCAGATGCGAGGCTAAGCCAAAACAGCATCGCAGTTTTCAGTTGCCCTTTGCCTTTGGTGCTTTGAATGTTGCTGAAATGTTTCTTTAGTTTGCGGCTTTCAGTGGAGCTTAGTGAGTCCATCATGTCGGAACGGGGCAGATCTCGGTCTCCGCAGATTTCGTGGCGTTTCTACTGAACTAAAAGCACAGCAGCCGATGGTCAAGACCGTTGGTGGGAAACGTGGTTCCCTGCCACACAGCAGTGGATTCAAACTCGCATTACTGCGGACAGTATGTGGAGCTCAAGCTCAAGACTACCCATGCTCCCTTCAATCGCACTGATTGCTCTGTGTCTCCTCGGAAAAGAAAGAGGAACACTTCTCCGTGAAAGCCATTTTTGCATGATTAATTCGATCTTGCCAGCATCCATGCTGGCCAGGTTCTCTAACAGTATGTAAGGGTGCGTACCCATTAATGGGACTCGCAACCACCAGTGTTCTGTGCCTACAACATGGAGAGGCCGTTAGTGTAAAATGTGCACTGCTGTCTGTCAACAATTTGATGCCATCAAAGGCTACCCCGCTTGGCGGGGTGTGTGTGTGTGTGGAACACCTGTTTGCCAAGGTTCGCTGACATGCATTATTTTTGCAGGGGGGTACGGCTCTCTGATGCTACCGTACCCAACGAAGCTATGCATCAGAGAGGGAAGCCAAGCCTGATCAGCTTGGTGTACCTGCAAGTGTTTTTGCAAGTGTGATGGCCCGGGGCTAAGCCTAGAACCCCAATAAATGTAAATGTGTTTGATGTTACTGCCTAGTTGCTTAAAATCCTTTACCTCTATGTTGAAGGACTGAGTTCCGAAAATTACCATCAGTCCAGAGGGAAGATTGCACGAGTGTGTGTGTGTGTGTGTGTGTGTGTGTGTGTGTGTGTGTGTGTATGTGTGTGCGTGTGTGTGTGTGTGTGTGTGTATTATTTTCGGTATATGTATGTATATATATATATGTGTGTGTATATATATATATATATATATATGTATGTATGTATAAATATGTATGTTTCGTTTTCGCCCGCCTCTTATTTGTATGATGCTACAGAAGCCGCAGGGCCAAGTCGCGAGGCAGCATGAGGCAACCAAGCAGCTTGCCATTATTTTTTCCCCCACGGACCTTTTTACCAACGTCCAAAGCAGCTCGGTCCCTGTGCAAGCGGCAGGCGGCGCACGCAGAGCGCAGTCACACCACACGGCTAGCGAGCGGGGGTTGGGAAGGCGAGTCGATGTCGCTCAGAGGTGGGAGCTCCCCGTCAACATTTGCCGTGCCGGTCCGGGGCAAGGACAAAAGGCTGGCTGCGAAAGAGCGTGCGGCTGCAAAGGAAAGGAGCGCAGACCACCGGAGAGTGAAAGCCGAGATGGCGGCAGCCCGTGAGGGTGGCGGCACGGACCGCGCCCGACACCTTGCCACCAAGCGGACAAAGGTCGCGGCCTCGGCACTCCAACGCTCCCAAAACTCAAGAGCGAGGACTGTGAGCCTGCAGCGGTTGGACCTGCACAGTTCAGGGTGTGTCCGTTTTTTCGCTCGTCTTGCAGTGAGCAAGGAAGCTCCGGCAGTACGGCAGCCCTATGGCAAAAGCTGTCAACGGCTTGGGACGCCGGGCGCTGCCAACCGCGAGTTCGGTCAAGGGACGGGTCCTCTTCGGGCTGGGCTGGCACTGGAGCATGCAGCAACTCCGCCCATGCAGGGGTCTCCAAGCCCATAGCAAAAAGTGAATCGCGGGCGTCTCGTGCCGATTGCAACGCCAATGGGAGTGACCGGTCAGAGGCGACGGAGCCGGCGATTTCGTCTGCGAAGTCGGGGTCGCGCCGGGCAATAGCGCGCAACGCGTCAGCCCAGGAAGCCCGGTCTCAGTAGGCAGTCGGCGCGTGCCGTGTCGCACTGCGCTACCCGAGGCCGCAATGCTAGCTGCACGTGTGCTTGAGCAGGCTGAGGCAAGTGTGACGCCTCATCCACCAAAATGGGTTTAGGCGGAGGACCAAGGCTCAGGAAGCTCAGAGCATCAGCAGCTTCAGCTACTGCACCGGGAACAGGATTCGGCTCTGTGGAGTTGTGTGACGAGGTCGTGTGGCCCATCGTCATGGGCATGTCCCGCGCTTAGCGCAGCGGCAGGCGGCTGGCCAGCGGCCAGCTCACGGCCATTCACCCCAATCCGGTGCCCTGAGGCCGGGTCCACTCCTCAGCCACCCCTTGAAACCGATATTTTTTTGCACCTTGCTAACCACAGGCGAGTCCAGCGTCGGTCCGTCTCCTGCGGGCTACAGCTCCGAGTCGCGCTCAAAGGCGACTAGGCGCCGGTGGTTAGTGGACCGCCAGGAGCTCCCCTAGCGGAACCCCGCGGGCCCCTCCATGGGCAGCTCAAACAACGAGCAGTCGCAGGAAGTTGCGTGCGGACCCGCTTATGCGTCCTCCGACCTCGACGCTGAAAACGCCCAGTCGGCAGATGCCGGCAGCGCCAGGCTTGCCTTGGCCTGTGCCAGGGCGAAGCTAGGTTGTTGGTCAGCCCGCGGGCGGTCCGTCGCTCGCGGGTACGTCGAAGTTGAAGTCGCGGAGGGCGACATGCGATGCCACACGGGCACCGGGTCCCTGCAAATACGAGCCGCTGCCCGTTCGGGCCCAACTCTCCGCGCTAGGACCCCAACCTCGGCGCAGGCCGACCGGTGGTCGCCGTACGCGTCCAGGAGTCCCCCGCAAGCGCAGCGTCTCGGGGCGAGCGGGAGAGGTAGGCCGACTCTGCGGAACCCCTCGCTCGGCACGCGGGTGTCAGCACTCGTTGGGAAAGCCGTCAACGCGCAGCTCGCCGCATCGTCGCCTTGCGACTGCGGGCGGTGGGGGCGGCATGGGCGGCGCCATCCTCCTCCGACAGTTTCGCCTAGGTTGGCGCAGGGGGGCCTTATGAGCGTAGGAAGCTAGCAGCCTGTTCGTGCTGGCGGGGGTCGTCCAGCAGCGGCCAGAACGCCCGGCTGGTGTTGCCGCTACGCTCGGACGGTGTCCGCCCAAAAGCTCCAGTAGGCAGCGTGGCGTTGCTGATCGGCGGACCCAGGTCCAGCCCCCCCATGCTCAAGTTGGGCTCGCCTGTGGCTAAGCTCCGCGAGCGGTATGTCGCCATCGCCACCCGCCAGCATGGTTGGATAGCGGCATCGTGGGAAGCTGCGAAGTCTGCGGATGTCTGCGGTGTTGGCTGGCCTCAGCGTTCGCAGCAGGTAGGTGCTACGGGGAGCGGCCCGGTACAGGAGGAGTAACCACACGGACTGCAGGCGGGGCACGTCTGATCCGACTCAGCACACGGTCCTGCTCCTCCAAGCGCTGCTCAAGCCGCGTGGCGATGAACTCTCGGCTTTCATTATAGGGCTATACCCAGGACTACTACGCCTTGTTGGGTTGCAGGGATGGCCCAATTCCCTGTCCAGCAACTATGTCCTCCGGCGGGAGCTCCTCGAGCAGTCCCGGGGTTTCCTCCCCTGCACTGTTCCATGCGCATGTTTTGGGCAAGAGGCAAGTGCATCTGGATGTTGCCGTGCCCAAAGAACTGGCCTGCTGTGTGCTTGGGGGACCAACACGTGGTCCAAGGCAAGCTCGCGCTGGGCGCCCTTGGAAACCATCACGGTGCTCCCAAGGCCGCGCCGCTGGCGGCAAACGGAGGCGTCTGCGAAGAGTGGTTTGCATGGAAGTGGACCTGTCCGCGGGTATGGCCGTGAGCCACGTGTGGGCCCGACTGGGGCAACGACTGTGCCTCGTGAGGCAGCTCCAAGGTGGGCAGTAGCGCTCGATCGCGCAAGCTAAGCTGCTGCGCGCTCCAGGCCTTCATGCTGCCAAAATGACAACACTCCCTCGCAAGCGCATTTCCTTGTTCACAGCCTTCCGCCTGGCAAGTGTCACGGCAGGTACCGGAATCATCCCACCAGCAATACACCGATGGTTGCCCGTAAAACAAGCGCACATACGGCAGTAATACAAGGGCGACCTGGCGAAGTTTGCGGTCCTGGGGACTGTATCGTGCGCATGTGCGGCCGTCCAGCGAAACCAGGTTTTCTTTTTTGGCGAACATGCCACCGCGGTCGTCCATCAATGGCGCGGACGCGCCCGTCCGGCTTTCGCGGTGCCGTCATTCTGGCCAGCGGAGACCGTATGCAAGCGGACATTACGAGCAACACGTGGGCGCTGTTCAATAATATTGTTCCCGAGAAAAATGCGGAGGTAGTTGCGTGACGCCTCTTGTGGAAAACAGAAAGGTACTCCAACAGAATTCCATAATTTTGATATTTGGAAATTTCGGAAAGGCTTCCAACCCGTAAAGGAGTAGCAAATAAGCATCATTTCACGAAGCACGCTCTATTGCAAACATTCCGTTTCCAAACAGTGAGCTCCTTCGTCCGCGCATTCGCAGCTCTAGCCTCCTTGGTTGCTTGCTCAGCGTTGGCCGTGCTGCCACAACGATGCAGCTGATGAAACATGATGAAACTGCAAAATCCGTCTATCGGGAGCTGCCACCAACGGTAGCCAGCGTTGTTTTCGAAGCACCACAAGCTCACGAGCGGATCATCCCTGCCATGGGCCCAAAAGTAAGCGTCACGGCCAACATTTCGCAGGGGTTGGCGCTCAGTTGACGTCTAAAATGGCTCAGTAGATTGCGTAGCGTAGATAAGAAGGATGGGCTAGGCATCACAAATACCAAGTTTCCACGATCGTCTGCAATCCGAAGCGGCCACCGCCTGGAAGCCAGCTACAGCCACAATGAGCACTTGACGACTTCCTCGTCGGACAGTTACACATCTGAGGCCACAGTGAGCACGTGATGACTTCTCGTCAGCCAGCTACAGCCATAGTCAACACTTGACGACTTCCTCGTCCAGTTGCAGTCCCAGTGAGCACTTGACGACTTCCTTGTCGTACGGACAGAAACACATGATGCATCATGATGCTTATGCGAATGAATAGAACACTGTTACTTGCGAGGCAAGAAGCTTCTTCAAGCAATGCGTGACTGGAGTGCCATCTTAGCCCGCAGAAAGCAAAGATACAGACCCATACCAGCAAATTGGTTGTCTTGCATAAAGTTCGCGACAAGGTATTTTGACCACTGCCCACGTGCGCCGGTTTCTGGGCAGACCCTCGCAGCAGCCCGTTCAACAGGGAGGGCCCGGGAGGCGAGCACTCCGAAGTTGCGCAGGCGGCCCTGTTATCACCGAGTATAGGCCAAGGCGACCACGGCAGGCGCACGTACGCGGGGCGACCGGCAGTAGCAAGCGGAGCCGGCACAGCATCAGGACGTGGAACAATGGCGAAGTCATCGTCAGTTCAGCGGTGGTGGGAACAACATCGGAAAAACGGCGAAGGCCCGTGCAGCGTGCGGCCCAGCCTGTGAGAGCAGCAGTGCCCGAGATGCGGCATCAAAGTGCGGAGGATGCTGCCCGCGTCGCGGCTGCCCCTGCTGTAGCGAAGCCCATGGGGAAGCATTGTCGCGAGGGCTGCAAGGAGCGTAGCAGTGGCGGCGTGGGGGCGTGAGGCGCCGCTGGCCATGCACGACCAATGACCGACAGTTGCAGCATTGCGGAAAGCGGAACGGGCGCGCAACTGGCGGAGGCGAACGAGGTCGCGAACGAGAGCCAAGGCTCCTGTGCCCCAGTGGGCGTTCCCAACCCACCGCGCCTGCGCCTTCTGCTTGATGCTGACTGTCCTTCGGTTGCGGGTGATCTATAACAGGACCATACGCACATGGCCACAACCGGACCTCGATGCTGACGTGCGCTGTGCACAAGATGCACAAGCGTCGGGCACGATTGACGGGAACAACCGTGGCGCAACGCAGGCTGTTGCCGTTCGCGGGTGGAGCAGCTACGTGGGAGATGCATGGATGTGCTGGACACTTTTCGGCAGGCGGAAATAGTTGCAGCAACTTGAAGCTCCTGCAAGGTGCCTTAGTTCTTTGTATTCGGTGTAATTACAGAATCAAAGACAAAAGGCTGAAAAGGTACCGCTCGGGAATTTGGGTCATTAATATGTCATTATTCAATTTCATGCTATTTTTCAACGAGTTCCTGCCCGTCGATTTGGTCCGGCGGTTCGCACACACGTCACGATCGCGCACGTGAAGGTGCGAAGAGCCGCGAGCGTACCGTCTGCCATGCTGGAGGCTGAGGACTCTTCGTCGAGTGGCAGTGGAGGCCCCAGCCGGCATAGTGGCGGGATGCGGTGCGCATTGAGAGCTGTGAAAGCACAGCTCGCGGCGTCACACGTTTGCTGTCACTCGAAGCGTCGATGCGTGTTGCACCACTCAACTGTAACATCAACAATCGATGCGATACTGCGTTTGTCGTGAGCATGGAGACGCGCCCCGTTCGGCTACCATCCAGCCACACAGGGCGCACGGCGAAAGAATTTGTTGCCGCAGCATCGAGCCGGAAATGTTTGAGGCAGTTATGCCGGTCATGGCTTTCTGACACACAAATGGCTCACACATGATCGTGCTCCGTCCCATCGTTCGTCGATTTGCTTTTTTTTGACAGTGTTTGGCCAACTGTGACCCCCCAAGCAACTTGCGAGCATTCCTCGCAGCCATAGTAAGGTTCGCAGAGTTCTGAATATCCACCACATGGCCTACATGTAGCGTCGAGAGCGAATGGCGCGGCTTTTTACTCTGAGCTGAATGTGCCCAATTGATCCGTCTCCTGCCGCACTCCTGCCGCGCCAGCTGCTAAAACCGTTCTTGCAAACTTCCGCTTCTCCGCCATCAACGAGCGCGTCAAGCGCTGGTCCGGGTTCCAGCGGTCGCAGCTCAACGGGCACACGCCGGCCAGCAAGCTTTTTAAGGGCACTGAGCCTGTCCTCCGCACACCTCCGCGAGGTCGCTGCCGACCCTTGGCAGAAAAAATCGTTGCCAGCCGTCTCCCACTACGGTAGTGTTGGATGGATGCCCACACGTCAGGTGCATGCTGGTGGGTGTTGCGTCGCTTTCTACCGGTAATTGACGTGAGGTCTGACTCATCACGGACGCTGAAAAAGCGTGTGTAACGACGCTGCTGCCATTCAATTTTCTCGAACACACGAGACGAAACACGCGATCGAGCGAGGCAGCAGGCTCGGGGTTCGCGGAGACGACAGATGAAAATCGAACCCATGGCGCGGTGGTTCATGCGTTCGCCGCATTGAAGACTCCGAGGTGCATATTCACATTTAGCGAAGATCTAGCAAAGGCATAACAAGCCAAAGCACAACAATTGAAACTACAACGAGTGGCTAGATGCAGTCCGCCACGGAAGAGGCCCTGAAGATCCGAGCAGGCTTTCATACAACCTACTTCTCACTCAGAGAGAGAGAGAGAGAGAGGGAGGGGCAGGCAGGCAGGCGCCGCGTGGGTACGCAGTGTGTCCTTGTGTCACGAGAGCACACTATAAGCTACTGGTAATACGGCTGTTACTATCGTCACCTAAACTGATGCGCTCCTAGAGCTCGTGCTTTGGGTTATAAGATGCAAGCTTAAGAGTTCAGGCCTCAAGATGGACATGGTTCAGAATCGTATAGGGTTTGTCAGTCTATCATTTATGACTTCGTGAAGGGTTCCCAGGACCGAAAAGGAAGCTGCACAACGGCCTCCCCTCCGGCGATATTGAAGAGGCGTTTTCCTTGGACGGAGCGAAGCCCCTCAGGATCATTGAAGTACCTGCACAAGAAATCAACTCGAGCAATCCATGTCATGAACAATTACCATGAGAGTTTAACCTGTGCTGGAATTGCTCAAGCCCAGCTGCCTCCCAAATCCCTGCTGCGCCAACCTCTGCAGTTGCACTCACCACAGAGCAGCTGTCACTCACCCTCTTCAAAGCTGCTGGCCCGTTGACTGGCCCATGAGGCGCATCAACTTGTCGCCGTCGAAGAGGTAAGGCCTGAAAGCTTGATGCGCTGCTTCTACTCCGATTGGTTCTATCTATTCTGTCTTTGGCCTGAAGCAGTCAAGCTTTATTTAAGCCGGCAGAGGCCCCAAACAGAATGTGCTGGCTAGACATGTAACATGTGCAACTTCTGCATAGCAGGCTTTAACAGTACGTCTTACGGACTCCAATTCTCCGGTCCGAGCAGAGCAGAAGATTCCAAGGTGCGCGCGGTGTTTCGATCGCAGAATTTGGCACCTCAGAATCTACAGTCTACAGTTCGCTTGACTCACAGGGACAACTTGGAGGAGTGGTGCAACATCCATTCTTGCCCTTCCGGAAAGTGGGCGCCTTTCGAACCCTCCAGTCGGCAACAATACTGGGCGAGGAGTTTCGCAGCTAGTCTCGATGCCGAGCCATCTCGAGGACTACAGAACGACGATAAGGCGACGGGAGTTTGGAAGTGCCATGCACAGGGCAGAAAGAGATGCGGCTCTCAGCTGGGTGCCAGGCTGACAGCACCGGGCCACTCAGGCTTGCCCTGGGCGCACGGAGGAGCACCGAATGGCACCAGTGAGAATAGTGCTGCTACCTGTAGAGTCAAGTCAAGTAGTACGTGATCTGGGAACGAGCAAGTGCTTGGCTAATGTCAACCTCATATTAAGAGACCCGACCGTAATTGCAACATCCAATTCCCAGAACGTCAACAGAAAGCCCCCGCGTACATGCAGAATCCAAGCAGCTGGAGCGGAAAAATGAAAGCTCAAGTGAGATGAAAGAAGACGACACCGCTGGCCCAAGCAAACCCCGATTCGAACGGCCCAAAGTACTGGCGGCAGGCTCTAAATTCGTCCTGTAGGTCTCGGAGGGCTCTAACTGCAGAGGCTGGGGCTGACATGCTTGGGAGGGGGGGGGGGGTTGAAGTGAGCGGCATGGACGAAACATCCAGATTCGCAGAGTCTCACTAGCTCCAGAATGCCAACCGGGCCTCGGCAGGCAAGTCCATGGTGGCACCGACAGGACCGCGAGACTTCACCTACTTCACGATGCAAGCTCGATGGTGAGGTTTAAGAGACTCGTCTTGAGCCCAGTCTTGTATGATAATCATCCATCACCCTCTCGCAGCTATAAGCCATGATGGCTGCATAAGCAGCGAAAATGAAACAGAACAGACGTGAAGCCGCTCTGCCTGTTACTGGATCTGAACACTCATCACTCGGCAAAGCATGTCCCTCATCTCAGGTCCGCGGCTTAAACCGACGTGAGCGTCGAAGTGTGAAACGCAAGCACTGGTCCAGGAATGGCCAGGCTAGCTCACGAGTTGCACACAGTGGTGCAGCAGGAACACGGAGACGGATGTCCTCGTCGACGTGGTGAGACGGCGAACGTGGGCAGGGTTGTACACGATGACAAACATCTCGTCATATCTCGTCAGCTCTCAGGCGAGTTGCTGGGGCTCAAGAGTCCGCGCCTGGCATGCAGCAGTGCAGGTGTGGGCGGAAATCTGAATCGAAAGAACTCTTCTGAGAGGCAGCTGCAATGTCGAAAATCAGGCCGGCAGAGCCACAGGCGGGGATTGGAGCTCTCTCGCAGCCGGTGCACTTCATGCCTAGCAGGTGCTGGGTGGCCCCGAAGAGATGCAGATCTTGCCCAATGCAACCGAGAAGCTCGTAAGTCTCGCGTTGACCACCTGCGCTGTGCAACGCTTCGCCGCTCTGCCAGCACGTTCATGAGCACACGACCGACGTAGCCCAGCATCTTCACACATCCCGCCGACCCTACTTGGAGAGGGCACCGACTGGAGGCGTGTCAGTGCTGCAGTGTGCTTGTCAACACGGGCAGGCTCCCAATCCAGACGTTCTGGAAAGGCGTGGCACGCCCTTCAACGATGATCTCAGCTTGTACGGCTCCCTTCGGTCGGAAATTCCGCACCGAGTTTGTAGTCCCTCGTGGGTGACCTTACACACCCCAGCATCGCCGGGACTGATGCCGACCAGGGCCATCGCAACTCTTCTGCATCTGTTCCAGACTTTGGCGACATGTGTCTCGGAGGGATTGCAAGAAAGTTGAGGGGACTCTCTTGGAAACTGAAGGTCCCTGGGCCTTCCAGGTCAACAGGAAGTCGCGGCTCTTGCAGCTGCTCCTGCAAAGAACAACAGGCTCTGCGGCTCTGCCCATGAGAAAAAACTATACCAGGTACGCCATGCCAGGTACGATGCCTCAAATGAAACCTCCTGCAGTTAGCCTCTCTGCTGCACACCACGGGATGCTTGCCCTGCTCAAACTCAAAACCACAAAACACAGTAACTCGAAAAACACTGGCAAGCATGCATCACTCCCTTGCCCGCATCCCTCCGACCCCTATCACGTTCCTGAGAACGAACCACTCGTCGAAAAGCGACTGCAGGGATGCGTCGCTCTAGCATGTCTTGGTACCTGCGAGCTGTCACACGCATGTACAATGTGCCAGGACGCAGTTGGCTGGAATGCCTCTTCTTCGAGGACCAAAGCAAGATCATCAGCACGCACAGCATGATCATCGAAAGGCCTCGCAGGTGAATGCTTCTGTCTCCTTGATTTGGGGCAGAGTAGAGTCACGGTGTCTAGCCTGATACATGACAGCTCAGCCAGAAACTCTCCGTGCGAAATCATCTGCAAGTGCCTGCATCTCGCGCTCCACATTGAGGCTTCGGCCGATAATGATGGCTTTGTCAGTCAGGGAGTACGCCTGCTCCATTGATCCATGCAATGCAACCATTTGGAATGGGGTTTCTCGCTCGCAGTGCGATTTACTTCAAAGGCCAGCGCTCTCCCGAGTTCTTCAATGCCTGCTTCACAGCGTCGCCGTCTGTGTCGTCTGTCTCTTCAGACATGCGCAGTGATTCTGCGGAAGCGGCTGTCCAAACCTGCCGTGGTATATCGGCATGTCATTGTATGTGCACAGCAACTATGGAGTCGATGCAGAGATGGCTCTGGGACATGTGCCCAGAAGGCAGTCGTAGGCAGGGATCCCAAACCTCTGCAAACTCAGGCTTTGCTGCTTGGCTCTAAGACCGAATAGGCGCCGTACATCCCAAGGCAAATCCAGCTGTACTCAGCGAGGTCAGCGAACACGCGTAGTTGAGTGCCTCGTGCGGTTTCGTGGGGAGCCAGGGAGCCTGCAGACTGCCCGGTTGCCTCCAGTGGTAGGAACGGACTCATTCTGGCCACGAGTACGAACTTCCAGCCTGGCTCTGCTGAAATCCCGAGGCTATATTTAGCTGGATCCTTGCCTTCCTGCTCGACTATCTCGTCTAGCACCTGCGCATGACATGAACACGTACATGGATGGCAAAAGGCACCTTCTGGCTCGCGCTGCAGACACACTCCAGGAGCCTCTACCCACTCCAGGTGTCGGAGCCTCGGAACAACGATAGCTCAGCCTGAGGCTGGAGCTCGCAGCACAATGCGCAGCTTCTGGTCTCGGCCGTCGCTTCTCCACAGTTTCTCTCTCCGCGCGAGGTGGGAGCGGACGATCTGTTTCAATGCGCTCCTCTGACTCTCTCGTCCCACAGTCCACAGTATCGAGTCTCTTCGGGAGCATGGACACATCCAGGAGGACCGGCGCAATGCACTCTGAATCATCATCTGTCAGCACAGCAAAACGTGACAGGCCTTCTGATCAGACACGACCGGAAGAGGAAACGACCTCACACAAATTGGTTGTGCAAATGCACCACGCATTCATCGAGCAAATGCCCAAATCACAATCAATGCGGCATTGCGCTACTGGTGGTTACTGGCGCCATAGACAAACCGCCCTGGCTAAACAATTTCTCATGTCATGCAGGCGGTGACTGAAGTTGCGGCCGATGCCAAACGAAATGAGTCCACCAACCGAGACGCCGCTGAAGACTGCGACAGTACCTTCATGTCACGAGAGAAGCAAGTCGCACAGTTGCTCTTGCATCTTGCTCCTCTCAAGGGTATGTGTAGGCCGGCAAGCCTGCAATGCATCCTTGCAACACCTTTCCTTTGAAGATGTGGGCAAAAACGACCTTTGAAGCACACTGCAAGCACTTGTAAGAAGGCCGTGATTGCAGAACGTAGAACGAAGAGCATGAGGTATGGCTGGGCTTGCTGCTCCAGCTCCAATCCACAATCCGAAAGAGGGCAGGCAGAAAATGTTAGCCTGCCATAATGGCAATACCGTTGCCAACCGTGCACCACGACGTCAGGCGATGAGGGATGGGACAGGGTGAGATTCAGGCGCTGTGGTTGCAGATTCCCTATGCACTCGCAGTGCTGCTCCTGCTGCTACTACTACCACATCGACATCTACATTACATCTACATCTACTACTACTACGACTACTACGACGACGACTACGCCGGACTTCTTCCTCTTCTTCTGCTTCAACCTGTTCCACTGCTTCTCGCCATTGATGGTATCTGTCTGACACAGTCATTGATCACAAATGTAATACGCAAGACTGCCCAGCACGCATGAAACGCGGCGGTCAAACGATCGCTGTGGCGGCGAAGAGCAACACGCCGGCCTCGACCTGAGACTCTGAGACCCTCCAAGCGACAAAGCAAGCATAGTGAAACCCTTTGCTTGGAAGCTTTATCATTCATCCTTGAGCTTCGGGCAGGCTCCATGTCGAACAAGCGGTGGCAGAGGTCTTTGGTAGCCCCTCCCAGCTTCTGCCTGGAAAGCTATGTAGCATCATGGCCAGAGCCGCTTGGCGTGTCGATTGTCGTTGTCCCACTGGCAGGGTGCCTGTGGGTCCATGCAGCCACGATGAGAAGAAGCACCAGCCTCCGACAGACGCGCGTAAGTCCAGTGGACACCACTGCTCAAAGTTCCAAAGAGCCGAGCCGCAATGCAAGAAGGGCGGTGCTGATGACCTGCGCCACTTCGCAGAGTCCGCGGCGTGCCTCATGGCTGCTCGCCGGCAACGGTGCAAGCTAGACGCGTCTTGCCCGAACCTCCCTGGCCGACAGCACCGCAGGAGCCGATAGAGCCCGAGTCTGCAAGAAAGGCTCTCGTCCTGCACAGGTTGTGAGTTTGCGGAATGCTTCGGCTACCCGGTAGCCCCCCTCCTGCCTGGCAGGTGCTGCCTTTCCTCCGTCATCTTCTCGAGACATCAGGGCAGGCTGCTTGCGAGAGAGCGTGAAGGATTCTATGTCCGAACTACGGGGCCTCGGCCCCCAAAGCTGGGACTGGGAAGGCTGTGAGATCGTGCTGCTGCTCTAGTAGGAGGCTTCGAAGCCGTGAGTTGTTCATACAACCACTTGATGATGCCGAGCAGGGCACACATGCCGGCAGTTACGTCATCAGCAAGAAGCACCAACTCAGAGACAGTGGCTAGAGGCAGGTGATCTTTCCGCTAGAGACTGCTGCCTGTGCTTGGTGAGACAGAAAAATTGAGCCGCAGGATCTACTTCGGCTCCTTGGGCTCTGCCTCTGCAGGGCCCTCCCGGGCGGCCTCGGATCCCTCCAAAGAGGGGCCTGCAGCAGATGCGGCTGTCTCGGAGTCAGACGGCCGGTCCCAAAAGTCATCGGCATCTGACCATGCATCTTCCTCGTCGGAGCCGATGGCAAAGATGGAATCGCCCAGGTTGGCATCCAGTGCATCCGAATCACTTTTCTGGGGAGCCGGGAGACCTGTACCGACTGCCTCCTTCAAGGATTGTCCCTTTTGACGGACGCCCTGTGCAATGCTCACCACGCCGGAAGACACTTCCCGGCCTTTTCGCGCCAGGCTTCCCTTCAACTTGCCACCGAGAGATCTCACACGATTCACGGCCTCGTGGGAATTCGGATTCGGTGGGCTGGAGAGCTCCGCATAGTTGGCCCTGGTTGAGGGCAATATCCAGAAGGCCTCTTCCTTCGACTCCTCCTGCAACCGATTTCTGAGCCCCTCTCGCAGGTCTCCGGCTTTGCGGAACACTGCCGTCTTCACTTTGCCCAGACCCCGCGGGCTTCGTCCCTCCTTGGAGTCCGAAGCCTCACCAGTGTCCTGTGCATCTGCGTCACCTTCGTCTCTCTCCGCGATCGCCTCTGTGCCACCGAAGACCTGCACAAGCCGCCGCACAGACCACGCTGCCACGCAAAACTTTCCGACCCCATGTCAATGTCTGAACCTACTACTGCTCCTGACCCAAAAAGCCTGTGTGCATGGACGGTGCACGTTCGACAAGCGCAATGCGAGATATGCGAGATCGATTTGAGCCGCGCTAACGTGCAGGGCCTGCTTGCCGACTTGTCGGAGGTCATGGACGCTGTGCCGAACCTCGCTCATGACCTCCTGCTTCAGCTCCTTGACATCTCTCCACATGTCTTTGGAGACGTCTGCTGTCATCGCAAGATTTTGCCGCACTGCCTGAAGGCCAGTTGCAGGACTCTCCCCTGTACCATCCGCTTCTTGGGTCTCTGGAGGATATCCCGTACGTTCCTCTTTTTCCTGACCAAAGCTCCGCCAGCGAGCTCCGATGGCACTCCGCCAGTTCTTGGTTTGAGCTTGCAGATCCTGTTTGGTGAGCTGCATGCCCTCGCGGACACCGCCCGCAATGTCGCGAACGTCATCCGTCACCAGCTTTGCCTCTTCGACGATGGCCTCGCACCGAAACCCCCCCGAATCCCCTCCCTCCGAAATGAGATGTTGCAGAACACTGCAGAGCGAGCCTGCCGGGCCTTGCTCAAGAAGGGACTGGCCTTCATCCTCAGGCTCGAAGCCTCAGAGGACAGAGGCTCCCGCTGGCCCTAGCTTGTCCCTCGCGAACTCGCGGGCACAGGGCCGGCTGTCTGCTTGGCCCAGGACGGAGCCGAGGAAGGCGCCAAACCTGCTGGAGCTCGCGGCCTCCGCCTGTGTCTGCCCGACGCAGCCCTGCCCCCCCCCCCCCCCAATCCTCCGACGCTTTGCGCAAGTTGGGCCTCCACCTCCACCTCGGCTGGCTCCAGCCTTGGCAGGGACCCTCTAGACCGCGCGAGACGCAAGCCATCGCAAGCCCAAGCCTGTTGTACCTGCTATAGGGCGGCTAGGGCTGCTAGGCCCTAAGGCACAGGCTCAGGATGGCCATCTCCGCTCTCCCTGGCGAGACCCGACTGACGGCCCCTTAAAGCCTTAACGTCTCAAAGCATAAAGCCGGAGACACTCGACGGTCTCTGCAGAGACCTGGCAGGCCAGCAGGCAAGGTTGCCCCGTCTGTCCCAGCCCCGTAGCCACCTCCAGGAGCTGCGCATCCGCCTGAGCGGCCTCAGAAAGCTTGCATTTCACCTTCGCCCGGCCCCAGTCCCGTATCACCCAGACCTCTGCGAGTACGATTTTTTGAAAGCTGAGTGGCAGAGGCGTCGGCGCCCTCACGTGCCATGGGCCGCGGTGGAGCCTGTCCTGATCCTCTTGGAATGGCTTGGGTGGCTTGCTGTGAGGCTGAGAGAGGGAGCGGGACGCCCGCATCCTCAAATCATCACATCCGAGAATAAGAATGAATAAGAGCAAGTATTCGGCAGTGTTCGGATTCGGAATTCCATAAGAGTGTGTCGGTTTGAGCTGGCAGACAGATCTCGTCGCTCTGGTCGCACTCTCTCTAATGCAGTATGTACGCACATGCGCTCGCTGAAGTTGCCATTTTCGACGGGGCAAATGTCGCCCATGCAAGTGGTTCGATCAGCTCAGCGTTGAGCCATAGCCTCGGCTTGAAAGAGTGATCCACATATGGTATAAGGCGTGCCGGTGTGAGTTCAGAGCCTGAGTATTGTCGTCGCCTCAGGGTGCAGCACCGTGCGAACCCCAGGACCCAGGGAATCACTGCGCAGCTCAACGTCTACAAGGCATAAGACAGCTGCGACTCGATTGCAGCACCCTCTGATTGAAGCAGCATGACCTGCAAGCTGCAAGCCCAATGAGCTGCTTGGGTCACCGTGATGTAACGCTTCGCTACTGCATATGCAGCTTTGTTACCTCCCTCTGCTTTCGCACCCGATGTCGGCGAATGGAGAAAGCCTCACCCGAGCTTGATCTTGCAACGCGGTTCGCCCGTGCGTAACCGTGTAGGATTTATAGATTTCGAACACGATCCCCAAACCCCGCCCAGCATTTTGCGGAATCGAATGGGCAGGCTGCACTCAAATAGTACCCCTTCATAACAAGCAATCCTAAGAGGAATCTCGAGTCACAACGCCACGAACTCAGCGCAGGACACTGTAGACGAAAGCCAGGGCGACAAAGAAAATCGTCGCGGACAGTACCTGAGGCTGTTCCTCTAAAAAGCTGCAATAGGCAAAGCTCATGTCTTCAGCGAGGGCGTACAAACGCCCAGTGCGGCACATTTCTGGCCACCTTTGCAGATTGGATTAATTGTCGCAGCGACAACTTGGAATTGTGGAGCCTTGAAGCTGCGTGCTGTATCGACCGGGCTGGTGCCGATCCGCACCTCAAAACGCCAAAGACACACGGACAATCCCCAATGAGTGAGACACACGGACAATCCCCAATGAGTGTCCCGTTAAGAAGCCGTGCAAAGAAAGCACGGATGCGACGTTCAAAAGGCCGAAGAGTGTACGTAGTTCTAAGTCAATCAAAAACACCTATTGCCGGGTGGGACTCGCACGCAGCCGCGAGCCTTAAACGCAGGGCAGCGATGCACGGGGTGGGTGATCCGAACAGACTTACCCACATGCTGAAGCATGCATCACGCTTCGCAGGCGCTTCTCCTCCCACTACTGTCCCACTACAAGGTCCGGGGTGTCTGCTCACCCTCCTTTCACAAGCCCGGGCCTCCTGGCGCCGGTGAGTGGCTTGCTTTAGGGGAGGCATGACTCAGGCTCTGGCTAAGTCGTAGATCCACCAGATGCCAAGGCCGCCCAGGGATAGAAGCTGATCAGGGATGGCAGTCAACGAAAGCTGATCATGTCACCAGACGTCACGACCTTGAGAAGACCGTAGGGGAAGAAGAAACCCAGATACAGCTGGTCCAGGCCTCGTGGCACACTCAGATACACTTAGCATGTCGGTGTCCATGCTCATATGTGAGAAGGGTGCCTAGGACACCCCCGAAGAGGGAGAGCAGAAACCTGGCAAAGAGCGCGAGATGCTCTAATCATTGACTAGCACGAGCACCACAGGCCGGCACGACGCCACTCGCTGTGACTTTCTGGGCGTCTCGCAGTTCGGATCAGCCCAGCCCTGTTGGGAATTCGTCCGGGGGGGAGCGTGCTTTTTGTCCTTTGGGTGCGATCGATTGATTCTTTCTGCTTGGCAGGGAGATGTGTTGACACACCTAGCTCCCACCCATCAAAAGTGCGGCGTCTCTCAGACATGCTGGTCTTTCATGATCGCGTCTGGTGTTTCTGGCAATCTTATAGGAACACGGTGGTGCGTTTGCGTGCCTGATTCAGTGAACATGTCTTGGTTAGCAAGCAAGGACTTCAACGGGCCTTGTACGAGCGATAGAAGCATTCCAACCCCGCTTGAGATGAGATTACACTGAAAACCTGCTTCGGCAATTTCGGCCTGTTGCTTGCCTGAGCTTGCTCAGCAATTAGTCTGCCTTGTGCAAACCGGGCTTACTCGCCTCCATCCTTTACTCTTGCTTCAGGGATGCATCTCAAGTCTTACACTGAGTTCTTCGGCGCGAATGCCGTTTTCATCCCATAATCATAATTCAGGCTGCCGAAAAAATCATGGTTGAAAGGACTAATGTCGGATCCAGGCCAGGCTAAGATCGACTAGTACGGGGGAACCAGGGCCCCGGCTTCTGCGCAATAACAGAACCTGGGGGCATCGGCACCCGCCTTCCAGAAGGAGCAGGAATTGCAGGAGCTGCCCGCTACTGTGCCTACGTCTTACATTTGCAGGCACCCCTGACACCCCTTTAACCTCAGCCCTTCACGAACCGTTCTCAAGAAACCCGGAT
This sequence comes from Symbiodinium sp. CCMP2592, assembly GCA_905221615.1. Taxonomy (NCBI): domain Eukaryota; class Dinophyceae; order Suessiales; family Symbiodiniaceae; genus Symbiodinium; species Symbiodinium sp. CCMP2592. The sequence goes on along the minus strand of CAJNDT010006089.1, from coordinate 362,073 downwards.
TCCCGCAACGTTTCCCCACCCTGTGGGATGTCGGTGTCAATTTCACCGCTTGCAAACCGCACTTGCCTCCAGCTTCTTCAACTTAGCTGAACTCAAACCCCGAACCAGCCCTCAAAACTAAACCCACGAATCCTGACCCAAGCACTTGAACCAGTATGCTTGGCCAATAAAAAGTCGGAGAGCAAGAAGATTGCACTTGCGTTGCACAAGGCCGCCTCGGCACAATCCACACGAAGGCGGCCCGCAAACAAACAGCGCATGGAACGGTCTAGACTCAAACCCCACTCAAAACCAGCTCGAAACCCAAGTGCCAAAGAACATATGTAATTCGGTGGCCCCACGCAAACTTTCAAAGCGTGCACAGGCAAGCTTCCAAACGGAGAATGTTTCGCCCATTCGTGCCGATGGCATAGCATGGCAGTGCTGAAAGATACCGATGTCACCCCGTACCATCGTACGTGTGTTTGCGTGTGAACTAGTGCGCAGGTGTTGGCACGCGTCGCGCAAGGCAAGGTTATCTCTGGCCGATGCCTTCGGCAGATCGTCTCGCGTCGGATCTTGCGTCCACGCTTTGCCTCGAAAACCAAGCTTGAAGGATGAGCATGCCGCACAGCGGACGCTAAGACCGGCACACTCACCGTGGCCGCTGCACTGGAGATATCTGGGAATGTCCTTAGGCCAACGATCTTTTCAAAAGCACCGTGCGAGGCCTAGAACTTACCAGTGTCAGGCATCGGCCAGTGCACACGGATTCAGCTGCGTCGTTTCGAGTCCAGGCGTTTCAAACTGACCGAGGGTGCTCCAAGCAGAACTAGACATGCCGAAAAACATGGGCCTTGTAGTTCTCCAAGTAGCTGGTCATATTCTGCCAGTAACCTGTCTCGTGCCTTCGTCGTCGGGTAGATTTACCAAGAAGGCAGATCTGGCAAAGCTACGGATCCGGCGTAGGGATCATGGTTGAGCATCCCTGCAATGAAACCTCACAGCACGGTAAGCAGCGTGCGGGTGAGAGGACAAAGGAGCATCACAGCGATTGACGCCCAAATGCAGCCCAAGATCACTTGTGGCCAGACCCGTAAGAATGAGTGTCCTCAACCAGACCGCGGCCTGAACCTCTTCAAGTTTCTGAGACAACAGCAGTCTCCTTCTCGGGATTCTGCCACTCACATCCATAGAGATGGAACCTGCGAGGTACCGAAAGCAATTCCTGCAAATTAGCCTTGATGATTTCAGCCGTATTGAACTTGTTGAACCTTCAGAAACATCACGCGTGAGGTCGCATCCTGACGAAGCCCTTTAGGGCCAAGGCGTTGGTCTCAACGCTGACCTGGAAAGTATCGTTACCGGAACCCTGGAAGTCTTGAGGGCTGCGGATCAGTCATTGCTTCGGAGCACCGAAAGCCGAAAGCTCCACTCAACAGAAAGCAGGACACTCTGTAGCTGTTGGCCTCTGAGAAACTTCTGCTTTTCCGTGCACTGATCCGAAGGTAATTCACTCGGAATGGTGAGACGGAATAGCTGCGAGCTATGATCCGCAGATGGGCGGCCTAGCGAACTCGGAGGAGGATCTGCATGCCCGCCTCCGCAGACAGTTGGTCGAGCCCTAGCTGAACGGCACTTGGCGGTTGAAGGGGCCTCTGTTCCCAGGACCTCTGATACCTCCCCTGGTTGCATGGACAGGGCCACGGTCGCAAGCTCCTGCAGATGTGACACTCCAGCATCAGCGCAGCGGCACAACCCTAAGCCGACCCCGGTCCTCATCGAGCGAATCATCAAGACGGAAACAGGATTCTTCGGGCCTGGCATGTGTGGCACTCGAGCAGATTAGCAGAGACCGTGGTTGGACAAAAGGGCTCTGCTGTGTCTGGGCCCAAGACGACTCAGAGAAACGCTCTTGAACCTCCGAGGCCCGCGCTCATGAGTTGCCTAGGCCCTAAACCTGAAGCTATTGCAAGCTTTCCTTTTTTACCAGGAGCACCTGCTCAAAGAGACCTAAGTCCTCCCGCACCGCGTCGAGGATGTCCCGAGCCATTCGCAGAGGCACCTACGAGAGCCCCGTGTCGCCAGCATTTTTAGCTGCAGCTCAGCCTCCGCTTTGGCCCCGAGGATGATCCGTCGAAACACCGGACTCCCATCGTCCTCCCAGCGACAACTGCAGCACTGCGCTTCATGCGAAACTCGAAACCCAGCAAACTGGAAGGTTCAGGGGTTGCACATGGGCCGACTTGGGTAGCTGCTGCGATTGCACAGTAGGACCCGACAAGCTCTTGATTTCCCTACTGAACCCTCGACAGTCTTGCAACACATCCATGATTCTACCAATGATATCCAATGATTGTGTCTAATGGGTTTTTTGACTCGTCTGAACACACTGCTGCACCGCAAGACGTGTTAGTTCATTCTTCGGCCTGTGACCCGCAGTCTCTCAGTTGTGCAGTGGCAGTGGCTGTCCTCCTCTGCATTGCGCTCCTCCGAGCAAGCTTCGTGTTCTGGAGGCTCAGTCGCTTCGAGATGGGCATCGGTCGGTGAACCTGGTGCGGGGGCCGCTGGGGGCGAGGCATCGCGAGGCATTCTCTGCCACGCCCGGACTGTTTAAGGGGGAGGCCGTCGTCTATGTGGAGCTCGTCGAGGACTTCTTGGGGTGGCTCCACCTCTACCCGGCCCTCCTCTTCGTTCAAGTAAACCTGGCTGGGGGTTTGCATGGGGACTGGGGACGCTAGCAGCTGGCACTGCCAGCGGGACCAGCGGGATGTCCGGGTTTTCCGGGAGCTTTCTCACGGACCAGAGACCCACGCGGAGCACCTCCAAACAAAACTCGTACATGCCGCGCTATGGCAGGGCTGGCGCCGCGGCATGGCTATGTGGCTATGGCTCACGGGCTCACGGGCTCCCACGTCTCTCTCGGCTCGGGGCCTCCTCGGCCCTGCGAGCCAGCTCGAGCACGGCGGAGGACGCTTGGAGCATCGGCCGGCTCCTTATAGGGGAGCCATCCAGCGCCAAAAGAAAGGGAGCCGCCTTGCTTTTTGAAGGCCCCCCTGTTCCAAACATCTCAGCCCTTCGCGGCTCCGTTGAGGCCATGTCCTGTCGGCTCAGACTTCTCTCGACGAAAAAGCTCACGTCGACCTTCCGAGTCCTCGGTCCGAGCCGCCAGTGTTTCCCCTGGCACAGCAAGCAAGTCTGCACAGACGCTCCTGCGATGCAAACTCACCTGTAACGTGCATGCACTGTAAGGATCAGAAGTGCGCAGTAAATTGAAGATGAGGCCTCTCTTCACTGGATGTAGCGGGACGAGCTTGCCTGTTGCCACCAGCAGGTGTCTCAGAGTGCTCGAACACCTTCTCTCGACCCTTCAGCAGACCCTTGCGCATGCACGGCAGGGCCGAAGTCGAGCTGGAATGCCTTCGCGGAGAGCAACATCCCTCGGGCCCCATCTCTACAAAGCGCTATTCCGACATGCGCTGCCGCCTCTGTGGGACCTGTGCAGACCCCCGACCCTTCAAGGCAGATCGCACGAATCGCCGCACCCTGGAGGTCCTCCTCTCAGAACCGCGGGCCCGACCCTCAGAAAATCCAAGAAGAGCGCCCAGGTCCCCCTTACGGGGCTTTGGCTGGACCTTCACCCAGAACCTGTACTGTAGATTCCGAAAATCTGCAAATCGAAAGTGTGGCCAGAATCCTGCTTCAGCGGATAAGCTGCTCCAGCATCACGTGCACATGCTAGGGACATTGACATCGGATAAGATAACTAAGCTACTGGTGAGTTGCTTGTAGGTCAGCTACAAAGGACCTGGAAGATTGTGTTCTGCGCAGATCACCTCTGAAAGGAACCTCGCCTCGTCATACTCCGGTATGGACTGGGATTCAAGTGACATGACGGTGAAGGGACACCTCCTGCACACGTTGCAAGGCGACACCACAAATTCGCAAAGGATGCTCGGATAAGCTGTGAAAGCCCTTCAATGTTGTCCCACATGTCGCCTGGCGGCAGAGGCGGTGTCTTGGATGGGAGCGGTGGCAAGCCTGAAGGCCGAGCCTGCGGTGAGCTGCCAGACTCAGACGCCATCCCACTCGCTTGCAGATCTTAGCACTTTATTAAGACCTGCCAAAACTGTTCCGGACCCATCATTCCATGAAGGCCGATGCCCCACGAACCGAAGGTGGGCTTAGGGCAGTTTGCGTTGTGTTCAGTCATCCCTACACTTGAGATCGCCTTCTCCCGGCAAGCTCTGGATTTCGGAACTAAGTCTTCTGCGATTCCTCTGTGGTTTGGTGGTTCGGGTCTGCCATGTTCTGTGATTCGCTTACCACCTATGATTTCATCCTGTGATGTGACTGTGATTCGGGAACCCGTCTCCGCAGCATCACAGGCAAATCACAAGGCCCAGCAAATCCAGGCCGGAGCCCGGCTGCCGTCAGCTGTGTTTCTGGCTGTGAAGCTGCGTTTTGGCTGTGATTCTGCTGCGGAGAGGGGACAGCCAAATCACAGCATGAAATCACAGATGGTAAGCAAATCACCAGAAAAATCACAGACCCGAGCCACAGCCAAATCACAGATGAATCACAGAAATATTATATCCGTGAGTGCTAAAGGTTGCCGGAGCTGGCAATTTCAACCCTACACATACCGGCATGCTTCGCAAGTGACCTGTCCCGGCGCGTAGCCGGCGCAGCCCCTGTCTCCTTTTCCGCCATGACCTGCGCTTCCACGCTTGCCTGGCACATTCCGCAGCACAGGCTGTATACATCATTGCTCAACATTATCCGCTGCCAGCTAGGTCCGTGGCTGGTCCGCATGAGTCAGCATGCCATCGCATGCTCTGTCACGACCGAAGGCTTCCAATGCCGATGCTGCCAGTTCTCATTTACATATCTGCGAATGAATTTCCGAGGGGCTTCTGAATCGAAAGCTCGATCCGTGGACATGCGTAGACTTGCTGCATGCCTGGTGCCACACATTCGTCTTGGACTGAATGCTACGACTGCATCGCCGCGAAAGTCCAATCCGTGCACCGAGTAGAGATGTACAACACAACAGTGCACCGGCGCTGGGAGATCATTCATTTTTCTCCATGCCGAGCTGCCTAACTGCTGCGAGCCCAGCCTACTAGATAAAGGCCATTGAGCTGGGCTTCACGAAGAAGCGTCTCTCAGGTCAAAAGCTTGTTCCTGAAGGGGCAGGAAGAAGCACCAATTGCGGTCATGAAGTGCACAACGCAAGGCACCCGCAGGGTCAGGAGCAAAGTCGAGGCAACTCCGTCTCGTGAGTAGTCAAGAAGGTGGGACATCTGGCCAGGTGTTTAAAGACCCCGGATGAACCGTTTCGAAACTTTGTCACGTCTTCGCCTCTCCCAGTCTATGACGCTTCTGCCGGATTCGTCGATCACCCTCTGGGCCTTTGCGATCAGCTCTCAGTCAAGGCATCTCTCTGGTCTCCATGTGCCCTCGCCTTTAAACTGCTCGAGGATGCGGGGCCTAAGTTCGTTCCATCACAGATGGCTTCGCAATGCGGGCTGCAGCAACTAGGACAGCACACTCTGAGGTAGGAACAGGTGTGGAAGCGCGTCTTCGCGCATAAAGAAGGCGATTTTCGACCAGTCAAACAACTGCACTCAAAGAAACAAGCAACAAAGACGATTTCTGAACGAAGCGATCCGGCCTGGTGGAAAGGGGGCTGCAAGCGATTCGAAATAATCAGCGGGACGCAGCCGTGCATGATGACCTCCCGGGCTAGACGTGGAGGAAGAATGCCCAAAACAAGGATCGCAAAAGCGCCCACCTCGATGAGACGGCCCGTATTAGGCGAGTCACCATCGGGACAAATGCACAACCTGAAGACTCGGACATCGCGGGATGCACCCACGTAGCGATGATGCTAAATTAGGGCAATGGCTTGGATCTGAATGCAAGCTCCGACCAGTCCTGCAAGACGTATGCATCCGATCATATCCGACCCTCAGTCACGGCTCGACACTTGCGGACCTGCTGGCGTAGTCTGAAAGCGGGCGGAAAAATGAGGACTCTGTCCTCCGAATGCAAACGGGGTCACCGGCCACCGGGTCTTCTTGCAATCGGTGGAGCTTGTGCCTTCAACACACCGGTCTTGGCGCTGCGCTCGCGCCGAACGTTCTGCCAGGCAGGCTTCTTGAAATGTTTTTGGCACAGCACACTTCATTGCTATGGCGACCGCTGTAGTAGTTTGAGACGGTTGTAAGATATGAACATAAAGTCGGCAATCACCATAATTTGATCTGCTTGCAAGAGTATAATAAGCGGAGCTGCTTCAACACGTAGTTTGAGGCGGTTGCAAGCACGTACACAAAAGATCGTTCAGCACACATATATTGTACATACATGCATGCATTTATTCACAGATGCATACATACGTACATACAATGCATGCATGCACATGCTGTGTGTGTATGTAGATGCATGTATGTCCACACACATACATACATACATACATACATACATACATATATATATATATATATATATATATAATTATATAATTATATATATATATATGGTCACTCCCCCCATGACAGAGAAAACACCGCCCCCACCGGCGAGTTCGTGCTTTTCCAGAGGTATTTTCGTCTGTCCGGAACCACACCCGGACCAAAACCAAAACACCAAAGCTTCACTGAGAATGCCGGAACACTGTTGATTTGCTCATGTTTTTTTTTGTGGTTTGTGTTTCATTTTGTTTTTTGGTTTCGCCGTGTAAAAAAAAAACCGAAACAACAAAAACGACTGTTCCGGCATTCTCCGTGAAACTTTGTTTTTTTGGTTTGGGTGCATCCTTGTGTCAGTCGCGGCGTCTGCTCCTGCCCATAAACTGTTTGGAAAGTCCTCCAAAATTCTCCAAAGCAGCCCCTCCGCTTCGGCTCGAGAATGGAGGGTTGCTTTTTGGGTGGTTGGACGGTCCGGAAAGTCCTCCAAAGCAACCCGTTTCGGCTCGAGAATGGGGGGGGTTGCTTTGGGGGGGTGGGAAGCAATCTCACGGCCCAACCCAAGCACCCCACCCGCCCCATCAGCGTGAGCAACCTGTGCCCCAAAACCCGCGCTAACAACCCAGATAGGCAATCATACAAAACACAAAACCCACACGAAGCGATCAAACATCTATGGTTCTATGATGCTTTTCCACGGTGCAAAACTGCCTCGACGCTTTCCGGTCTTACGATGGCAGTATGGGGAGTTTTTTACATTTCGAATTTCAATCAAGTACTGCAGCCTGTTGCCCGCAGCCTTCCAGTCGTTTTGGCCTTTCGTCCACTACGTAAACTGAGCTGCTCCAATCTTTCGTCGAAGAATCACATTGCCAGGCTTGCGTTGGGTGTCTTTACATGTGCCGGCAAGTGACCCCAAAACCTGGCCCCTGACTTAACTTTCAATGTTTTTTTGTTCGGCATCTTCAACTTGCACACCTTGGTGAAGCTGGGCTTCACCCGAACGGCCTGCAGGGTAAATCAACAAATAATATAACAAAAACCTTAGTTAGGCACCCACCTTTTTGTTGATAGTGATTCGTTTTTTCTTGTGAACGACATTGCTGTGCATGACACCGGGGATGCGAAGTTGGTAAGCGCGAGCACCATGTGACCATGTGTGTGCAAAACTACTTGCCGATCACGAAAATCTTGTTGCCGATGTCACCCCAAGCACGTTCGCGAATTGGTCCGGGTCCGGGTGTGCGAGGTGCTGTTAAAGCCGGCTCCAGGCGGAACAACCGCAATGACGACGGTCGCCCCCGCTCCACCATCCCACACCATCGCTCCCAACGGGGTGTGCTGCGATGCACAACTGTTGAGCTGTGTGCTGGGAGTCACGTCGCATGCAATTGGGCTCACAGCATCCTACCAATTGGGCGCACGGCAGCTTGCAGAAAACAACTGGCTCGCAAACAAAAGTCGATTCAGTCTGCGAGGTGGGACATACTGTGGTGACCTAATGCACCTGAGTGTCTTGCAAACGTCTTCTAGCAGCTTCTAGCATGATGAGCTTTGCCACTTGCAGGCAGCTAGCACTGGATGAGTTTCCCTGGTCGTTTTTGCCACGCTGCTCCAACATCTCAAGAGCTTGCTCTTGGCAAGTTTCTGGGGTCGTTCTTGGTCGGCTCAGTAAGACAAGCCGAGCAGTGGGGTAGTGGCAAAAAGGAGAGGAGAATATGGTCCTGGTTAGGCAGCAGTGGCCGATAGGGGTTGGGGCTGGGGTTGTCTGCCAAAGGCCTGGCTTCTCCGATCTTCTCCGCTAACTTCAAGTCGCCGCGCAGTGCCCCATGCCAAGACCGGGCTGCTGCTAGCGAACTGAAAGTAAGTCACCACAATATGGCTACATGGTGTATAGAGGTTTCCGCATATTGATGGCTGAACTTCCGCAGCAACCAAGGCAGCGATGCAGCGTGTCCCAGCTTGGAGCCCCTGCACCGTGTTGCACGAGCCACTACGAACTCGACGACGAGGCACTTTTGGTAACTTGGGCGTCCTTGTTGCCAAGAAAACAAGAACATTGAAGGTCGCAATTGCTGACGGACGACTGAACTACTTTGCTGGCTTGAAGCTCCTTTTGTAGTAAATGCCAAGGGATGGCGAGAATGACACTCGATTCCGGTTGAAATCCGCGGCGTCCACAACGGCCCCTGCTCATCATCAGGATCTCAGCAATGTCATTAGCAAGACTGGTGCCAAAGAACATAGACAGCAGGATGCACATCTCAATGTGTTTTCTTCTTGCGGATGATACATGAGGAACAGATGTGATGTAAAGTAGCGCCAGCCACCTGGTACGAAAACGAGGTCTCAGGCTGCAACCTGGACGTTGCGCCTCTTCCTCAGCCTGAACCGTGTAGGCCTCAGCACAGTCGGCAAGTTTGACATTCCGTCACTCCACTACGGACGCGGGAAACCTGATCGAGCAAACTGATTTAGGCCAGGCACTGGGCCCTCGCACACCGAACGAGACCCTGCCTAGAAGACGAAAAGTCATGGAATTGATCAATGAATAGGGCTCTGCGCAAGCTGAAACAGTTGCAAGGCAGTCAAGAGGCTGTTCTTGTGACCGCGACCCCCGGACGAAACGAGTCCAGGACAGGTGTGAAGCAATCGCAGAGCGCTCTGCATCAACGCTTCCCATCCTTCACAACCAAATTAATTGACCAAGTTGGCAGGCTAAGGTAGTAGTAAAGTAGTATATAAGGAGCCTCTTCAACCTTGCTGGTCAAGCCCAGAGGCACGTCAATGCAAAAACTGGTTGTTGCCCCGACACTTACAATAATGGTGGAGTACGGCAGCTTAGCGCTGTCCTACTGGTAATACCCCAAGCATCTTCAGGCGATCTTACCAAAAATGCTCGAGGGCTGCTGCCAAAGCCAACCATGCAACGTCGTGTGATCGAGTGTACAGCAACTTGGATGCCACAAGAGCCCAATATGTGGAGCATAAGGGGAAGTCTGTTATGTACGGCAGTGCATCGGGTCCCTCCTTGCGCCACGCTGAGGCTTACGCCGGGCCAGTGGTGACGGCGCCGCCGCCGCCGACGACGACTCCCAACCAAGGCATGGCCCCACGACCAGGCCCGCGGACTTTGGTTCTACAGCAAGTCCATTTCGTGCAAGTAAACCATGCAGTTTTGGGCGCATCGTTTACGCTGTTTTGCACTGCCGCTGGGCTGCAGTCTCGCTTTTGTGTGGGTACTGCTTTGTGGTCTGTGTTCAAAATCAGGTGGGCGGAGTTGACTGAAACCCCTGCGAGCGCAGCATAGAAGATGCAAACTTCGACATGGAGGGGTGTCACCGATGAGCCTGCGCCTCGACACTTGACTTTTTACATCCGCGAGACGAGCATTGATGCATCCATTTTTTGCGGGTTTTCACAAACTTCAACTTGCCCAGCCTCAAATATGATTACGCATGAACGCATGTGCATGTACATTCACATATTCCAGAGTCTATATAACATACACAGAAGTCTGCCGCACGCCCAAGCAAGGATATAGACTAATTAGACAACGATTATTTATATTATCAAGAATACGTGCCAAATTTCGGAAATCTTCTTCATCGGTATTTCTATAAAGGCAAACTTCGTGTTAAATAATCCGGAATTAAACATGTATATAAAGAAATTAGAAATTTCACATCTCGCACCTCATAGTAACCTTTACGTTCACAGGGTTTTTGATAAAGAAAATACAAATGTGTGATACACATACATGTAACTGTACTCGGTAGTTATATACAGTAATACAACATGTACACACAGAACCTCTGCTCCCAGGACCTGGCTGGTCCTCTTACGAAGCCTTGGAGATCAACCTGCTTGTTCAAGTGTACATTGCGATCTTCTGCCTCTTCGAAGTCCATCTCCGACTCAAACTGCTCGCCGAAGACCTGCACACGCTGCCGGTGCCTCCGCAACCTCCAAGAGCATCATAAGCTCAAAACCCTGACCGTCGAGAAGCAAGTGACTCCCGTCTCAACCAATGGCTTCTCCCTAGGCCCATAAGTGACGGCAGCATGGAAGCAGGCCTCGTGGAGGACCCCCCGAGAACAAGAATTTCGCGTACCTGCGCAGTGCAGCTCAGCGAATCAAACGAAACTCCCAAGTCTAGGCATCACAAACTGAGCAGTCCAAGCTTAACCACTTGCGGCGCACCACTGTAAAAGGCCAAAATGTCTCGATTGCGGTACATCGCAGCCTGTGACACTCGCTGCCCTGCCAAGCTCCCTTCATTCAAGGTGAGTCTTGCAGCTCTGAGATTCTCGCCCGGTGGGTCCACTCAAACGCAATGACCCACGGAAGAACGATGTCCTTTCTTGCGGAGCCAAGCCAAACGGAGGAAACACTTCTTGAACTGCCTCTGCGGTCCTGTCCTGAGGCAGAATCGCAGGAGGCTCCATCTGGCAGTGCAGTGCGCAGGAAGCTCCTCAGCGCCAGTCGGGAAAAACTACTCAGTGCACCGTCGTACGTCGTCTCAAGGTTCTGGCGTAACTGGAAACCATGAGTTAACTGCCCCCCATTCGATCACATAACGGTGAGGAGGCATTACAGACGCATCTTCGAGCAAGTGGCTCTGCGATGCCCTCATTATGGACTAAACCCGTGTCGGACCAACACCAATCCGGCTGAATCCGACAGAAATCCAAAGATCAGCTCAGGTCAAAGCGACAGGCGTTGCCATCGGAAGGCAGCCACGGAGTCGCGTCCCCTGCAGGCAACTATGCGATATCAACAAACAAAGTCTCCACCTCCAAACCACACCTGGAATTTTGAGGAAGTAACTGTCGGGTTGCTCTCGGAGCCACGGTGACATCCTCCAAGACCCAGGACAACAACAACCATCGTCACTGGCGTAGTGCTGGCTTTGAACTTTGGCTGTCCCGCCGTGGGTGATGAAAACTATCTTGTCTCCAAAGTGGGCGGCAAAGCTTCGCCACACCTCAACAACTGCGTGCTGGACGGCGCTTCAGCCAGGACACATCTCGTCCGGCAGCATCGCTCTGTTCTGCTGCTGAACTTGCTTGGCCGCCGACGTGACGTGCGTAAATGCTCGCAATGAGGAACTTGCAACTAGCCCGTTTCCTGAGCAGCTTGCGAACATGGTCGCAGCCATGATTTCTGCCTTCTTTGAGCCGGCTCATCCGCCATGCAGCAGACTGAGGACGTTGCCAGCAGTGCCAAAATTCTGGCTTTTGCTGCCAAATCTTCTCCACCTTTCCATGCGAGTATGCACTGGCAGCTTCAGCTAGGCCTTCTCGTCGCCTTGTGCATGAAGTATGAAGTGTCCAGCCCTAGTCGCAGGCGACAGCACCAGCAGGAATCGGCAAGGAGCTCTCGGTGATCCCATTGAGGCTGCGGCTCAGAACTGTCGAGGCGGGGAGGTTGCCTTCATAACCTGAGAGTTAAAGTTGCTGTGGTCTCTTACTGCGTCTGCGAGATGCAAATCCCGGGCACGCTGAAATCAAGCAGCTCCAACACACTAAGGCACACACCGAGATAAGTTTCAACCACTTGCCTGTGTCAGAGTGGACGTCCACTGGATAAGTGAGTGTTAGTTACCTGCGACATGGTGCCCTGCTGTGGATACCAGCCGTGTTTTTTGCCCAAGTGTGCAGTGTTCTGGCCATCGCCCCGTCCGCCAAGGCCATGGTTTCCTGTTGACAACTAACTCGTTTGCATTGTGCCTCAGCCAGGGGCGCTGTGTCAGGCTCTTAAGGGGACCGCTGAAGATCTACGATTAGCTGACCGCCTGCGACGACTAGACCTCTGCAGCTAGGTCGTACCGAAGTCACACAGTTGGAGACTAAGTCTCATGCATTCACTCGAGCGGTTTGCTGGGCAGTCGCAAGGACTCAAGCATAGCAGAATCCGGGCCAGAAGGCAACCGAAGCGCAGTGTCTGCTGCTTGAAAACTGACACACAAGCCCACAATGTCAGACGACGGTTTCGAGCGTGAAGCAGCAACCTCAACCTGTTAACGAGCCTAGGAGCAGTCTGAGTTATGCCAGCTGTGCGTCAAGTTATCCACATACAGATCAAAGGGCAGAGCGAAGACTCTGACTCCTTCAAAACGGGGTTAAGGCATTCATCACGGAGACACAAACACGCAGAATCATCCACCCTCACGCTCTGATCAGCTCGTTGCGATAAAGCACAACTATGCTGTGGGCAACCTGACACTTCTTCGCGAGGCTGCTCGCCTCGACGAGTTCGGCGCATTTCCAACAGCCTTCCAGCACCACCCAAAATATCCCAGGAAAGGCTCAAAAGAAGCAAAATACTTTGCTCACCAGTCCTTCTCTTTGCTACTTTCGTGATCGAGGCCGCAAGGCCTGTCGGCGCTGGCGTCGCAAATCATCTTGCACGACCATATGCATGAAGACCTCAAGACTCTCATAGCGAGGCTTTAATGATCTAGTGGCTGCCAAACTGACGCTGGCATACCAGATGCATTGCCTCTTTGTGCCAAGGGACGCCTGTGGCACAGTGGGGAAGAAAGACAAAGTCGGCGTCCTTTCAGCAATCTCTTGGACCGTGATCGAAAGAACAGAGAGCTTGTGAACCTGTACATCCGTAACCATCATAGCAGCGTTCGACCTGTACCAGGAGACAGCAGCGCTTGTGATAGCGCAAAGACTTTCTCAGTCTTCGGCGAGATGACTTGATGGACCCAATGCTCCATGGAGTACCGAAAGCCTGGCTGCGCATGCGACTCAGGCTCAAGGGCAAGCACAATCCCCGTCCGCCTTTGAGGGCACTACTCTGCCGGAAACATCGAATGCATGCAAAACCATTTCAGCTTTCAGCGCAGCTTTCGCCCTTGCAGCAGCACGTTTTACCTCTACCGGGACGCGAACCTACGGGCCTCACTGCATAAGGTTAACAAACTGTTGGTTAGGGTTTAGGGGTTAGGGTTTAGGGTTTAGGGTTTAGAGTTTAGGGTTTAGGGTTTAGGGTTTAGGGTTTAGGAACGTCTTGTGTCTCGATTTTGTGACACGACCGCGATTCGCAAATCAAGGGACCTGCGATCTTCATGACAGAAGTTGTATGCGTTCTCGCTGTGTATGTGGAGCTAACGCCGATGTGATGCAGGGACAGGGTGTGGGGCTGACTCGACATTGATATGACTAAGGCACGATTGGACTCGATGCAGCATCCATACGAGTTTCGATGTCGATGCGATTTCGACTTGACCAGCTGTTGCAGTAGCAAAGCCCGATGACACGATGGTGATATGCCGCAGAGCCCGCAATGCCCGCAACATGTCGTAGCCGAATCCGAATCCCGACAAAACCGTGCGCAAATCAAACCAATACCAGAACGAAACACCGCAAAACCGCAACCCAAAACCTGTATTTGGGCTGCCAGGAGCAGTCCCAAGTTTGTGAAATATGCCCGCGCGGGTCCCTCTTACAGGCACAGTCCTTTCTGCCTTCGGCTGTTTCGTGAATCCCTTCTCGGTTCGCCGTTCGTTCAGTTGATGGGGAATCGGAATGCGGCCTTCGTAAAGTCAGCCAGGTCCACCTACAGACTCCTCCATGTACTTGCATGCAAGCTCCTGGGACGACAATTTGAGAGCTCCCGCGGCAGCTTCAACTGCTTCCTACTAAGAAGAACCACGGGCAACAGATCCTCACTCAGTCCCAAACAAAGTCTCCCAGGACGTAGACTCGCGGCATGGCGGTCCTCCAAACCGATGGTTGACCAGTACATCTTCTCTGTGCAAAGTCTATGCCCCGCGCCTATCATCCGTCCAACTTTTCAGCACGCCAAGCATCTCGTCTGTGAAGATGGTCACCCTTGCACACAGAATCCGTTGGTTGTCATGGGGACCCTGAAGAGTTGAAACTCTCAACCAAGCCGACTCCGCTGGAGGTCAAAATTCAGCCATCCCCTCTCGCGATTGCGCGATATCTCCTGCGTACACGTGCACATGGTGGACCTCATCAGAACTGTACCTCCTGCAGGGGCCGAGGGGTCCTTGAAGTACTGCACAGCGGCATCGTCCGCCGCCTGACGAACAAGAGAAAAAGCCTCAAAGTCCTGGAGACGGAAGAAGACAACAAGACATGCAAAGAAGTACATACGAAGCCGAGGCGAAGAGCCTCCGTCGGGGTCTGTGACACTTCTTCGAAGTCCGTTTCTCCCGTTCTGAGCCGTCAGGATTCACGGAAGGTTAAGGTCCGGTGTACAGGTGCTCGGATCCTAGCCTCTGGCGCCAGTCCAAGCAGCGCAATAGATCCTAGATCATGGCATCTTATTCAGATCTCAGAGCGATCTCCATCAAACGCTCACTCCAGGCTCCCGCCTCTGTCGAGTTGGTGGGTGCCGGGCACCTCCTGACAGAGCGGCGTCAATGCGCAGAAGAAACAGTTTTACAGGAGCAGCAGATCTTGGAAGCTTCGCTCCTGATTTCCGTCTTGGAGGCGGCAGCAACTCCGCAGAAGACCTGGGAAGCCAGAATACTTCCTCGCAAGGCAGAGACCAGGATCGAGTAGGATGGCATCAGCCGCAGGCCAAGGTCCAAGTGCGACTCCTTTCACAGTACGGGGCCCTACCGTCGATCTCGCGGCGGTTTTGCTGGAAGACTTTATGTTTGTCGCCATAGAGTTGAAGAGAGTCCTGCCTGAGTACGCCGAGGCCGTCATGGCTCATCAGCTCGGTGTGTTCCGAGGGCACCGGCCATGAGAGCCACGATGTGAAGTCAGGGGACAACGTGCAGAATAAACATTTGGGGTATCCTTATTATGATTTTATATAGTATAGCAAAATGATGTACCCCCAAACCCTATTCTAATTAGTAAGGCCCCTAGTGATCGGAGTCCTTGGAAGTGTCACCGAGCCAAACCCGAAAGCTTGCACAGACAGCCATGCTCCAGGAGGCAGATGTCACGTCGTGGATTCAACGATGGGCCGTGGCAAAGACACGCTGAAGCCAATGGCCCTTGGAGGCAATAGGAATCGCGGACGTGGCATCGAGATGTAGAGGAAGAAACTAGGTCCTAGGTAGCACAACGTAGACGTAGCACAACGACCTCGCAAAGCCGCAAAGGATGCAAAGGCTTCTTTGGTTTCCGCTGTATGGGTCTCTTACCTCGCGCTGCCGGCCTCCCCAGGGCCCTGGGACGGCTGGATCGCACAGAGAGGACGAAGGAAAAGAGCCCGTCCCGTTTGGGTGGGTGCTAAATGCTCACTAAAATACTCAGTCAGGGGGTCGCACCCGAGTGCGAGCGGTGCCAGGCATGCGAGATCTCTTTCTCAAAGTTCCTGAGCACCGGGCTTCGGTTTGCATATGAAAAACATGTGAAGCACAAAAGCAGCGGGTCCTCCTCCAAGATGTCCTCTCTCGGAGGGCCATCGATGATGTTACTGACGTCGACGACTTTGCCCTTGTCGCTCGCTGGAGCTACTACCTCCAGCTTTGACGCCTGTTTGTTCGGCGCCCCCGGCTTCAAAGCAACCTTTTCTGCTGCCAACATTGGGGCCAAGCGCCCGTTCATCACTTGAATTTCAGTTGACTGAATGCTTTCGCTCCCATGGGAAGTAAACTTCAGCGCCAAGACATTGAAGAGCCGTGCGTAAGCTGCTCTGACCCCTTCGAAGTCGGTGTTGTAGGTGGCTAGCTGGGTGGCTGAGAAAATCTGCCCGGCAGCAAGTTTCTCCCAGAAGACCGGATCAGGGTAAATGAAATTTTCGTCTGCCTTGATAGGAACCAAGTTCCCCCGCACTTCCACAGGGCAGGTCGCCAAAGCACCGGCGAAAAGTGCATCTTGAAGCAAACCCTGTGTGAGAATCACCAGGATCACCTGTGAGGTTTGAGAGGTAGGGAAACACGGGAAAAGGTATTCCACGTCGAGCTGGAAGGCTTGGCGTCAGGCCTTCGCATTCGCATACTTCTCGGCCAGCGCATCCAGGTTCGAAACCTCTATCTCCGGATCGAGGACAGCCACGGACTCCTGCAGCTTGGACTGGAGCATGGACTGGATCACCTGACACGCCGCACGTATGCGCAAGTAGAGGAGACGTGGCGACACATCCCAGCGCCTTGCAGCAGCTCCCCGACTCGGGCGTTGTCAAGTCTCCAAGCATCACCATCCCCGACGAAGCGTCCTGTCCAGCATGTCCAGGTAGCGAGCATCAGTGTCTGAGACGCAAGCCCCTGCGTTTTTGCGTGCCAGCCTCCGCCTGAGGGTTCGCACCGCTCCGCGCCATCTTGCCGAACATTCGCTTGCTCAGGCCTGCGGATCATGTTAGGCGGCAGGTGAACTCTGTCAATTGCCAAAATCCAAGCCTTTGCATTGAGAGACCGCAAGCTGCACCGCATGCTCGTGCTCGCCGGTCTTGGCACCCTTACGATTAAGCTCGATCGGCGTTCGCACTTTGAGGCCCTCGTAAGAATCGACCTGGGATGCTGCATGCTCAGGCGTCGGGAGTAGGTCACCTATGCTGCGCATGCCAAGTACATGCGAGAGTCGATCATTTTCATCGTGACCCCAGCATTTGCCAACGTAGCCTGGAATCAAGCAGTAAAGTCTGAACAGCACAATTTCGCAAGTGCCCCGAGATCTGTCGGCACGCAGATAACCTGAGTAGTTGATGCCTCGTTGTTGCAAACCGTGCGGTGTTACAGCTTTACATTACTTCGCGAACATCAGAGTCCACGACAATAAGGTTTGACAACAAGATTATGGAAGATTTTCAGCAGGAAGTGAGCTCCAATATGCTCCAATTGCAGCAGTACAGGTCACAGTGACGGGGTCGCTTGCACATGCTGCGAGGAACAGGCAGCTGATGGCAGCTGACACGTGCGAAACTGCCGAAATGGAGGGAAGATGAAAACTCAAAGTCGCTGTCAGAGTCATTAGTCATCATCAGTCGAGACCCTGCAGCCATGCCTGCTGCTCTTCTGTCCAGAGAGATGGGAGGGACTGGATCAGTTCGTCAGAAAAGCCATTTCCGTCGCAACTCACCAAAACCTCGGCAAGTGACGGGATGAGCACCCCTTGGCAGGCGTCTTTCCTTCCTGATCCCAGGTATGATAGCGTAGACGAGCGGCAATATTCGTGTTTGCAGCCCACGCACTGGCGATTTCTGCAGCGCACCACATTCTCTTCAACGTCTCCTTCGGCGTTCTTGGGTCTCTTGCAGTCATGTTTCTGTTTGCTGCCGCTAGGCTTTAGCTTTGGGATGCAAACCCCTGTGATCCTAGCCATCCAACCACATTAATTTCTGTTCGACTGCCACTCATACGAACCCGATGTCTGACGCTTTGCTGATGGCTGCTCAGCAGTATTGAGGTCCAGCAGCTTCGATTGGCCAAGTCTGAACCTCAATCCCGCGCCTGAGTCATAAGCACCACGACATTCTGCGAGTCCCATGCCGTCACGTCGATGATGGCATCTAGCTTGTTGACGTCGTCGGAATCCAAGAACACCTTGCGACACATGCTTTAGTAGGGGAAGGGCAGTGTGCTGTGCATGCTCTCTGCATCTATCGGTCTGCCTTGTCTTTGATGTGCTCAGAAAGCATCATCTTCCACCAGCGGGACAAAACAGCGGCGCCGAGCTTGTGATGGCTCAGGAAGATGCCATATGTCCTTCACACACACTGAGGCTCACGGACAGGAGCACTGAGAAACGAATCAAAACGTACACTTTGCCATGATGCAGCCATATGTCCGTGAGGGACGGTAGGCCCTGTAGGTCGCCATGCCAAACAAAACCACCAAGCCGATGAAGGCCAAGACTGTGCCAATCATCAAGATGATCTGAATGAACACAGTTCCTCGCTGGACATCAAAATCCAGCAGCATGCTTCCCACCACGATCACAGTGATCAGGAAAAGTGCCAGGCCTCATTCACTGAAATGAAACAGACATGGGCCTTTTCTGACTGCATCCTAGATTCGTCGATATCTCTATATGTGCACGCACATGCACAGGCTGATGCGTGCGAGCTCGTCGTGGTAAGCATGAACACTTCCTTCGAGTGCACACCAAGCAGCATGAGTCCATGTAATTCGACATCGCCGTGCGCCATGGCCAGATGCGGGCCTCATGCCAGGACGGTCATGCAGCGCTGGGCATGTCTGCCTCCTCACCGCCCTGCCTGCAAAATTGTGTACACAGCCACAGTGATCGTAAGAAACATGAACTGCAGCTCCGCAAACTCCACTAAGAGCACCTGAATCAGCACATCCGCTGCTGCTGTCCTCATCCAACACTGGAGTGTCAGGTTGCCTTGTTGCTCCAAGGCACCGGGATGAGGCCGATCAACAGGTTGCGCATATTCAGCACGAAGGCGAAGTAATAAGCCGTTGGGCTGAAGCGGGCAAACATGAAATTCCAGCGCTTCACGAAGTTTACTCCTCCAGGCTTCGCCACCTTTATGGGGTACTGAATAACCTGAGACGGAAGGGGGACCCACAGAGTCCATACAATCAAAGCAAGACCCAGCAGAGGACTCGACAAAGAAGGCACACAGAAGAACTTGACAAGGGGCAGCCCAAATGACAAGGCCCATGAAGGTCACAACACCACCAAAGAAAGGCAGCAAGGAGAGGCCCACCATGGCCTCGGGGACTCGGACTTATCGAAACAAGAACTTTCGCCTTTCACCGAAGGATGGGGAGCGGGCGAAGTGGTCGGCGTTCTCCCAACAAATCACATCACGGAAGGCCGCGAGGGAGGACGTGCCATCGGGGTTCCCGACGCATTGAAAAGGCTTCACGGCCAAAAACGTCAAAGCCTTGGCTGAAGCCAAGTTCAAAGCCACGGATCTGATCGTGCATCTCGCGCAGTCTTGCACTGAGGCAGCAGCAATGAAGACTGCGGAGACGATCAAGCCCTGTGCATTGATAACCTGGTTGAGAGAGATCTCCTTTTTAAGCACATATTTCGCGATAGCAAAGACCAGCATGACGGCACCGGCACCCATTGGGTACATGATCAAGGATCCAATGTAGTTCTGCAGCGGGTCAACATTCCCGAACCAGCAGCCAGGACGAAGGATGCCGATGTCAAAGGTCAAGAAGGACAAGAAGCCCCGAAGCGTTTTCAACGGCTCGACCCACTGTACTTCGACCTTGGAAAATGCGGACAGCGTCTGCACTGTCGCGATGGCCAGCCCAGCACCAATCGTCACTGTCATCAACGAGTCTCTGTGAGGTTTATCGACCTTCGTCGCAAACTTGTAGAGTACCAAAACAAGGACCACGGCAGCAAAGAGTGCCACAAACAGAGGCCAAATAGTGAATGTGCCACCCTCACACGACAGGCAAGTAGAGCCATCGTCGTAATTGTTCGGAAGGCAGGTGAGGCAAGCCTTGCCCCGGTTGTTGCCCGGGCATTCGCCAAGTGGCCTCAGCTCACAGCACAGCAGAGAGCACTACAGAGTTCACTACCACAGGATACGGGCTGTAGAAGTTTTGCCTTCTCAAAGCAGAAAGTGAAGGAGATCGGGACGTCATGAATGGCCGAGTGGCAGGTCCCCAGGACACCGGGTGGCACTGCTGCACTCGACGATGTAAGACGGGTCACCTCCTTCGAAAGGCTGGGCTCCAGCTGAGTAGCCCACAGACTGTAGAGGAGGCTGATGGGGTGGAATGGTTGCATTCAGTCGACGCCCACCGCTGGACATCATGCGGCCTCCCTTGCAGTTTAGGCCGGTGCCACACTCCTTGCACTCCGCCACGTTCGTTGTTGCAGAAGTTCGGTGCCAGAAAGTGCCAGCAGGACAAACACACTCATGACTATACTTGGAACTGGGATACAGCGTTGTGCTGCCCGGAAGGATCAGCTCGCATGCCAAACAGCTTTGAACGGTGCCTATGGGCGTTGCATCTTCGGGGTCCTTGTAGGCACCCACATCACAAATACAAAATGTCTGCCCTACATCGGACTGCGAGCTCCGAGCGGGGCAAGGCTTGCACTCATTAAGGCCTCGTTCGTCGGCGTAGGTCTCTGAATCGCACAAACTGCAGCCTCCCGCGCTGTTACCGGCTCTTGCCGTACCCAACGGGCACTGGTTGCAAACGCCACGATCGGACTCACCGTTCTGATAGCGCCCCGCCGGGCAGGAGCTGCACTCGGTGGACCCGGTAACACCCGGCAACGTCCCGATGCCTTCCGGGCATTGTTGACACTCCGAGAAGTTCAGTCCCTGGCTCATGGAATCACGGAACCTTCCCTCGGGGCACAAGATGCACTGTGTCGGGACATCGAGGGTGGCACTCCCGCCGGCATAAGTGCCAACTGGGCAGCCCAAGCGTGCGTCCCAGCTTGGGCTCGGGAAGCGGAAGGGCGTGGCCGCTGCCTGACGAGGCAACCGAGGTTGCCGCAAGTGACCTACGAACAGCCCCACCGCCCCACCATCCCGAATCCCCGGCGTTCCCGCCTCTGGCGGGAGCACAGGCCTGACGCAGGGAACACTCGCGCTTCCACCCAGGATATACTCAAAAGCTAGAAAGAACCTCTCTTCACCCCGCACGTATGTCGGCTGTACGAAAATCTCGCCCCCGTCTTGGAGCAACACTGGTGTTTGGCGAAATAAGAAATGAGAATGAGACGAGAGCCAGAGAGAGTGGGCTCTCTCAAGTCAACCCGTCCTCCTCACCTAGATGGTGGGGAGACACAAGGATATCAAAGATCCTTCTTCCCCTTTGGCTGGGATCTGCTCCTCTCATGTGCCCCTCTCGCTGTCTCGTCTCTTCCCATTTTCGTATAACAACTTCGGCTCAGCCCTTTTTCGCCTCAGATGGGAGAGACTCTTCTTCTTCTTCTTTCTACATCTCTCTGCTCTTTTGGCTCTTTTCCCATTTTCTCCGCGCCTTGTCCCCCGAAAAGGGTGTGTTTCGCCCCACCAGACTGCCAGGGGGGTTTCTACTCTTACTCCTGCTACAACGTGGTACCGAACATGCTAAATGTAGTGCATCTGCGAGACCCTGCAATCATCTAAACTCTGGCTCTGTCTCTCTGGCTCTCAGCAGCTGTACCTGGTGTCACCATCCTCGAGTATCTGCCAGTTCACGCTCATGCGGCCGTTGTTCTGGTTGAAGCGATTGAACCGGATCATTCCGTACAGGGTCTCGTCATTCAGCGTGCCCACCGACATGCGAACTTCTTCTCGACGCTGTGCCAAAGTCAGGCCATCCAGAGCTTGTCCGTACTTTTGCAGGCCGAAGGTGATGGAGATGCCAGCGGCCATACAAGCCGCCGCATCCTGAGCTGAGCTCTGTCGCAAAACTGTACGGCTTCAGAAGCAGCTGCAGCTGAGGCAGGCGCGTAGCCCGGATTCTTCCCAAATTGCTGGATGAAGACGGATTTCATCTGCGCGCTGCTGCCGAAGATGGGGTCGGAAAAGCCCATTTCGTGGTGCCACTGACCTCCCCCGATATTGTACAAGGCCTGATCCTGGCCCAGAGCCACGGAGCCATTGGCCCAGTAGGTCCTCACTTCGTTCACCGTGTTTCTATGCTTCTGTCATGTGAGGCGAAGGCAGCTGTGTTTCAACCAAGCAGCTCATAACCGTTCCAAGCAGTGCCTGGATAGTTCGGCCCTCCGAAGTACATCCGGTAGCCGAACTTCTGATTCATCATGGCCATCAAACCACTTCGCGCTGCGGCCAGCCAGTTGACCACCTAGGGCTGCGAGAACTCCTGGGGCTCTGAGGGCCGCACCCAAGCTGCTGTCCAAGTGACCATATCAGGATCACCTCCTTGAGAGCGAACATCCTGAATCGAAGACTATGACTATGAATCTATGAACATGGTCACATGGTCATGAGACTCGCTGAGCACAGTCTTGCAAAGCTGGTCCTGAATGATCCCCTCCACGAACTCGACCAAAGCTGGAGAAATTCCAGGCCCCCGCGTGTCAAAACCTGGCTCTACAACCAGGGCCTCGGACACCTCATAGAAGCTTGGCATGTCTGCAACGTTGTACTTGTAGCCCATGTTGTCGAACTCCGTCTGTGTGCCACATCGGCAATTGCCGTTCTGGATGCCGCAGGTTGTTGTCTTGTTGGCCCACCTCTGGCACCAGGCCAATGTGGGCCCAATTACCTGCATGGAGCTTTCAAGGCTCCACTCCATTGCAGCGACGGCAGAGATGCGGGGAAAGCCCCAGTCGTAGTTGCGGATGACGACAACGGTTTTCAGCTCCAAGAGCGCAGCCTGCACAGGTCACGCCACCGAAAGTGCAGGAGACTTGGCGAGAATCTGCCTGGCGGATCGGGCCCCTGGAGTACCAAGGAAATGGCAAGTGCAGACCTCGGCGTCGCGAAGAAGCAGTACAGTAGCTATATGCCGTTCCGAGTTCAGATAAGGCCAGGACCGAAAGCGTGAGGTGTCGCTGCCGTCCAGGACATGGGGTTCCCACCTTCAGGACCAAGCGGAGCGAATCATCTGTTTGACTTCCACGAACATGTACTCACAGGTACCCTTAAAGGTAGGTGGAGGGGGGGGTAGGGGGCCGCAATGCCCAGAATGAGGACTTAAACGGCCAACATAAGGAAGTATAGTCCCCCCCCTCCCCCTTACCCCCCTTAAAAGACCTACAAGTTACCAGCCCGAGGGTTCCGGCCTGAGCAGTGCAGGTTGGGGATGCCGTAGGCCTCTGCGGCGGTTTTGACGTCGTCATTAGAACTCGAGGTTCCCACGACGATTGCATCCACACCCTGTGCTTCAGCCTGGTTTACACACGCGGTGACCTTGGTCAAGGCATCTACCGAAAGGTCCTCCTCGCAGAGCGATACGTCCAATGTATACTTCTCAGTTCCTCCTGCTATGGTAAAGCCCTGGATGTTCACATAGGGAACGAAGAAGTCGTAGAAACCTTCCTTCCAACCTGCGTTTGCCTGGAAAGAGTTGTGAAGCATCATCACTTTAACGGTGGCAGACTCCACCATACCAATGACGACTGGAAAGAGCAGCCATATTTTGTGGGCTCCGCATCTCACCATGGCACGATATCTGAGCCTATCTACACGCTCTGATACGAGACCCGCGTGCCGAGCCAAATCTTGCGACATGCCGCGAAACCTGGTCAAGGGCCTCCTGCTCGCTGACAGCAGGAGTTTCGGAAATGCGAAAGGCATCCAGCGCCCAACATTTTTGCGTGAGCACTCAAATGTGCTCCCGTCGCACACGCCGTGTCAGTGCTCGAATCGATCGAGGTATCGCGGGCGGAACCTTGAAGGGCGGGCCCAACCGCCGTGCAAGCTCTCCGAGAAGCTCCCATAGTCTCCGAGACCGATGCCAACGCCAGGTGATGGACAAACGCCGCTTCGAAACCGCCGGAACCTCCGACAGGCCAAGTTCAAGGCCGTGTGAGGGCTTTCGCATGCCTGGCTGCCTGGTGGCCCCAGTCATAGCGAGCAGGCCCCTGGAAGCACATGGCCAGGCCCGTGCACTCCGCCACCGGACCGGCCTCTACCGCATTCACCAAAGCACAGCTCTGAGCAACGGCACAACTCGGCACGGCACTGCGTTGGCCTTTTGATCTGGTTCCTTCATGTGCTGGAGGACTAAGCCATCCCCTGCTCCTCAGAGCGACTCGGGAAAAACTCCATCACACCATCCATCCTCCCTTCTCGGGCCTCCAGGTCGCAGGACCACTGCCAGAACCGGCTCCTTTGTGCTTCGTGGGCCGTGGGCCGGTGCCGAACAGGCGTCGAGGCTGGGCTGGCCTCGAACATCTCCTTGCTGTCGACGTGCAGCTTTAAGCCCTGTCGGCCGGAAAAAAGCGGGTACTCCACGCTTTGCAGCGAGCGGTCTGCCCGGCTCGGCCTGCCCGGGCCGGTACTGCCGGACCATAACTTGGACTAAGGCCCTGTCGGCCTGAAGCAAGATGTCTTCGTCCCTCTTCGGCTGATCGCACTTTCAGGCTGCCTTCAGGCCAAAGCTCACCTCCGCTGCTCGCATGAGACGGTCACAGGCGGGGTAGAAGTCGGGGCCAGGAAGCCTCCTCGGTCAGCCAGCAGCAAACTCTTCGCAAGGCAGCTTGCCACGTTCTTCCAAGCATGCCAGTGTCCTCAGTCGACCCCGACCACCGTGCAAGGTAGTGAAGGAGAACTGCATTTCCAGCTTCCGCTGGTTCTGAACCAGGCACGCATCAAGCTCAGACCTGTTGCGACTGCAAGCCAACAAGTCCATGCACCAACGCATCACCCACGTGTCCAATCTTTGCCTCGCATGTTCTGCAAGGCTTGCCGGAAGCTTCAGAAAGCGGAAGCCAGCGGGCCAAGTCAGAACCAGCGTACCTGCATCATGTCACCACTGCATGGAGCGGAAAATTCGCATGGGTCTGCGCCTGTGCCTTGAAGACAGAAGACACCGGCAAGTGCGGCCACCGCAAACCGTGCGGGCCGCATGAGAGGCAGGCCGGCATTGAGTTGTCATGACCGCTGCAGGCCGGATACCCACTGCCGGGCTGGCCGTCTGCACTGCTGCAACTTCTCCATAATATGCACTCTACACCCCCTGCAGGTATATGCAGATGTTCCGCAGAAGGCTATTCCAACCACAGAAGCCCAAACAGCAGTGTAAAGCATTGCAGTCTCCGCCGAATCGAGCTGCCTGAGACCCACAAGCTTGAATCTGCAAAACAAGGCAACCAATGTTGCTCCAACCTTTTAATTGTGCTTGAGCGAACTACTTCCGCACGAAAGGCTAAGATCAAATACTGCTTACAGCACTTGGCATCCTCTGTCAGAACTCATCCCCTACCCTGCAACTGAATTTTGCACACATCCACTGCTTCTAACTTCAACGCAAGATACAGCGAGCAAGTACTGCCAGTGCTTCCACCCTTAGGAAAAGAACCGATGATGGCAGAATAGACTTGCTCTTTCTTGCCTACTGTCCCTCGTTTGAGGCTGCCGAATTTCTGTGGATTTTCTTTTGCGTTTGGGACTAGTTTCTTTTTTTTGGGTGGAGGGTGGTCAAGCACCTGTGCAATGACCCGCCGGCCATGCTCCTGGAATGCCAGACTCGGGGGGACAGCATTTTGCCATGCTCCTGGAACCGCCAGTATACTCGGCGGGACAGAATCTTGGCCATGCTCCGGGATCCGCCAGTACTTGGGGAAAACTGAAAACCGCATCAGTACTTGCGGGATGCGTCAAGAGTGCCGAGACTACTGGTTGCTGCGGGCACGGTCCGGGATCCGCCAGTAATTGGCAGTACTTGTTTGGCCTTTGGCCGCGGTCCCGAATCTTCCTGAATCCTATCAGTTGGGGGTTGCGGAGCAGGAAGCGACCGGAACAGCGAAAGAGCTCAGAAGTCGAGAAGCGGAGAGAATCAGAACCGCAGCGAAGCTGACGAGCTGAACAAGCGGAGAAGCGCTGCGCACAGAAAAGGGCCGGAGCAGAAGAGCTATAGTGGTCCCAGGCACGGAAGCGGAGAAGCGGAAAAACAAAAGCGCGGAAGCAGCGCAAGTAGTGCACAAAGTCTGGGTTCTTATCCGGACCTCGTCGCCAAGTCGAACGATCTGGAGGCCGGGGCCGCATGCTGCGATCTGTCGCTGCGCGGGCGACAAGGCAGCAACCACTCTTGGTGGTCACGTGGCTGGCTGGTCCACCCGTCGGGCGGCATGTTGTACATATTGCTGGATGCGGCGTCAAGGCTCGCGTCGCGAAAGCGGGGGCAAGTCCATGTAACCGGAGTCGGCACGGGCAGTGACACGCAACAAGTGGCCGTACTCCCAGTCAGGCCGCTGCCGGCGGGGACCAGCATGATGAAGGACTGCGAGCCGCGCGAGGGCAGCGAGAAGCCGATGGTCATCGCCGGGAGGCAAAACCAAGTGCGGCGAACCGTAAACAGGCACCGGCGTGATGTTTGATGCATGCGACGGCCACGCCCTAGTGCGAGGCTTGAGGCCTCGCGCACGCAGGCAAATGAAGCAGCGAACACCGGGTGTGCAGCGACCGAGTCTCCCAAACCCGAAGCACGGCGCAGGGACGAGGAACGTGGCGACGGCAGGAACGTAGGGAGCGGCCCAAGTCAGGCGCGGCACAACGAAAGTCAGCAGAAAAATGCTCGCGAGTGATCGCGGTGCCAGGAGCAGCGGCAATCGTGTTGGCAAGACGATCATCGTCAGGGATGCTAGGGCGCCTCATGGTGACCACGAACGAGCGTGGTGCAAAACACATTCATCAACGTGGATGTATGTTGTGGATATTATATCCTCCTAGAAAGATACGTGCGTACATACATGCATACATACACCCATACACAATCATACAAACACACACCAGAAACTTGCACGGGATCTGCACATTTATGTATACATATATATATATATATATATATATATATGTCATATGTATGTACATACCTTTTCACATATGATACTATATATACATATATATATATATATATATATATATATGTATGTATGTATGTATATATATATATATATATATGTATATATATATATATATATATATATATATATATATGTATATATATATATATATATATAACTGTATATTTATATATATATATATGTATATGTATATGTATGTATATATATATGCATATATATATAGCATACATATATATATATATATATTTAAGTATATGTATATGTGTATGTGTATATGTATATGTATATGTATATGTATATGTATATGTATATGTATATGTATATGTATGTATGTTTGCAACATTTCTGTGTATATATATACATATATGCATTGAAAGTACTTTTCTATCTACCAGTCTACCATATCAATATCGATATGTGCGTGACTTGAATCTTCAATAATCTTCATAACAAACGAACAGATCATGATTTAGCGAGCGTCTCCTGTCGCAGACGCCCTGTCCGAGCAGGCTTCACAACTTTTGCCGCATGTCTGAACGGAGATCTATCTGTGTCTGTCTCAGGACAGAGCCAAACAGCTAAGAGCCCTGCAGTTTGAAAATGCAGGGAAAGTGAATGCACAACTATTTACATGGCCGCACCTCACCTAATGTGAGAGAGCGACCGCTGGCCCAAAGTCTGAGATGCACCTGAGAGGCTCCGTGACATCACGGGTGCCCAAAGACTTCGAGTACGATGCGTTGGGCTGTCGCCATTGTCGGCCTCGGAGACTCGGAGTGCAGTGTCAGCAAATGGCTCGTAGCTGGGACGCTGGCAGCATTGAGGCCCTGCGAGACCACAGTCCTCGGCTCAGTCAGTCGACAGCTCTCAGCTGATAGCTGGGTCTCTTCCCTTTCCGAAGTCACCGTTTGCCGAGTCTCGACAAACGTCGATTTCGACGTAGCACTCCTGTCATGGCAGGAGCTCAGGAAAAAAACAGGAGCTTGGCGCCATGGAACTTGGGGTCACGTCAGTCATGTCTCATGTCGCGTCCAGAGTCGTGCCTGCATTTGGGGACGATGGCACCGGAATCTGGAGATCTGCTGAGGGCGCCTCGACTCGACGACTGCCCGACTGCCCGACGCGCCCGAGTGTGCCCGACGGAGTTGCCCAGAGTTGCCCAGAGCCCCAGGCCGGGCGCTCGAGCAGGTAACTTGCGGCCAGCCTTTTTCGGAGTCGGGAGACTGGGGCTCTTGGCTTCAAAGCTCACAAGCCGGGAGCACCCTTCCAGATCTCTGTTGCGCTGTGCCAATTCCTGGTTCCTGCCAGGCCAGGGAGCTCAAAACTTCATAGACTTCAGACACAAGTTGAGCTGTTTCTTGCGCCGCAATCGCCTGATCCTCAACTCCGCGAGCTCGGCTCGCAGCGAGGCGGACTCGCCCATGTCCTCCTGGCTCCGACGTTGCGAGACCGGAGCCCCCTCCATCTCCTTCTTCGGAGACGCTGAGCTTCCTCCAAATTGATGGCGCGGAAGGCCCGTTGCTGCGCATCCTGTGGAGGGGCTCAAATCAAGGCCACACCGACCTTAGGCTTCACCCTTGCCGTCATGGCCTTCAGATCACGCCGCGTGATGGACATCTCCGCGTGCATGCGCTGCTCGGACCGTCTGCGCCCAAGCTGTTGCTGGTCCTGCGAACGTAAAAGGCTGCTGACGGCTGCTGTCCGTTGCGAAAAAACTCTGCATCCTTGTCTGAGCTGGCTTGCCGATTCAGGAAGGGCTCCAGCAGGTTGAGGGGAGGAGGCCTCACGTCTCAAGCTGGGCTGTTGGTGCATGCCAGCAGCCGCTACCGCAAGTTTAGAAGCGGCCATGAATAGCCAACGGCATGAAGTCAGGTTTTCAGCCGAAGCGGCAGGATGGACTCATGGTCAAACTCCAGCACTGCCTCCACCTCGAAGTCGTCCGCTTCAGATTTTGGACCAAACATCACAGCATATCACAGCTACCAGTAAGAAGGCTGAGGCATCCACCCGGAAGAATGCCCAGGATGTCTGGGACACCGCCTTTTGGAGGATGCCAGCAGCTCGCAAGCTTTGGACTGAGAACTAGAACTACCCCGACCTGATTCTGTTCGTAGGTGCTGTTCATGACAGCGATGAGCAGATTCACAAGGAGCCTGAGCAATGCTTTGCTTGAGCTGCAACACGAGCTGGCCCAGGAGACATGAGGAGCAGGTCGGTTATGTGTTGGCAGAGTGCAGACATGTAGGCTAGCTGCAGTCGTTTGTCAGTTAATATCCTCCCGAAACTCGCTTCCGGCGGAAGCAACTTCAGAAGCTGCCGCATCTCCCTTCAATCGTGTTCACTTGCAATCGCACTCGAACCTGCTTGACTGCAAAAGCCCGGGTACGAAATCTGCTCTGTTCGCCCCTCCCGCAACCGAATAGCGCACATTGATGGCTCAGACGATCAAGTCATGAGGCAGCCACACATTACAAACCAGGGCCAAGGTGTACACCAAGATGTTGGCAATAAACCTGCAGATCCGAGGTCAGGGAAAGAAGTTTTTCTGCGTCCCTGACTCTCCCACTCAATCCGTGTGTCCTGGTCTGTCCCACAGTCTGCAGGTGGCGAGTCTGCTACCTGGCCTGAAATGGCCCTCATCCATACCGTTGTTTCGCGGGGTTCGTCTCTTTGCAGACCACCGATTTGGATGGGTGCTGCGCTGTGGCGGGAGCAGGTCCTAGAGTAGAGTCGCTTCTTCTGAGTCACATCCCGATGATTTCCGCTCATCACTTCAATCAGACCCCATGGTTGCATCAGCAGTCTCGTTATCCGGCAGTCTTGCATAATATGAATATCTCGTCCGAATACATATAACCGGCTGCATTGCACTGGGTAACGAGATGATAAAATGTAAGTACCGCAGGCTGAGTTTTCGATGTACGTCTCATCACGATTTCAGATGCACCCTCCACATTTCAGAGTCCTTGCTTCCCGGGGTCCCCTGGTCATTCGGTCAATCATTAGTTACATTAATTTGTTCGTTCCCGTTCAGATCCGACACGCGGCATATCTGTACGCAAGTTTATTTGTTGATTTGAATGTGAACTTATTATATGTGGATAGTACACTCCCCCCCCCCCCATGGATCTACCCGCTTTCCTCTTCGGGAGCGTCTTGCGGAGAGCTTCTGGCGATCAAAGAAGTTGCAGGATTCACACTCGAACATGACAAGCGAGCTTTGGGGGTTCAGGGCTTCAGAAACTCATGTTTCAGGCTTTGTTGCAGGAGCTTCCCTTTTCGGCTTTGATTCGGTTGCACCTTGAAGCAACATGGTGTTTCCGAGTGCGCATGCAGTTTCAGTACAGTTGGCGTCGAATTGTTGCCACTCAGGCTGCTGTAGTAATCTGGGATATTGGAGTGCTACATTTCGATACTAGCTCCATGAGAAGACAGGAAGTGCCCTACGGATCAGCAAGAAAAGCAGACGCTTTGTGGGCTGGCAATCTGTCTTGACGAGAAGGCAGATTTTACCGGCTTGCCATGTTTTGTGCTCTCAAAATCATGGCGAGAAAGCACCTCACCTTGTGACGGGTGTCAACGAGTCGAGCTTGTTCAAGGCTTTGTCGTCCAAGTTTCCAACGATGGTCCAAAACGCCCAGGTAAGGCCCTGAAGCAGGACAGGTGTAGACACCAAAAGCTTCGAAGCTGTACCGACGCATCCTGCGCCCAGCCCAGGCCTGTTCATCCCGCTCTGCACTTTGAGTGAAGAGAATCGGGGTGATGGCGCAGCTGAACCTCACGGGCTCCGTCACGCAATTGGACCTTCATGGCTTCCTGGAGCTCCAAGGTTTGGGGTGCCGAGGGTGCCGACCCGAAGCAAAAGATGACGACCAGAATGAAGAACTTCACCGCGTCCTGGATCAGTTTCAATCCCTACAACATAATTCCGCGCAAGCCTTCCGTAAGCCACTTCATGTTGTTCTCCCTTCCACGTGCCCTTCCGCGGACCGGTGGACCGTTTTGCAAGCGACACCCTCCACAAGAGCAAAAAAACCTCTTACGCATTACGATAACTCCCTTCTATATTCTACAGGAGCATCTTGGAGCTAGGAAACTTATCTCTGATCCATGTTGTACAGATGCAATACCATCTGGTCTTGAAGAGGCATTGCAACCTGCAACACCGGAGCCCAGAACACGCTAACAGCTCGGTTCATCAGCCGGGCTTGACGGATTTATCGAGACGTCGTCTCAGAATCACCGATTGTTTTTACTGCAAGTGCAGTTTGGTCTCTCAGACTCCACACCCACGTCTGCTCCTGTCTTACATTGCCTGTGCCAGAACCATCGCCTTGCCTTCGCCATCCCGAAGATGGTGAGGAGCAGCGTCCCGAAGTACTCCGACTGCTGCAATATTTGCAGCACTCGAATCCAGCCTTCAGCGACAAGTGCAGGACGCTGGGGTTCTGCACACTGCATCCGCTGCACTCCTAACAGTTCCACCACAGACACCACACCCTTCAGCCCATTCCCGGCGAACTGAGGGCCACACAGGGCAGCAAGTTCATCGCGTGGGTGACCTCCAGCAGGTGCTCCACCTGCCAATTGAAGAGTAGCAGTAGCAGAGGGAGTGGGAGTAGTAGCAGTAGCAGTAGTACCAGTAGAGAGGTCTGGAAGAGGAACCGAGCTATCCGACGGCGCAGCCTCGTTCATCTCCTCGTTCTTGTTGTCAGTTAGCAGCCATCCAAGAATGAGACATCCCAGCAGCACAGTGATGTGCCTTGGCGTTTCTGGCACTGGAGTTCGCAATCCATGGTCTCGAGGGCTGCATGCCAAGGAGCAAGGAATCTAGGAAGTTCCAGAAGTCGTGGATGTACGCCTGCATGTCAGAATGCCGAAAGTCTGCAATGGCTTGAAATTGAAAGCTCGCTGGAGCATGAAACGATCCAGCTCCGCATGCTCTACTGACTGTACCATCATTACTCAGCTCGTCTCTTTCAGCCCTCTCAGTCGCTCATGTGCACAGACAGAAGCGACAACGTTACCCACCATCTACAATCCACACAGAACGGCAGCCAGGCACGTAGGTAAGTAGGCAGCAGCTTTTTATAGATGATGAGCATGCCACCACACTTGACACACACACACACTCTCTCTTTCCTATAACCACTGAAACATCATGATTGTGTCGGGAGCCTGGAAGCCGTTGGACTGTAGCTGCTTGATCTCCACTTGACCCAGGCCCAAGCCCCATAGGAACAGCAGCACCTGCGATGTGTCTGCAAGACTGGGAAACCGCGTTCGCAGTGCACGGCAAGATGACCTCCACGAGGCTCACACCACTGAAGGTCAGAAGCCTCCAGGTTGAACTCTCTTGGACACGCCGACATTCGAAGTAGAGAATGCTCCACAGTGAGCCTATAGAACACTGCATAGGAGTAAAGGCCGACCTTTGATTCATGTCTGCATGTTTCAGCTCGTCTGCAGGCGAAAACACCAAGGTATTCCGAACATAAGCCTTGCGGAAACGAGCAATCATCCTCGAAAATCACCTGTTCTCCACTTTTTGTAAATTGCTGCTCTTCGGATAACTGGAGTCAACCTTTCCAATCCTTTCCAGCCCTCACCTCCCCAGCATGCATTGCACAGTCACGCAAGAGATTGCAACCAACGTCCCTTATTGCGGAGAGGTGCAAAGATTGCACGAGCTAGTCCGTGAGTCCAAGCCTGCGGCGTTCATTAACAGACAGGCGCATCTCACTTTCAGCCCTGCTTTCCACGGCCTGGATGGAAGGTATGGAGAGGAATTCCCAGAGAGGAAATCCGCAAGCCTGCTCTTGAAATCAACCAGCAGCAGCAGCAGCAGCAGCGGCAGCAGCAGCAGCGGCAGCAGCAGCTACTGCACTTCACGGCCGGGAGCCTTGAAGTTCCAGAGCAGACTAAGGAAGGGCCACCTGAGTGCTCGCGGCTCTCGCGCCAGCGGAGGACGTGAGGTCTCCTGCACCTGGCGGCCGCCCCGAGACCCTCACCATCGAAGGAACTGCGCGTCGAGCTGCTTCCTTTCGCAGGCTCTAGATGCTCTAGATCTCGACAAACCGAAGGTCGGCTTCAAGACAAGACCCCGGCTTGTTGATCTGGAAGGGGACTGGTGTCATCCAGTACAGGTCCACTGCCAATCGGTAGAAGGTCGCCGACACGAAGGCTTTGCATCCTGTGAAAAGAGAGACAGGATGACCCAGGCCGAGCTAGGCCTGGCCTGGCCTAGCTCGTGAGCGAGCTTGAAGCAGGTGCGCCCTTGTCCGCCCACCTTTCTCAGGGCCGAAGTGCCTGAATTGCCTGGGCCTAGGCGAGTGAGGCCATGCCTGCCATCTAGCAGACTCACGGAAAAGGTAGTCCACACCTGCCCACGGCACTTCGCTGCACTTACCGGGTCGTCAAAACATTTCGCTTGACATATCACGGCCTTTGCCAGACAAAGCCAGGTCCTCAAGAACGAGGCACGCCAGCCTGGGGGCAGACACATCTGGACTGGCTGACTGGCCATTGCCACAACTCCACCTTTCGAAACGGTCTGCTGCGTCGTCCAGCTCTTTCTTGGCCAGGCCATCCTGGTACCTGCAGAACATTCTCGAACAAGTCTGCAAGTGCTTCAGCACTCTCTGCCCCAGGAGCACGATGCGTAAAAGTGTTCCCTCTCAGCGGTGTCTCGGCAGGCCGATGCTGCCACCAGAGCAGCATGCACGGGATCCTGGACAGAAACCTATGCTCGCCTTCAATGGGCATCGCGGAGGCTCCTCCATGTAGGACCAGATGGTTTCTAGCACAGAAGATGGAGCCTCCTGGCGTCAGACAGACTTGCAGTTCAGCTCTGCGAGCGAAGTCTTAAGCCTTCTCGATGGACCACAGGAGGAGACCCTCCAAGGACTTCCACGACTCCTGGCTTAGAAATGCTCCCGCTGTCGAGAAGCATTTCCGGGGGCCAATCGCGGCCCTTGACATGTTTGGTACTTACTCGCTGCTCGTGTCTCAGGTGCTCTCGGCCTGGAAGCCGAGGCGGCTCCAGTGGACGCAGGGCTGGTTTCCTTCTTTTTCTGGAGGCAAGGTCTCCGAACTGACCTGGCTGGACATCTTTGAAGCTTCAAGCGGCTAAGCCACTCCATCTGAAACCTCGAACTGGTCCATCTGCTTCAAGTAGTGCTGCAGAAGCCACGTCACCAAAACGCCTCAGACTCCGAGCAAGCTGGCCGTCCATACATTCACCGGCGTGTCGAAATCAAAAAACAAAAAAACAAACATGGACTATCGATGGCCGTGTATTCCCGCGGCGGCCTGCATTCTCACGCACGCTGCGCACCAGCGTGATGGGCGTCTTGGCCTTGGCATGCCAAGAATCGCCCAGCCGGTGCCTGAAACGGCATCTCACTCTTTGGCCAAGGCCTCCCGGGAGCCGAAGCCGACGAGCTCCTTGAAGATGAGCCGGATGGCCTCAGGGATGCTTCACCAGGGTCTCGGGAGTCTCGGGTCTCTGCCATCTGTGCCTTGCTCTATGCCGGTAGGGCCCGGGCTGCTTCCGGTCCTCGCTCGGAACCACCTCTCTCCTGCACCAGCCTCCGCAAGAGCGTTGCATGGCAGCGTAGCATTCCCTCTCGGCTTCCAAGCTCACGTTTCGGCTCTTGCTCACGCCTCTGGCCCAGGCGGTCGTAGTAACCCTCACCTCGAGGGCACAGGCCCGGGACACACAACCAGAACCAGGCACACGGATGGCACAGTGGCAGCATCTCCTCTTCTCCTCTCTATGGCCCTGTCTCTGTTGCGCCCAATCCCAAGGACCCTCTAGCCCTGGGCTCCGGCAGCCCCACTGCACTGCCAGGGAAAGCTGCTGCCTGGCGCTGCGCGCATTCCAAGTGCACGAAAGCGACCGCTTCAGTTCTGAGCTCACGCGAGAGTCTCCGCAAGCGCTTTGACGTGACTTGGCATAGATTAGATGGTAAATCTGTATCAGGGTGCATCAGGGTGCTGCGCTTTGACCGCAGTGAAGTGACGAGTCGCCGCGCATCTTGCCCTACGACTGGCTTTAGTTCCAGTGGTCCATGCGGCCCACCCGCGCGCAAATCACAAACATGCCGGAATCTCCATACACCGACATTCTCTCTAGACCTACTGGCACACATAGCGATGGCATTGCCCAACACCGCCCGCAGCACCACGTCCTGACATGACGCGTGACATGACCCAATCGAAAGGCTCGAGTTTCCATCCTCGAAGCGATCGTTGATTGTGTAAATCTCCACCATCTGACTCCGGACCTGGCCGCGCCGGGCGACACTTCTGCCGATACGAGACTTCGAGTTCCCGGCAATGGTCTGGAAGTTCGCCACATCCTCCGAGCTCAAAGTGTCCTTTGGCATGAACTCCTGCCAGGTGCACCGCGTCTCTGACATGGCTGACATCACACACAGCACGGCAGACCAGCCCCAGCGCTTCCTTCACGGCGAGGTCCAACGCTTGTCGGAACTGGGCGTCTTCATCCTTGTCCGCGTCCGAACCACTCTCCTGCCCAGCCAAATCCGATCTGCTGCTTTTGTCTACTTGTTCCATTGCGTTTGATACGATGTTGATGTTTCAATGTGGCTGCGCCTCGCCAATCTCGTCATCCGTCTCTGCCACGCACGGCTTCTCGAGGATCCGACAGATCACATCCGCAATGCGGCCAGTTCCTGGAACGGGGGCTAAGGGAAGCCGGCCATGCAACTCTTGCAGACAAAGTCTTGCCTTGACAAACCACGAGAGGGCAGCCGGTGTTGATGGCCTGCAGAGTGGCTGACGGAACGGTTGCCTGGACTGCGGCAGACTGCGACCTGTACCAGCGAAGTCAGCGAGATTTTGCCACCGTTCACCAAAATCATGACCTGGGCAAACAGAAACTATGGCGCGAGCCCTCTGGTGTGGCGGCAAGGTCTGGGTGCCGGCACGCGCGGAACTCGAGTTCGCAGGCCGCCGGCATTCACGCCCTGCGCTTGCCGGTCTCGAGAGACTTTCACTGCAGAGGGGTTCAGCGCTTTTCCGGTCCCTCGTCACGAACTCTTCGAACTTCGTGCCTTGGCACTGCATTCTAGACATGTTGGGCGCGGACTTGCCAACGGCACATGGGCTGCAAGATTAGCGCGTTGCGGAATTGGATCTCGGTACCGAAGGCTTTGCTTCCGACCTGTCACGGAGGGAAGTATACATGGGTGGTTGTCAATATTAGGGTCGCTTTTTGGGTCCCTATTAGAGTACGGCACCTCAGGTTTAGGGTACCCAAAAAGCGACCCTAATTTTGACGACCACCGACATGTCATCGCCAGGGCAAAAGCATCTGACGACCGGCTCTGCCTCGCCGTTATCACAAATGATGAAGTGAGAGTGGTTGTCCTGGTGGCGGTCTTTTCTCACAGGAGAACTTCCATGGGAAGTCTGCACCGAAGCCGAAATCCTGAAGAGCCGCCAATGGAATGTTTCCATCGGTTTCTGGTGTCGCCCCCTCTGCAGGTTTCGCGGCAGCAGCATCTACCTGCAATTTCAAAGGGCATTGGGTATGCTCACTGGGACAAGCTCAGGCTGGAACGGGACCTTTGTCGCAGCAGAGAAGTCCGGATCCTCAAAAGCTAGGGCTAGAACATGCTAGAACTGCTGCGAGTGCCGGAGGCGCCTACCCCCTTCCTCTCACTTTGGGACCCTGACGTAGGCTGAATTGATGAGGTCACGCCATTTGCAGGTGAGCGCGCCTTTGAGCTTCAGAATGACGGTATCTCGTCTGAGCTGAAAGACGTCTGAATGCATCTGAGTCTGAGATGGCTGCCATACGGGGTGATGCCAAGGCACGGCACCTCACAAGCCGATGTACCAAGAGGAGCCAGAGAAGCCATGGAGGACGATGACGACGGCCTGGCGCTGCTTGTCGTGTCTCTGCATTGCCTGCGCCAAGAGCGAACTATATGGCGTATTGGTTCGGCAGCGAGGCACCAGCCGCCCTGGCCTTGCCGACGATGTCCATCACTCCACTGGCGGTGCCGCCAGTTATCACCCAGCCAGAGGTGCGCGTGGCCGCCTTGGCGATTTCACCATTCTGTGTGGTTTGACTCGCTACTCACCCGCCTCAACCAGTCCCTGCGAGAAGCCCTCAAGGTCGAACTTGTCGGGAGGCAAGTTCATGTTCCCTGCACCTGGTGCAGAAGTCGGCAGGTAGAGGCTGAGGGACATGCGCATGCCCACCTCCCATGATGGAGAGGATGAGGTTGGGATTTCGAAGACCCCATTCCTCAGCACGACGATGTTGGGATGACCCGATTCGCCGCAAGACCACACGCAGCCGATGCTTTTTTTGCTCTGGGCAGCTCGCGGGCTTAACAACCCGCTCCAGCATCTGCTCTGGAAAGGCTGCATGGGATATTAGGCAGTACCTCACAAACGCTGACATTACGCAACGAGAAGAAAACCCTACCCCGGTCACTGGGAGGAGCCGCTATCAAAGGCGATCTCCGCGATGCCCTGGAAAGGAGAGCTAAAAGCGCTCATTCTGATCGTTCGGACGAGTCAGAGCTGGATTGCACCGCACTTAGGTCGCCGGCAGGGCGATTCCTTCCCGGTGGCATGAGGGAGGCCTCTCACAGACGCTGTGGCTGCTGTGACCGGGCTCGGGATGCAGTGCCGTCTTTCCTCGAGATCTTTGTCGAACTCCGACGTGGCTTGTGCCACATCCTCTGCCACACGGGTCCTTTCATGTTGTGAGAGCCGGATGAATACAAGTGGCGAGGAGGCGAGGAGCCTGATCAAGGTCGGCCTGACGGCCAGAGCTACTCTCGACACTGCAGACCTGAACCTCAGCACGAAGCCGCGACCAAGACCCGCAAGCCGCATGGTGTCTGGGAGCCGTGCTTTCGGGCAACCCCTGTCGTCTCCGGTGGCAGGTCCTTGTCCTTGGAGTCACAGGCGCCTGTGATCTGAAACATATTGGGCGTTGGGATCTTCCACGTGACCCTCCTGAGATCGGGACCGCGGTCTCCGCAGGCAGACTTGTGGCATGCGGGATCCCGCAACCCTCCGTGAAGGTTCTAGCTCTCGTCCTGCCATCAATACAATGACCATGCCCATCATCAGCAGATTAAAGCAACCTTCCCCATCCACATGTCCGATCCTGTGAAGATCTTGAGCGGCGCACACAAACTTTGTAGCCTAGAGCCTTCAGCCTTTACCCTCGAAACGATGGCAAGGATCGGCAAAGATGCCATGATCTGCCTCTGTACTGGCAGGGTTGTATGCCTTGACTCTAGCCCAGGCCGCACATATCGGCCGCCTATCTCCGCGAACGGTGAACATGTCTTTCTGCCGCAAACTCGTCGGGGATGCGTCTTGGAATCGAGGTGGTCCTGGGATTCGGTTTGCTCCACAAGCGCACTGCAGCAGTTTCCAGTTCCGAGCTCTTCGTTTCTGGGGCTCGTGCTGTGGCGCTCTTCTTGAACACCCTTGGCAGGGTGGAAAGCCATGGAAAAATTGCCAACGTCTCCACATGCACCAAGCCCCAAGCTTTTCATCGCCGCCGGGCTTGTCAACAGACGTCTCTGTTGCACTTCGACGACGCTGGCATCGGAAATGCATGAACCAAAAAGACTTTCACAGTGGTCTTTGTTTTCCAAAAGCGCACCAGTTCGTTTCAGTCGAAGGGCGTGACAAGCGAGCAAGGTCGGCCAACTTTCCATCCGACTCTTGAGGCATGGCACCGCGGAGCCATCAGTCCTGCCACGCATGCTGCTAACATACGACGATCCTGTCCAAATGCAAACCCTCAGAGCATGAACGCTGTTGTCGGCCTCCAGCGTTCTCCACGAAGCGAAACTAATGTTTGTGGCAGATAACTGCGTTTTAGGTTAACTTAACGGTTATAAACAAGTGCTGTTCTTGAGTTGAACTAAGGTTTAGTTAGACTGCAATAATGCATGCGAGGCGGCCAAAGGCTTGTCTCAGGTTGCATAGAGAAGATGATAACACCAAGCGACGCACGAAAGACAAACTGGTCCACGTCATTGGGTAGAGCGAGTGCTTGCTGATTACCCGGACTAGGGCATTCTCCATGTTTCGAGCTGACAGGTGGCTGAGCACCGATAAGGTGTGGTTCAGCTTCAAGGAAGCCTCAGAAGCCGCGAGGCAGAGGCTCTCTGGCCAAATGTCGCGGCCATTTCTTCCGACTGGCCAGTCTATGAGTCTTTGGCACCCTCTGCTCCGAGGATCAAGAGATACCAAGCGACAGAGACGAGCTGAGAGAAGGGGTTGGGCTGGGCTTGCATGGCTTGCAAGTGCTCACTCCCAGTCTCCGGCTTGGCAAAGAAGGCGGCACGATTAAAGTGCACACACCGGACACTCAACTCTGAGTCACTCTACCCGGGGATGAGAGAAATGACAGATCTGAATGGAAACGGTCTGGCCTTCTTTCTTTAGCAAGGTCGTTCAACGTCCGACATGTTCTGCAATCACTTTTTATCTCATCCCCGCTGGCCATCCTTCGGGATCAATGCTACACATCGTGCAAGTCGAGTTGTGCGATCTTCTCTCCGGGCTGGGACCCGGACAAAGGAGGCTGTGCTTAGTTACGCAACATGAAGACCGCAGGACTGCAAGTGGCCCGCGTGCACAGACAAAAATGGTTCCATGTGCCCCGTCTCTACTGTCCCGGATAAAGATTCAAAGTGAACTGCGAGTGATACAGTGTGGAGTATCTGTTGAATTATGCGTCCGGGTAAACTCAGAAAGCCTTGAGGCACATGACCAGCAACCGTCACGTAATCAGGTTACAGCACAGTCGGCCAATTCAAAGCCTCTGGGACCAAAGCCGTGTAGCTGAGAGTAGAAAACTCTTCCTGTGCTGAACGTGCTTACAGAATGGAACTGAGGCTGCCACCAAGCTCTTGGCCTCAGTAATCCTGGCAGCCATGAAGATCCTCGTTCCCTTTCCGACTTGCCTCAGCCTTCTTCACAAAAACGACTCAACCAAGCCGGCAAAACGTCAAAATCCTCCTCCCCATCGTCGGCATCTTCATCCTTGCTGTCAGCATCGACGACCACCTGAGCACAGAGCTGCTGCTGCAGCATCATCACAATCACCACCATCATGCAGTTGTCCCTGTCGGCCCCTGGCACACTCGGTAGTCAAAATCATGGATGCAATTGAGGTTGCATTCTGCAGGGCGGATCGGGTGACCTCCAAAGCATAGCGCTGAGGATAAGTGATTAAGTGATCAGCCGGCTGTCTCACATCAAGCCTTCGCCGGATCGATGATGCCCCGCCTGGGACGCCCACGAACTCTTGACGTCGAGCAGAAAGCGTTCAGTCAAGCTGCTCGAGCATGTCCGCATACTCCAGCATCAGCGCGTCAAAGCCTGCACACTTGGAATCAGATTCATGTTCGTCAATGCTTGCCAGCTGAGTCGTGCAAGATGAAGCAGCCAGTCCTTGCTTCGTGTCTGCTGTATCTGCAACCTGCCAGTCAACGCGGGAATGAAATCTTCTGCACAGGGGACTCTCTCTTTTTGACAGACTGATAGCTTGGCAAAGCCAAGCCATCACCAGCATCTTAAAAGGCAGCATACCTTTGGACGGCCCTTGCCCATGCCGCATTTCGCGAGTGCATCTTCGAGCGTAAAGAACGATGCACAAAAGCCCATGCTGTGTTTTTCACACATGTCATGTTTTGCGGCAGGATGTTTACGCAATTGCAGGCGATGCGGCCACGAGGGCGACATCTACATGGGGTTCGAACTCGGGGCATCAACTTCCTCTGAAAGCCAGCATACTAAGAGGAGTTTCCGCACTGGGCCGAACTGCCGATGCGATTCCGACACAAGGCGATGGTTGTAGGGGTGGCGGCGGCACGGGATCGTTGTTGAAATCGAAACCGTATGGACCAAACTGCACCTAGAAGCCTGCGATGTCAATACGAAGGCTTTCTCATACGAAGGCTTTCTCCCACAGCTGTATCAGCTCAAGGTCTGAGTCGTAAGCCAAATCCAGGTCACTCTCACACTATTGGCCTAACTCCCTTGAACAAGGCATTCCGCTACCTCTCAGCGGAGATCAGCGCTTTAAGGCGAGTCTCTTCAAGCATTCAGACCCAAAATCTTTACGAAAGCTTCTGACGGCGACACAAGACCTGAAGCGCAAAGTTCATAGGGACAGCGTCGGCTTCTTTGTTTGCAACAACTCTCATGGCATCGTGCATGTTCAGCGTGCCTTTTCGGCAACGAGCTCGCCATTTTGGCCAGAGTTTTCCTGGCAAGCTGCCAGCGTTGATGTTCTTCCGACACATGACGTCTTCATCCCTTATGCTCAAGCGCAATCGTGCTGGCCGCGCCGCTATGCGTTTGAGAGGTGCGCTCATGGAGTCGGCAACGATGAGGGCGCCCTTTAGCTCGTCCTAGACACGAAAGTGCCAGAAGAAAAGCCATCTGCTGCAGGCTGCAGGGAGAGGCTAAGCAGCGGCTGCGCTGCTCGGAGCGCCTCCGAGAGATTCTCCGGCGCCCAGGAGCGCAGCGCTTGCGAGAGGTGGCACCTGAGGCGCCGCGGGAAATGACTAGGCGAGTCTCTCTGAGGGCCGAAGAGCCGAGCGACAGAGCTGCGCCTCCGCCGGGTACGATGCCTTCATCCACGGCGGCCTGCTCTGTGGGCCAACGAGCAGAGGGCAGAGACAACGGGACCACCCCACTGCCTTGGTCGCATTGATCGCATCCTCCAGTCGGAGCTTCTTGTCCTGCCAGCGGTGCACCGAAACACCGCGAACACTTCACTGCAGCTGGTGTCCTTCAGCTCAGTCTCTGTTGTCGCACCAACCTGCAGCCATGTTCGAAAATTGCAGCTTCCGCGCCGCCACCGCAGGTCATCGCCTTGATCAGGGCAACGCCGCCCACAAGCTTGGCGAGGCGCTTCTCGAGCTGCTCCTTCGTGTAGCTGCTCTTCGTCTCCTCGATTTGCCTCGCAGAGCAGAGCGCAGAGAGCAGAGCGCGGCCTCTCTCGGAAGACCCTGGGTTGGGACCTTCGGAGCTGCTCGCAGCGCTCTTCCAGAGCCTGCGAACGGTCTGCAAAACTCTGGAGCCGATGCGGTGTGCTCACGTGGCCTCTT
This sequence comes from Symbiodinium sp. CCMP2592, assembly GCA_905221615.1. Classification (NCBI taxonomy): domain Eukaryota; class Dinophyceae; order Suessiales; family Symbiodiniaceae; genus Symbiodinium; species Symbiodinium sp. CCMP2592. Next base: position 320,118 of record CAJNDT010006089.1, on the reverse strand, counting down.
TGGGTGCATCTGCTACAATTGTGGTCGAGTCCTTTCTGCTTTCCCAACACCACTTGCAAAGGTCAACTGGAGTTGCAGCTGGTCCTTGCCCACGGATATTCGGCGGGCTGAGCCTTGCTGTGGTGGCTGGCAGCATAGCTTCCGAGTCATTCCGGACTCTTGGAGTCCAGCCGAAGTCCTCGGCCGTGATGGACTCCAGCTTGCGGCCCAGGTCCTCTGTGATGTACCTGAGAACTCTCGTGTCCCGCACCACATTCGGGTGATTTGTCTCAGGGATCGGCGTGGCGTTGGTCACCAAGGCAATGTCCTGCAGCACGTTTCGGCTGGCACGTACCCTCATGGAATTGCCAACTTTTCACAACATGCAGCTTTGCCACACCTGCAGAATGGCCTTTCGGTTGTCACCGAAACCGGGTGCTTGAATCGCACCTGCTTTGGCACCGCAGTCCAAGAAATGCTCACAGGATCAGTAATGCACGTGACCTGACGACTCAGGCTTCAGCAGCAGTCGACAATGCCTCGAATTTTGTTTACGATCAATGTCGCCAGCACCTGAGAACTTCTTTGAGTCGGGCGTGCTGCTAAGCCATTTCAGCATGTTTTCGCCTCTTTCTCGATGGTGTCCGCCACGACAAGAAGTGGCTTGGACATCTGCTTTGCAATGGTCAAGATGGGGATCAACTCCTGCCAGGATCAGCGGGAAGGAGCGTGAAATCACTCCAAGCAAAGCGCCTGTTGGGCCATGGAGATCTTCTGGTCCGTGACCAGGACGAGCGGTGCATTCCTTAGGAATTCACCACAGCATGTCCAACTGATGCAAAGCAAAGCACGCTTCTGAGCCCCGGGCGCTTCCCAAGTTCGGCTCGTCGGGTTGGACGCATCGAGGCACAGGTACGGCGACAGATATCCCTGAGGGGGCAAGGCAGCCCACGAATTTTATTGCAAGAAACCATGGCAACAGTCCGGCCTTGTCCAAGTTCATTCCCTCTGTCAATTCCACTTCGGTAGTGGTCGATTGGGACCTCCAAGGAACGGTTCTAGCACTCTGTCGAGATGCATCCTGGCACATGGGCCACTGGCTCCTCCAAAGAGATCACACCACTTCCACCGACCTCCCAGAAAGATGCAGCTGAACAGAAAATGCCTCTCCGGCCCCCTGATGACTGTGGCATCTGTGCACAATTCGTTGGAGAAAGCCGCTCCTTGGCCATGGCATCTGCGATCATCTTCCCCGCCTAGGGCGCGCTCTGCGGCCGCGAATGGGGCGAAGAGGGATTCAGAATGATTCAGATGAGACTTTACGGACCCATGGCCTCGTCGTCTCCACCCGCAGAGATGGCTCCCACCTTGGAATCGGTCAACATGTGGGAACTTTTGCAACAACACGGTCGCTCCAGACTGTCACAGAGCAAGAACAAGCCTTTGAAGAGCGATTGCAAGGAGAACAAACTGCAGGAGCTGAGCGAGATGGTGAGTCACTAGGAGCGACTGTGACCCGACGTCCAAGAAACTCGCAATGACAGCTGCACAACTTACAACGTAAGGAGGGTCATTATGATCATGAAGCTTCGACCTCCGCGACTTAACGAGAGCTGCGCCACATGGAGGAAGGTTCCAGAAAATGCTGCAAGTTCTGCACCGTTCGGGTCGCCCCTGTGATAAACCTGAAATATTGCGGTTTCGGCGTTCGGCATGGCCTAGCCACAGCCATGGCACCCGAGCACCACCACGAACAATTCCGGATCCGGGTGTCCGAGCCCGTGTCCGGATCGGGGCGAGGGTTCGGGTCTTGGGGGTGCGCTCCGGTAGCAGAGGCAAAGATCGGCAGAAAAAGCTGGCAGGCTCAATATAGCCACTACTACCTCGAGCAGCAGCAGCAGCGGCCAAGAACAAGACCAGCAGCATCCTTCATTGACATCGGCATAAGCACAACTCCAAACCTGAAGCATAGCATGGAGGAAAGAACAAATACATGGACCCTTGCCCCTGCATACAACCAGCACCAAACTATATATATATATACTATATCAGACTATATCACTATAAACGAGGGTCTGCTCGAAAACAATTCAGTGCAGTGCTTGCTCGATCTTGTCCATGTCCTTGTCACTCACCGGCGCGGCCTTACCAGTGGGCGGTCGGCAAAGCCCATCGCATGTTCACGCCCCTCTGAGAGCAAGTGTCCAAGGCCAACGCCATGTCTTCGATCTGCCCGACAATGTACGCCGCAGCCTCGACAGATTGGGCTCTGTGAGTTGTGGAAAGGGGTTCGGGAGGTGCTCACACTCGGACACTGCCTTCTCCATGCCGGACTTGATCTGAACAGGGTTGGCTCCCCCGACCTCGGTGTGCCAAGGCGCAGCGCAGAGCTCAAGACGGCGAAGCGGCGCTCAGGCGGCGCTCAGGCGGCGGCCAGCTGCTTCATTCCACTCTTCACCATGGCATGAGCCAAGATGGTGGCGGTCCTGGGAGCGCAACAGCTCCTGAACTCCTGAACTCCCCCGCTTCCCAATTTGCACGCTGGGGGACGTGGTACCATCTCCCGCCACGTCGTTCGTCTTCGCGGATGCCTGTCTGATCAGCTGGACGCCGGTGTTTTCCACCTCCGCTGCCAGGATCACGGATCCCACGCGTGCGGATTTTTGCGACTGCCTGATCCTCCAGCTCGATTTCTTTGGCGATGGTAACACCTATACTTCACGAAGCAGGCAGAAACGTGTCGTCTCCAATACAGCCGGGACTGGCACCATCGTTCACGATCTGCGGTGCAGAGAACTCGCCCTGCACAAGTGCGCGAGCAGCCAAGACCGGACAGGCCCATTCCCACCCCAAGTACCCGTGTCTCAGCGATGGCGACGATGCCTTGTCCAGGAGGACGTTCCGCCCTCTCGGTCCGAGAGTCACTGCCACAGTCTCTGCAAGCTTCTCGATGCCCCGCATCAACTGGGTGGCTCGAGTAGGCTGCCAAGAGCTGCACTATGCTGCACTTCATCATCACCGAGGCTGATGCATTTTTGCGGCCGTCCTCTCTGTACAAGATTTTTCTCGCCTGTCACTGCAGACACGAGCCGCCCTCTGCTGAATCTCTTCGCACAGCATGTCCAAACTTGGCGTTGCCAAAGAGCAGACGCCGGGAACCCGGCACATGAGCACATCTTCCTCATACTCCCTGACTACAAATTGGCACCTTGGCCTCTCGCACAGTCCTGGCTCGAGTCGAGATCCTGAAGCGGTCGGAGGGCAGATGGGCAAGAAGCTCCCCTTCGCAGTCCACGAGGCAATCACGCGCGTGAGACCCCAACAATAGAAAGACACAGGCACGCTTATAAATTGTCGCCAGCGGCTCCCTAAGAACAGAGTCTGTCGTGTTTAAGGCTCTTGTCACTTCGCGGTCAGCGGGTCCCGGTAAACCTACACCAAACTTGACTTCGACGAGGCTAGGCATTGCCGCATAACTCTCAGAAGTCTCAGAATGGTAACGCCCGCTCATGCTTCACCGCCCGCTCTTGGTCTGCAACATGCTTCGGCTGCTCGTCGAACAATGGGGGAGCGTACAAACTGTTCGCCACGGACACTTGCTACAGGACGCTTCGACCACATACGACCTGGAGCCAAACGAGCCAAGATAGCTTATCATGCAGGACATGGCTCAACCCGCTCCGAGACAACTGGCACAGGTCCTCTGTCTGCGACTGGCAACTAGTACCTTGCACGGAAGGAATGAGCACAACCCTCTCTCCGCCCAGACCAGACCGTGACGGAAGTCTCTTTTGAAAAGAAGCCGAGGGTCTGCTGCAGCGCCGGCACTGAGTCCAGCGAGCCGGAAGGAGGTGCTTGAGGAGGCCTGCGAGCGGCGAGCACTCGCGCTTGCAACTTGAAAGGATCTGCTCGAATCCGAATCCGAGTTGTGCCTCGGCCTCGGCTGCAGACATGGCTGGCCTTTGCCTCGGTGTCACAGAGAAACACTCAAAGAGCTGGGGCTGGGATGGGCTGGGTGAAGTCTCGGCCTCGAAGGTGCGGGTCTCGCGAGTCTCGCTACTTGGCCTGGGAACCGCAAGGCCGGCGCGCTTCGCGGCTTCGCGGCTTCGCGGCTTCGCAAGCAAAAGGGCCCCCCACGAGTGCTGGGAAGAACCTGCAACGACACCACACTTTGCGCGCTCCTCCGACTTTCACGGGTCCGCGCTCCACCTCTGCCGGCACGGCGAACACTTGCGCCATGTCTGCAGCCATGGTTCCTGACACTGTCAGCAAAGAGCTCCCAGACGAGTGAATATTTTTCCAGACAGCAGGCCTCGAGCTTGGCAGTCGTCTGCCGACGCTGTGGGAGGTATCACAGCTTGAGACAATGCATGAACCGTGTCACACACAGGCACATGCATGCACAAAAGCAGTAGCACCATGCTAGTGACCCAGTTTCACCATATAAGATGCACGATGATGCACGTAACGGGGACAGGTTGACCCTGCTGTCGCATCCAGAATATGTACACCGGCCAAGCCGCAACTATGCCTTCCTGATGAAGTGCCGAACGTCTTGCTCAAGCCGCATAGCCTCAACCAGCCTTCCAGCCGTGCCGAGTTCTGCTGTGCAGGTCGAGCCAAGGGACGGGCCTTTTGCCGCAGGTATGCATGCACACCATCCACCTCGGAAGGCCAAAAGAGTCCAAGAACCAAATCACTCTGCTGGGCCGCGGGCCAAGTCTCGATAGCCTCGGGGAGTAAGCCCCGATTGGCTCAGGTATTCCTCCGAGAACACCAAGCCGAGTGACTAGTGCTGACTCTGCGTTCCTTACTTCCCAAGTCCCAAGCCTGCGAGTAAGCCTCGAAGGCGCGAACCGGTTTGATTCCGAACTTCCTGGCCCGGGCATTGGCTGCCATATGTTTCGCAGCTTCAGGCTCTTTTGGAGTTTCTAGAGCTTCTTTGCGCGGCACGCTGCAGCCCGACATGCGAACATGCTCATGTGCACCGCGGGATTCCCACTTCGCCCCGCCTGGCTTCGCTCATGACATCCCACCAGCGCTGCCTCGATAACGGCGGTTGCCAGTACGGTAGGGGATGGAGGCATGTGGAGGACAACGAACACAGGCGCATCGACAGCAAGCCGGGACACTTGAGCAAGCCCTACGAGTGGCCTTGCTCTTGCTGCAGAAAGGGCCAGCTTGAGGCGCTCACGTCATGTCCAGCATCCGGTCAAGGTAGAACTGGGCAGAAGAAGCAAGGCCGCATACCAGCGTTCCAATAATTACAAAGCAGTGGCTGGAAAGGATTGCGAATGCTGGCCTCCTGTCCTGCTTGGTCAAACTCTGCATATTTCTCCCCGAAGGACACAAGCTCGCGATGCTGGCAGGCATGTGTAAAGGCCACTTCAACAACCCAGCTCGCAATGGATGTGACGTGGAGGCTGGTGGAAGTGCTACATGGACGGCTGCCTCATCTACCAGCTTCGTATACTCTGCCTGTCGTGTACATGGGACGAAAAAATCATCGCGACTGATACAGCTACAGACTACAGCCGATGGCACCAGGGAGTCTCTTCTCAAACAAATCAAGACCTGCCTCCAGCATCTCTGTCCCAGCTACTCCTTTGAAGCTCTCTTCCTGCTTCACAAGGTCACGTGGACTCCAACTCGAGCAGCTACTGCTGACACTGTTGTCTAAGGCCGCGGCTGTGAACGGCAGCACCCGGGGCGCCCGAGGCTGACTGAGCGGGGACACGGACAGGATGCGGTAGGCTGGAAAAACCGCTCAAGCCCATCTGTCTTCTAGGCATAGGCTCAACAATGCTCAACAGCCCAAAGCCGCCGCGAATGCTGTTTTTAGTGCGTGGGACATGCTTGGATAGAAGACTCCTCCTCTCGTGCGGGTTTGCTCATGTGTTCTTGCGGCGGCCCCGAGGCTCGAGAATTCCACGGTCCCGCTGTGCCGCGGCGCTTATTTTGGGCTCGTCTCTGAATCCGGCCAGCACGTGGGGGCATTTTGGCCATGATGCCCTGAAAGCCTGAAAGCACAAGGCAAGGGAAGCATTGTGCCAACGGTGCCTGCATCACGCTGGATCCCGTCAGTACATGGGGCGAGCAAATTTGAGGGTGGTGCTCTCAAAACGCTCGAAATCCCCAGACGAGGCGGGGAAGCATTCTGATAATCCCAGTGAATTTGATTTTGGGGATGTTCTTCGTACTCGTACTGTCCTGGTGGTCTCCTGGTAGTTTCTTGTTGCTCTCTTGGTGGCTTCCTGGTGATCTCATGGTTGTTACATTGATGACGCGACACGTGCACAACATAGTGGTCTCCTCGTGTGCTGCCTTTGCACCGGTGTCGGCCATGAAATTGCCAAGGGTGATCCCGTTGTTGTTGTCGGCCTATACTCCGGCCAATTGACGAGCGTTTGGGGGCGATCTCCCATGCGTTGGTCATCGCCTGGCTGTTGAGGCTTCTCGGCCTCAACAGGGCCCTACAGCGCGGAGGTAAAACAGTGCGGAACACTCCACACGAAGGCTCAGGTGGGCGTCCCCGGTCGTTCTGGTACACGCGGGGCGCACGCTGGGCACGCACGGGTTGCAGTCCCGGCAAGCTGAGGGAACGCGTGAAAGACCTTACTTGAAATTTTGGGTTGGTTGCGTCCGCCCGCCTCACCATGCCGGGACCTGGTGGCAACAGCGATGGTTCTTTCGGTGGCCGGACTGCGGGCCTTCAGCTGAGGCAGCAACCGGCAGGCGCTGATCTCGACAACGCGACAGGATCCACACCTGTCAGGTCATCACAAGCCCCAGGACACGAACTGAAGGCTTTCAATCCCGTCCTTCCGGGGGTGGCGGTACCATCATCCCATCGGCCTCTGCTAAGATGCCTGCGCCCTTGCAAAGGCAAAGTGTTGATCTTGGCTGTCTGCAGCTTGCAACATCCCCTCAGCCTCGCCTGCCAACTTGTCATCTTCTCCACCTCGGGTACGCGCAGCATGCTGTGATGGAACGGCGCCTTCAGGATACGATCCTCTTTCATATCTTTCATGGCACACTGTGAAGCCAGAGCGTCCGCTGCTCTTATCCCGTGCAGAACCGAGGAAAGGCCGAGGTTCAGGCCGTACGCGCTCCAGGGGCCCCCCTTTCTTGGGCTTGCAACTCCATGACAAAGTAGGCCTCCAGCACCTCCCCGCATCTTCGCCCAGCACTCTCAACATTCCTTGTGCGGACTCTCCTCTCCCACCTGGAAGTCAGCCGATGTCTCCATGTTGTCCAGGAGCGTCTTCAGCCGCTCTCCCTGTAAACTCACGCTTACATCGATGCCTAATGGGCCACGGCTCGAAGGTTCTGGCCTGTAGCTTCAGGTCGTTTCCCACCTCAGACTCTTCGCAGCTCACAGTGTCGAAGGACTGGCCTTTCAAGATCGAACTGGAAAAAAAAACGCCTTTCTTTGTTGTCGTGGATCAGGCCGCACTCCTGCACCATGTTCGACATGCAGCAAGCTAGCAAAGAGCAGAGGGGGCCTGCTGCGATCTGTTGGGCAAGAGTGGCAAAGTCGCCTGGGGACCCGCACAGAGAGCTTGCAAGTGCAGAGGGCCGCTCGTCTCCAGTCACGGCTGACTTCAAAGCCAAGTTGCCTGCTTTGTCAGCAGCGATCATCATAACCATGGCCATCTCTTTCTCAAAGTTCCCCCGGACCTCGAGCTGCTTGACAAGGCACTGCTGAAGCCAGCGAGCAAAGGGGAGCGCCATAGTCGCAGAGCGCAGCGGACAAGCAGGGCCCACTGGAAGGACCTCAGCTGCACTTTGACACCCTGGTGGCCCGGGTGCTTTGTTCAAAAGACAGGGCACGGCACGTGTTCTAAGTCAGTTTGAATCGCGCTGTCTGCTACGGCAGCCCGCGAGAGGCCTCGAAGATCGAAGGAATCTCATGGAAGCCCCATGGCCCCGTCTTCGAGTCTTCAGGCCTCGCTGCCCCCAAAGGCGACTGCCCACGTAGGAGTCCTTCTCAAGCCCAGCCTCGGTAATGTACAAACTGCAGTCTGCCTGATGGCCTCTGCAGGCTGGGCACCCTCGCTCCAAGCAACAGCATCAAGGGCAAACCTAAGCTATGGCATGGATCCCCTCCACGCTCCAGAGCACCATCTTGACGGCTCGGGCACACACCGAATCTGGCACGAGATCGCTCTCGTCGCCCAGTCATGGCAGAAGTTGATGCTACAAGCTGCTCGCCTTCGCTGCAGGCTCGTCTGGCTGTGGCTCATAACTCGACTCCATCCTAGTGTCAGGCTGCGAAGGCTTGAAGGGATGGAAGCACCGAGTTTCACAGCAACGGCCCTGGCTGTCTTGGCCCCAGAGCGTACGCCGGGTAACCCCTATACCCCCGGTAGGGTTGCTGACGGGCGGAGGTTGCTGACGGGCGGAGGGGCGGACCCGACCAGAGGGGGGGGGGGGGTAGTTAGAGAGATAGTGAGTATCTGACGGGCGGAACCCGCCGGCGGAAACCTCTAACCTCTAACCCGTGGGTACATGACGGAGATAGATAGTATCTGACGGGCGGGTAGCTGATGGGTGACGGGCGGAGGGTGGGTAGCTGACGGGCCATTAGGCGGGGCAGCCGACGGGTGCAGGTTGCTGACGCGAGGAGGGCGGATAGCCGACGGCCGACGGGCGGAGGTTGGGCGGGTAGCTGATGGGCGGAGGTTGCTGACATGGGTAGGTGACGGGCGGAGGTTGCTGACGCGCGGCGGGTGGGTGGCTGAGGGTGCTGACGACAAGGGGGGCGGACCCGACCAGACAAGGGGGGGCTAGTCAGATAGATAGTTAGTATGGACCCGACCAGAGGGGGGGTAGTTAGATAGATAGTTAGTATCTGACGGGCGGAACCCGTGATTACTTGACGGAGATAGATAGTAAGTATCTGACGGGCGGAGGTTGCTGACGGCCGGAGGTAGCTGACGCGCGGAGAGTGGGTAGCTGACGGGCGGAGGTTGCTGACGGGCGGAGGGTGGGTAGCTGACGGGCGGAGGTTGGGCGGGTAGCTGATGGGCGGAGGTTGCTGCTGACGCGCAGAGGGCTGACGGGCGGAGGTGGCTGACGGGGGGAGGGGCGGAACTGACCAGAAGGGGGGGCGGGGGTAGTTAGATAGAATGTTAGTCTCTGACGGGCGGAAACCTGCAACCGCCGGTACTTACTTGTCGACGGGCGGAAGTTGCTGACGGCCGGAGATAGCTGACGCGCGGAGGGTGGGTAGCTGACGGGCGGAGGTTGCTGACGGGCGGAGGGGCAGACCCAGAAGGGGGGGAGTTAGATAGATAGTCAGTATCTGAGGAAGCTGCCGGCGGAAGCCTCTAACCTCTAATTCGTGGTGGACGGAGATAGAGAGAATCACGGCCGGAGGTAGCTGACGCGGTGGGTAGCCGACGGGCGGAGGTTGCTGACGGGCGGAGGGGGCAGCCGACGGGTGCAGGTTGCCGAGGGCGGGTAGCCGACGGGCGGCGGGCGGAGGTTGGGGGGGTTATGATATGATGGGCGGAGGTTGCTGAGGGGGGGGTGGGTTGCTAATGGGCGGAGGTTGCTGACGCGCGGAGGGTGGCTGACGGGCGGAGGTTGCTGACGGGCGGAGGGGCGGACCCGACCAGAGGGGGGGGTGTTGTTAGATAGATAGTTAGTATCTGACGGGCGGAACCTCGCCCGCGGAAACCTCTATCCTCTAACCCGTGGATACTTGACGGAGATAGATAGTATCTGACGGGCGGAGGTTGCCGACGGCCGGAGGTAGCTGACGCGCGGAGGGTGGGTAGCTGACGGGCGGAGGTTGCTGACGGGCGGAGGGTGGGTAGCTGATGGGCGGAGGTTGCTGACGTGAGGGGGGTGGGTAGCTGACGGGGCAGAGATTGCTGGTGCGGGGGTGGGTAGCTGACGGGCGGAGGTTGGGCGGGTAGCTGATGGGCTCAGGTTGCTGACGCGTGGGGGGCGGGTAGCTGACGGGCGGAGGTTGCTGACTGGCGGAGGTTGCTGACGGGCGGAGGTTGCTGACGCGCGGAAGGTGGGTAGCGGACGGGTGGAGGTTGCTGACGGGCGGAGGGTGGGTAGCTGCCGGGCGAAGGTTGGACAGAAACCTCTAACCTCTAACCCGTGCGTACCTGACGGAGATAGATAGTATCTGACGGGCGACCTCTGACCCGTGGGTACCTGACGGAGATAGATAGTATCTGACGGGCGGAAACCTCTAACCTCTAACTCGTGGGTATCTGACGGAGATAGATAGTATCTGACGGGCGGAAACCTCTAACCTCTAACCAGCAGGTAACCGAGGGGGTTCAGGTAAGAGGTTAGGTGAGGTACATGATGCTTGGCCCTTGCAGGCTTCAGACCTTTTTCAACTCAGTTTCCGATGCTCATCATCTTGGCTGTCATCGAGTTGCTTCACTCGTTGCACCTCTTGCCTCGACACACAGACAAACTCTGACTACCAACACAGCAGGACGGGATGTGATGATGATCCATGGCTGTCGAGCCGCCACAGGTCATCCTCCAGCTGTTTCAGGACGGAGTCGATGACCTGCAAGACCGGCTTCACGGGCACGCGGGCGATGTACTAGGTATCAGATTCCCATCCCACCTCATCCGACTGAGCAGTCTGCAGCTTCTCACTCTCCTGTCCAGCACATGAATCCGAATTCGCTCACGCTGCCTGCAGCTTTTGCGAGATGCACTCGCCTGGGCAGGATTCCCGAACGTCTGGAGGGTAACGTCTGGCGGCAATAGAAAGAGGAGGACAAGGAGGCTCAAAAAGCGGGCGGGGACGACCTGACAGCTCCTTGGAGCCAAGAGCCTGCCAGAGCTTGAAACGTGGATCACGAAAGTCTGCGGAGCTCAGTTTTAGCATCTGCGGTATGGAATATGCCACAGGCTCTCTGCGGCATTAGTTAGACCCTGTAGAGCCTTCAGGCAAGTCTTTCGCAGCACCTTTCTGCCGCCTTTCGGAACGGCCTCTCAGCACTCGCGGAGTGGCGTGACTAGACTAGCTCTTTTGAATACTTTGAGTAGTCCGTGTTTATCACTGGAACCCACCTACTAGATTGGGCGGAAAGGAGCTGTCCACGACACGGCCTGTGGATGACTTTGGCTTTCCCGGGGCTCCGCTGCCTGTCGGCAGTGTTGTTCAACGCCTATCAGCAACTCGTCACTAGGCCACTAGCCGGTACTAGTCGATGTTTGCCGAACATCTCAGAAATTGCAAGATGCGCTACTTGTAGCCGCTCGAGCGCAGAACGCCACTCCTTCTGAAGCAGCGCTGCGAGCTGCGCCTGTCTCGCGGCGGCGAGCAGAAGCGCTCTAGCGAGGACCGCTCTAGACCGAGCTGCCTTGGGGATGTCTCCATCCACTCTTCCCAGGATCTGCCTGGAGATTCGCTGGGCGACATCAAAGCCCGTCAAGCCTCAAAATCTTACTATTAGCACCCCTTGAAAATCCTCTGCAGCCTAGGCTCCAGCGGTTTCCTGAGTGCTGCGCGCAGAACCACTCCTGCGGCACTCTGTCCTTGTGTCGCTTCTGGTCACATTGGCGAACCAGTCCATCTATCCTTGCAGGGAGCGGGAGCGGTACTGCAGTGGTGCGAAGCCGCTTCTTAAAGCCAAGTGCCGGGCTGGATTCTCGCGAAGCAGCAGGAGTCATCAATGGCCTGCCCACACGAAGTACTTTTCTACATGGACGAGCATTGAATGAGCATGAAAAATTCTACAGTGCGTCGGCCCAAATGCAGCCGCAGCAGCTTCTTGCCTCGGCAGCTGGTGAGAACCTCCAGCGCAACGCTTTGTCCTCGCCATAGACGCACCACAAAAGGCGGGGTGCTCGCTGCCTTTTGCGCCGGGCTCAGGGCTCCTTATCCGGCCGCGGTTTCGGTGGAGGGACTTGGACGGCGGGCGCCTGAACGGCCTGAAAGGCTTCTCTCTGCAGTCCGGGCCTTCAGACGTTCTCTCGGCCTGGGCATCCTCCGCCTCCGCGTCGCCCACGTCGATTGTTTCGACATCGGCAGGACGCTTGAGGCCCATGCTCCGGAAGCTTCCGGGTGTTGACTCGGGACGAGGGCTTCGAGGTGCAAGGAAAGCTTTTCATGTTGGCTCCAAGTCATGATCCATGAACCCATCCAATATTGTCCATGAATTCATGGCAACTGTTCCTGTGATCTTGCAAGTGCTGTGAGTCTTGAGCCCAGTCGTGGAGCCACAAGTGAGCCACCTCCAAAGTCCTCTGCGGGAGCCACTTGGGCGAGCATCGGAAAGCGAGTGTAACCGGTCACAGATGTCTGCTCCAGGGTGAGACACTGGTCTGAGTGAAAAAATGTCTGCCACTGCTTGAAACTTCATGAAGAAGGTGCTTGTGGGTGGTCGTTCGCGTCCTGCTTTCTTGTTCCATGGCTTGCATCAGTAGACACTGGCAGCAGATGCTATTCAGGTTGGCTCTGTGTCAGTGCACACGGAAGCCTGATTCAGCAGGCATACACTTCAACAGACGCTTATCCAACGAGCAGAGGACACCGCTCGCCTCCTCCTCCCACGGTCGTTGCCGGTAGCGAATCGGCTTCTGGACCCTGCGAGAGCCACCTGGCTCGAGAAGATCATCAGCGCTGAAATCGGACTGCTCTGGTTCAACGGACTTCTGGAAAGTTTGTAGACAGCTACGAAATGCTACACTTCATTGCCTTCGTGGATTCAGGGACCCAGAAAGGTCACCGCCTCGCAGGGCGTCCTCCTTGGTGCCACGTGCGCGGGAGGAGGTGGGGGGGGGGGGGGGGCGAAGGCTTGGGCCATGCCATGCTGGTCTCGACATCCTGAGCCTCAAACCTCTCGAAGCAGCATTTCCAGAAGCCTCAGAGATCTGCAAAATCACCAATTATAGAACGACAATTCAACCCGTTTGAAGGAATCCGGCTTCCGACTAGCCAGCAGCTAGAGGCTTGGGTAAAGATTGAGCAGCCAGGGTGGGCAAAAACTGCAGTAGGGAAGTCTGGCCTGTGCATAAGGCAGCTGTGACGACCCGCAAAACTCAACGGAGCATGAAGGAAACTTTGGAACCCCCGACAAAAGCGAATTTGTCTCTGAGGCCAGGGCCGCAGCTGGCGCTGGATCTCCAGGATCTGCATGTTGATGCAATGCCTTTCCCCAGGACTAGCTCTAGAACGGCAGCATTTCGAGAGGAGTCTCGCGAAAGTGCAGAGAGTCTCGGCCGCGGGCTGGAATTGACTGGCCTCCAACCGGTGATCGGCTTGCAGCTCCTTCTGACAACCCAGCAAGGCGAAGGAAAGCGTACTGTTACCTCTGCGCAGTGTACTTGCAGGAACGCAGGGTGAACGTCGGATCTCGGCAACAGGCGATAACTGTGTGCTGCACGCAAGCTGCAAGCCTCAAGCTTCTGGTCGAACTTCTGAACACAGACGGACATCTCGGTATCCACATGACTTTTCTGCTCCCGCAGATCGACCACCTCCTGGCAACCCACAGGGAGCTTCGGATCCCTTCCAGGCTTTGCTCCGCTCCGGGCCTGCTGCACATGAAGCAGCTCCTGCAGGAGCTCAGACGTCAGATTCTAGCAGAGAGCAGAGAGCCCTGCTGCGGAGCTCTGCGGAGGTCCTGTTGCCCTCTGCTCACGACATCCATGAGCTGCGCCATCTCCCGCGATAGGTGCTCGAAGTTCTGGTTCACCTCAGATGCACCCACATCACCCACCACCCACCGAACTCTGCCGCCACTAGACGCCGGCCGCACCCGCCCTGCCGCTAGCATCGCTAGCCTGCCTGGTTGATCACGCACATCAGGTTGGAGCGCTCGTGCTCCATGTCTGACGCTGTCTTGTGAAAGGCCGCCCGCGCCTCAGGCTGCAGGCTGGTGTGGTGACCACTGGTGACCGGCTGCTGGGGCCCGGGGGCCCCACCTTTTCGATTGCATCATCGGTTCGTTCCTGAACCTGCCGCTGCGACTTCTCTGCCTCAGCTGCCAAGGGCCGTCTGTGAGTCAGAAGCGCGCCAGCATACCCCAACCCCAGCCTCGAAGACGCGCTGTGACAAGCAGTCAAACCTCCATGGCCAGCCGTGCACTGCAGCTGCAGCACTCTGCAAGCAGCCCTTCACACGCAGGGCTAGGATTCACACTGACCGCGGCGAATGCTCTCGCCCTCTTCGTGTCTCTGCTCCATGGCAGCCTGGAGAGCAGCCATCTCAAGCGAGACAGCACGGCAAGGCAGGGCTCAGCAGGGCGCAGGCCTGCTGTTTTCGCAATGATTCCATGGCCGCCTCGAGGGCCTCTGCAGAAAGTTCTGCAAAAATGTCTGCAAGAAAGCACCAGGACTAGGACCCCTGTTGCTAGCCTCGATCCGCTCGATCACGACATGACTCTCCGTTCCTGCGCAAATGCTGGCAGGGATGCTAAAGCTCTTCACGTCTTTGGATGGTCCTTGCTTCGCAGGTCCGGCCCTCTGAGCGAAGCCGTTGACCTTACGCACCGCCATGGCAAACGTCTGTTTTTTGTCTTTTCTGTGTATTTTGCTGGTTTTCGGTTCGATCCGTATACAAGACTTGCTAGAGTCACAGGGATGGCGAGAACTGAGGCTGTATGCGAGGTCTTTTAGCCTTCTGGTCTTCGGCCCTCGGTCCGTCACTCAATTTGTAAATCCGTTGGTCCGGCCCCGCCAGTTCAGGCTCTGGATGCATCGGCTTTATGGCGTTACGGTCTTGATGGCACGATGTTCCTAAAGCAAGCTTGCGCGGACCAGGTTGGGCCTCTAGGACGGACTTCGAAGAGTTATGTGCTTGACTTGCTACTGGCAATCGCACTTGGCCGCATAGCGTTCTTGATGGTAAGGCGTTCGCTAGAGCGCCTTGAGAAAGCGCGGGGTGGAGGGGGGGGGGGGCGGCTCCCGTTTTGCAAACGCAATTGCAAAGGGACTGCATCTGGCGACATCGGTCCATGATATACTTTCAACACGCCCCCTCAGATGGCGATAACGATGCATCATACATGTTAAACATGCCCCCTCATTTGGCGCATGATCTGATGCACGCCCCCTTATTTGGTCATCCCGGTTCACCATCCCCCCTCCTTTGGCGATAACCGTTCACCATATATCTTAAACAATACCCCTCGTTTGGCGATAACGGTTCATCATACGTCTTTAACACACCCACCCTTATTCGGTGATTTGGGTCATCACAAAATCTTAAAACACACCCCGTCACATGGCGATATCGGTTCATCAGACATCTTCAACACGCCCTCTTATTTGGCGATGTCGGTTCATGGTAGATCTTAAACACACCCCCTCATTTGGCGATTCCTGTTCATCATACATCTTAAACACGATGCCCCCTCATTCTGTGATTCCGGTTCATCATATATATCGTAAACACACCCCCTCATTTGGCGATTCCCGTTCATCATACATCTTAAACACGGCGCCCCCTCATTCGGTGATTCCGGTTCATCATATATCTTGAACACGACACCCTCATTTGGCGATTCCGGTTCATCATATATCCCGAACATGCCCCCCCCCTCGTTTGGCGATTCCGGTTCACCAAATATCTTAAACACGCCGCCTCATTTGGCGATAACGATTCATCATACATCTTAACCACGCCCTGCCCCCTTCCTCCCTTCCATCTTCGTTCTTCGAAAAAGAAAGATCAGTTCGTTAGTGTTTACGGGCTGCAATCGCTGTTCGATTCTTTCGATGCCTGGGACCAACCGACCGACCGCCCAATTGACTGACTGACTGAGCGACCGGCGGGCTCACGGACTGACTGACTGACCGCCGGGCTCGCGGACGACCGACCGGCTGACTGACTGATTGGCGCTCAGCGCGCGGCACCGACCGACTGACTCATGGATCGACTCGCCGACTGACTGGCTGAAGCCATTCAGGCGAAAACAAAAAAATGCACCCAAAAAGAAACCCCACTCCAACCGTGGAGGAACCCATCCTTCGAGCCCGACGGCCCGACTTCGTGGTAGAGGGGGTGCAAGTGGTGCTGCGCCAGGCTCCACATCGCCATCGCTTGAATCTTCAAGTTGGCTGCCTGCCTGGACATGCATATACCATCACAGCTGTCACTCCGCCAGCGAAACAGCGCTGCCTAGGGTGCATCCTAGCGGCGAGAGCTCCAACGCGAGGGTCCAGGAAGTCGCTGAAAGGGCCCAGTTTGTTGGCTCCCTTAGTCCTTGCAGACGTATAGGGTCTATGTGGACGACATCCTTCAGGATTCACCCTCAACGTTCCTGCGCTCCACGGGCGAGGCCATCTGCACATCAGGCGCAAATCCGCAAGTCGGGCAGCAGGATATTGAAATAGCTGCAAGTAGCAGGTCGTGGTGGGCTACCGTTACAGGGTGATTTACTTGCATCGGCAGGTGGCATCTCTCTGTGCATCGCTGGCAAGGCCACTTCAAGGCACTTTGATCCGAGCCCAGCACGGCAAAGCGACCAAATGCCCGATTGTTTCGAACTCATCTCTGGAAACTGAAACGCCAACTTCAAGCCCCTCCTCCCTTCCCTGAAAACTTTCATCCCGCTCATCTGACCTGCAGTAAAGAACTCACATTTGCAAGTGTTTCCGCGTTGTGTGCGTGCGGCAGCCGGTAGTGGCACAGCTGGGTTGAACTGTCTTGGACATCTCACCCGGCAGGAAAGCGCCGCTGTGCAACCTACATTAATTGCACAAGGCCCCACGCGGCCTCGCAAACATGCCGTGCAGAAACTGTGAGACACTGGGTGGTGAGCTCCTTAAAAACACAACAAGCTTTCTGATCCAGATGCCAGTTCCGAAGACGTAGCCGCCCTCGGTGGTTGCTTTGCAGATACAGCTGCATTGATGACAGTGGCCGCGCTGGCACAGCAGACTATAGATGACTTAGGACTTAGGAATGAATGCATGCACTCAGAACTGTCTCAGCCTCGCCCTCATCTCCTTGCGTAATCTCGCTGGTATTGCGTCACGCCTGCAGGGTAGGAAAGCCAACACGCCACTTGCTGGCATACTCGGCAGTTCCTCTTACGTCCTTGCCTTCGAAGCGGCTGGCTTGGTCTGGGCATAGGGGCGGAGCCCTTAGACGATCTGCAGGCTCTGTGTCAACATGATGTCAACATGATGTCTTTTTGGGCTTCGCCTTGAGCCGGCGGGCCGAGGGCAGGGCAGCTTCGCCTCGCGGGGTGGCGGCGCGGCTTGCATCTGACATCTCCGCCTCAAAGGGCAAAGCTGGCAAGGGATCGACGAGGCCTACAGCGGTTGAGCGCATGGCAGCTGCTGTCGATCGAATCGGGAGAAGTCGCGATGCAGCACAGACTGGTGCTCCATGAATTTGGCTCCCGGGTCCACATGGACGGCCTGAGCGACTTTCTTTCTGCGGGCCGAAACCTGACAACCGTGACAACTCGCTTGTGACATCTTATGGCCATCGCCACACTTGGCTTCCGGTTCTTGGCCGCCACCGCGCTGGCCGCTTCGGGATCCTCGCAGGCGGAGACTCGCCGAGGGCACATCGGAGCATGCATCCGCTCAGCTCTTAGGGGCCCAACATAGGCAGGATAGGAAGAACGGGTCGTGGTCACCTTCCAAGGCTGGTGACCGGTGTTTCTGCTCCGGACTGACACTGAGACCGAAAACTGAGGTCTCGGCCGAGCTCAAGGGAGGCTTCGGGGCATTGGCTCCTGTGTCTCTGCACGGTTTACACAGCCGGGCTCCCCATTCCAAGGACGAATGCAGGTGCTCCGAGCCTGCCCCACGTGCCTGTTGCTTGTAGAGCTCGCGCAGCTCATTGGTGGGGCCCCAGGCATCCAAAGAGCGCTGGATGAAATGCGAGTGGTATGTACACATGGAGCGCCTCATGCCACTGTCAACCTGAACGTCGTAAGCTTTCCAGCTCTCAAGCAAATGCTGCATCTTCGAGCTGAGGGCAGGGCCCCCGAAGGTTGATATCTAGTGGGTTGCAGGATGGACTGGAAGGACGAACTCCTCCCAGGCAACCAAGTGGGCTCGGGTGGGTGATTTCCGTCACGACTTGACAGTCTTTGCTCGTCTTCGCCAGCTACCTACAGCAGGTGCCAGCGACACCATGCCATCTGCAGGACTCGATGGCAATGAAGCGAAGATGCCAGAAAATGGCTGCGAAGGGGAAGCTGCCAGTAAACAATGAAAGCGGCCCCCTTGCCTTGCCATCATCGCATCTGCTGGCTCCTCGAAATGGTTCCTTGCACACTCGAACTATGTGACAGTGTCGTTTCACTGCACACTGCCAAGGGGGGGCACGGTATTGGCAGCAGTCTGGGAAAAGACTTCCCACCTCAGCGTGTCGCCCGTCGTTGTCGAAAAGAATGCCTTGGCCTTTGCAGGCTCAGAAATGCAAGGCACGAGTGCAAGCAACACCTGAGATGCCAGCACAAACTTCGGGAGAGAGTACACCATGCTGGAGGGAAGGCAAAGGACGAATTTTGTATGCCATTCCTCGCACAGGAAAGGAGGAAGAGCAACGCACTCTAAATAAGCCAGCCATGCGGAAAGCTGAGACACGGACTTCCATGAGGTGTCAAAGTCAGGATTGGCGCCTACGGCCTAGATGCAGATGCCTAGATTCCTGTCAGGGCTACTTGTCACCTTCTCTCATTGTAGACCAATGTCTCATGGCAGGGCTGATCTAATCGCATGGGTTCTGCCTTGAAGCGGGCTGTGAAATGGTGGCTGCATTCTCATGAAAACACTTCTCCACGAACGACGGCGGATGTGCTTGCAAATGTGAGACTATCATCACAAGAACTTTTGAGCTTCCCGTCTCAGCAAACTTTCGCATGTCCTGTCTCCGGCGGTTATCAGTCATTCTCCTCTGTCCTGAGGCGTGCATTCCTGTTCGTGACCTGGGTGCTCTGAAGCTGCGCTTGCAATTAACCTACAGGTGCAATACTCAACTATCCAAAGAGCGCAACCAAATTCATGTACTGGGTGTCGCACGTAGAGGCGCAGCTGGTCTGCGCGCTCCACGATCTCCTTGCGCTTCTTGGCCCCGACGTTGTGCGCAATCTCCACTGCATACTTCTCGTTGTGCATGAGGAGCATCTCCAGATCTGCTGGGCAGCGCACCAAGAACTTGTAGAAGCCACTCTTCAGGCGAAATCTGGTCTTCTTGTCCGAGCCGTATCCGATCTTTGGGCAAAGAGTGGAGCCCTTAAAGCGTCTTCGCACTCGTCCATCGATGCCTCGTGGCTTGCGCCAGGCAGGGTTCATGCGCTTGAAGCGATCCGCCTGGAAGCGTGGAAACTTCTTCGTGCGCTTCTTCACAATCTTGCGCTTGTCCGCCGGGGAAGGCATCCCTTATTGACACAGCAGCAACATCAAAAACCTCAATTCATGCTCAGACACCGACCTCAACTCAGCCCGCAGCTGTCTGTGTTGCCGGAGCTCGGACAGGTAACGTCTGTGCTGGAGGGATCTACCTACATCATGATTTTGAGCGGTAACATGGCCACCATACAATCCACAACATGATATCGGCGAAGGGCTTCCCCGAAAAACATCTCCAGTGGCGGTCCAACTCCATCACTACAACTGGTTATACAGGGCGACACAGCACGTAGTCCGAAAAGAGCCCAGAACAAGAGCAGCTTATCCTTTTTCTATCTCCAAGCACATTGTCGATCTTTAGCGCGACTTGCACTCAGTCGTTCTCCTCGGTTCGGAGACGTGCATTCCGGTTAGTGACCTGGGCAGCAAAACAGGACGTTGCTTCAAACACTGCTCTCATATGGCCACATGACAGTTCAAGCCCGAGCTCAACTGTTCAAGCAGTGGGTCTCGCACGTAGAGGCGCAGCTGGTCTGCGCGCTCCACGATCTCCTTGCGCTTCTTGGCCCCGACGTTGTGCGCAATCTCCACTGCATACTTCTCGTTGTGCATGAGGAGCATCTCCAGATCTGCTGGGCAGCGCACCAAGAACTTGTAGAAGCCACTCTTCAGGCGAAATCTGGTCTTCTTGTCCGAGCCGTATCCGATCTTTGGGCAAAGAGTGGAGCCCTTAAAGCGTCTTCGCACTCGTCCATCGATGCCTCGTGGCTTGCGCCAGGCAGGGTTCATGCGCTTGAAGCGATCCGCCTGGAAGCGTGGAAACTTCTTCGTGCGCTTCTTCACAATCTTGCGCTTGTCCGCCGGGGAAGGCATCCCTTATTGACACAGCAGCAACATCAAAAACCTCAATTCATGCTCAGACACCGACCTCAACTCAGCCCGCAGCTGTCTGTGTTGCCGGAGCTCGGACAGGTAACGTCTGTGCTGGAGGGATCTGCCTACATCATGATTTTGAGCAACACGTCGGTAAGACACGATCCTTCGGGCTGGTTGCAGCTGCTCCCTTGCAACGCGCATGGAAACTTGCTTGCAGGTTCGTTGTGTGTTGTAATATTCGTATCGGTGCAGTAGGTCAGTGTCAGGGCAGGCGAGGTCATCCACCCCAAAGCCAACACTTTCCAGCTACACCCTCATCAACTCGTGTTGTCGTTGATCTAAAACAGACAACAGAAATGCTGCTTGAAATAGCACTGCCAAGCCAGGCTGCATGGTGGAAGGCAGCACGTCTGTGCTTTTTGTCGGGCGCAACCACTGCGGTCTTTGAGGCTCACATGCAACGCTAACAGCCTTGCATCGGCTTTCTCCGGTGTCTAATTACACAGCCCGGGTGCGATCCGATCACAAAATTTGAGGATCGTCACAGACTTGTGCATTCTTTGTGAGGTTCAGGAGTCCATGTATGAGACATTCCGTGCTCTCGATGTGGAGCCTCTCAGATCTGGACTCAAAGGCGCATTAACTAAGACCAAGATTCTCACGAGACTCTAACTTTCTGACATCTCTAACACTAATCTGCATGCTCAGCTTCAAAACCAGCTTCGGGGGAGGAATGTTCCTCAGAACTCGTCGTCGCCAAGCCTCGGCCAGCTCCAATATGCTCCAATAGAGGAGTGCAGGGGAGGGCGTGGGCAGGGAAGGGGGAAGGATGTTGAGAACTCGAATCTCTGTCATCCGTTAGTCCAGGATGCTCTTCCTCGTCCTCATCGTCGAAATCCTCCTTGCGTTCGACTTGAAACTCTTCCAGCGAATTTGACCCCAGATCGGCGCCTTCTCGCGCTCGGCCGCGCGCTGCTCTTTGGCCTTCTTGACGTCCTGCAATGACTTGAAGGGTTGGAGGGCCCGCATGCAGAAGTGACGACATCGAGTTCAGCTGCGCTCCTCTGCGAGACCCTTAGCCTTCTGCAACAGGCTCTCCTTGTCGCAGTCGGAATTGTCGGAGCCTCAGACTCGGAGACTCGGACGAAGGGTCGTGGTGGCACAAAGACTCAGGAAAGATCACATCCGGTAGGCCGGCTTTCCCGCTTCGTCCTCAGTAGCTCAGCACAGCATCCGAAACGGGAGTGCGCGGGAGTGCAAGAAGATGTCCTCATCCTCGGACAAAATATCGCCGCCGTTCACCATGATGGATGCCAGGACGTACTCGTTCTGAAATTCCCACGCCCACCTGGGCATCTCTCAGTCTTTGCAGCAGTGTCACGTGTGACATGTCATTAGGGCAGCAGCCAGGCCAGGCCACGTCCATCGCCGGATCGTGAAGACACTGCGGACTCACTGCTGTCCAGCAGCCTGCATTACAGCTGAATTTACAGTGGCTGTCGCAACAGCTTCACGAGCTTAGCTGAAATGCCTGTCAATGGCATCGTTGTCCTTGCTGGATGTCGCTTGCCACAAGGACGTCAAAATTGGCGTGTCCTACAAAGGCGATGGCAACCAAAAGACAGTTGTGTTCACGAGTGGTCGCAACGGTTCGCGTCCTGCCATGACTCATCAGCCAGGCTGTGCCTGCACAGCTCGGACGTGAGAGGATGTCATGTTCCAGCATGAGATCTCATGCAGGCCTTGCCAGGCTCGCACAGACGGCTATCGCGATACGAAACATTGGAAACCTCAGCCGGGTGTAGACGAAGGAAGCCAGCACCACAGTCTCGGATCGAAGAAGGCACTGCGCTGCACTGAGTTCTTAGCTGACAAATCGCCGAAAGAACTCACGGCCGAACCACTTGAGCCAAGCAGTGTTGGAGACCAGATTCATCGAAGTCTGATGTCTCAAAATAGCTCGGTGCGGTCGAAGGCCAGGGATCTAGGATGGAGCTCAACGTGATGTTTTGCCACAAGCCGCAGGTCTCAACAACTGACTTTGGTGAGACGGTACAGAAAGCAATGCGCAGCACCCTGACAGATTGGTGCGCCGATGAAGAACGCCTTCATCGAAAACTTGTGAAAGGCTGGTCCAGCAATTTAAGGCGGGATACGGGCATCTAGCGATCAGGCATCGCTAGCAGCATCCATCTGTTTGATCTTCTGCTCGGTGTAGTGCCTGGTGTCACCGATTTACTGTACAATGGACCTTCACGATCCGAGCAGTCCAAAGTCTAGGGTCCGAGCTTGCGTTCGGGCACGCAGTTCATCAGCCAGAAGTCCGCAATCTTAGCACAACCCACGCAGCTGCATTGCATTCTTGCCTCACTTCACTCTCACTTCTGAAATCATCGAGCAGAGTCCCCCGGCCAGCTCAGCTGTGCCAAGAAGTGCGATACCAGAAGACAGCTGCAGAACCTCGTCGGAAAGCAGCGCAGACGTGTTTGCGTCAGTATGCATCGCAAGACCACTGTGCTGCGCACAATTTGTGAGAACTTTGTCTTTCCGCCAAATCCTTGCTCTCTCTCTACAAACAGACATGCAAGGCTGAGCTTATCCTGCAAATCGAGGCGCAAGAATGCACAACTTGGGTGCCAACCTGTGGCTAGAGTTAGCACTCTGATGCCGTACATGCGGTAGACGTCCCGCTTGCGAACGCCGTTCTGGGACAAAAGACACCGTACAAAAAGCCTGGGGAGCACAAGAAGCACTTGGGCTCCAATGCCTCGTAGTAGATATTCTCGTACACATGGTTGAAGCCGGTTTTGGTGTCCACTGTGGCTGTCTCCACCTCAGAGAGGAAGCCTAAGCCCAGCCTCCACAGGATATCCGGCGCTGTTCCTGGCCTTCATCTCGCAAAGCTCGGTGTCGAGGTTGCAGTCGAAGAGGCCGTTCAACACCATCACTGCACCCAGCTCCACGAACTCCTGCACTTAAACTGGCCCGGCTTGCTCCTCATGCCGGCCGCAGCATTCTAAGTGCGAGGAGACAAGTCCTCTGGCGCATAGTTTGTCATGCGAATGAGGTCTTGAAGCCGATATGTGTTGGCACCCCTGGCACCACAGTACCATGTTGGACTGCGTGATTACAGTCTCTTTGACGCCGAATACTGGAGGCCGCACCTCTGAGGGTATTTAATGGACGCTTTCTCATCTGCGGTGGTCACATCAAGACCAAACCTGAGCTGCGGTTCTACAGTGCGGCGAGCTCGCGCTGCTGGGACTGCAAGGAGAGGAAGCCAGGGGCTGGGCTTGTGGTAGTGTACGTAAGACTTGAACCACAGCTCCACGTTGTCGAATTCGAGATAATGCGTCTGGCAAGGGGACACAACTTGACAAGGGCACGGGCTCGGCGACGCAACAGCCTCCGTGGTGGCCCAGTTCTCGTTCTCTGCAGGGCACCATTGTCGCCGCATGCAGAAACCGTTCTGGCATTCCTTGAGTCGGCTCTCGGCTCAGAGCTTCGATTGTCGAGAATCCAAAACCCCTTGGGGAGCGGCCATGCGCTGCACTTGGGGATCTCCCACGTTGCAATCTCGCGCTTCCTTGCGAGCTCCGATTCGAGAAGCAGTGCTCCAATTCAAGAAGGCGCGATACCTTGCATGGATGAGATGGAGATTCGCAATATTCGTCCTCCTGCAGAGGGATTAGAAGCACGAGCTAAGACCCGCAGGCAAGTCTGACTTCGCCGCTCGCTCCCACTCTCCCTGCCTGAGTCTGACCTCGCGTAATGAGAATCCGGGTGGGGATGAACACTGCATCCGCCTCACCTGCTCGGATCTCAATTCCGACATGGTCCGGTTTCCCAATTCACATTATGACACAGCCATGCTGAGATCGGAGCCGGGATTTGTGATTCTGTCGTACACATCCCAGCTGATGCCCAAGTGGGAGATCTGTGGCCTGCCGACGAGTCTCTTGAAACAGCGCTGCCCGGTCCTTGCAAGATTTTCTTCGAATCTCGTGACAGATGACAGATGACAGAAGTCCGACAACGCCCAGAACGTTGTGCTGTATCGTTTTTGCTTCACGAGCTCCGGTCGGCACAAGGACACTTGGCCACCGAACGCCATGAATAGGGTCCATGCTGCCCGGTGAGCCACTCAACTTGGAGCCCGGACTGGAGTACTTGCGTCAGCATCCACCCAGTGGACTTCTCCTGGAATGTCTCTGGCTCTGGTCGCTTGCAAAGCAAGGCATGCCAAAGATGCGGTCTCCATGCCAGGGGCACCGTGTCTTGATAAGCCTTGTTCATGATGAAGACGATGACTATCTGCATCAGAAACTTATCAGGGTGCCGTGTTCCAGAGCGGCTAGGAGCACCTTGGATCCTGACCATATAAAAGGCAACGAGCGCCTGGACGCCCCAGTAAATGAACCTAAGCACAAGCACACATGGTGCGATCACATGGCGAAGTGCAGAGCGTGCGCAGCTCCAAGCGCCATGCCCCAAGCGCCGGTCAAGGATGCGCACGAGCTTCACTGTATCGTAGGCGAACACCTCCGCGGGTCAAGTTGCAGAATGCCACCGGGTCTGAAAATTTCAATGAAACTTACATAACCCTCTCAATCTCTGAGACTCTTAGCTGAAAGCTCCATGAGTGCCGCACATGATCGGCATCGGGCAGACCCTCTTCGATCCAAGCTGGGAGCAACCTCGGCAATGCTTCGACATTTGCCAAGCGGGGAGAAGCCGTCACTGAGCCAAGCCCCATATGCAGCTCAGACTCTCTGATGGTTTCCACAACTAGGCACCCACGCTTTCTCTCAGCATCTGTTTGACAACAAATGCACGTTCACTGAAATGGTTCAAGGTTCGGACAGATTTGGCTCAGGCAGGTTAGGTTGTCGGTTGTAGGTGAGTTTAAGCTGATTAGACGAGACTGGGTTCTGGCTCAGGTTGATTCACCACGTAGGATGGGTTTCAGTGACCTCAGGCCTAGGTTTCGCTGGATCAAGTCAGTCTCTATCATGTCACACCGAGGTTGAGGTTGAGTTTAAGGTTGGTTTAATTTTGGTTAGGTGTGGTGCTAGGTTAGGTCATTGTGGGCCCCGTTGTTGTTGGGTTCGGTCTGTCCGGTTCTGTCCTTTCGTCGATCTCCACCCTGAAATTGCTGGTGTTTGCGAGCTGCCAAACCACGAAACGCAAGTAGAGCGAGGTAGGAAACCCTAAACCCGCTTACGGCGATACTGGCTGGTGAACGCCAAACCAATCAGAGCTGGATAACCCTACACTCTCGAGGAAATGATTGTGTTAAAAACCCATTATTCCTTAGTTGAGCCTAACATGAGTGTGCTACTTCGTTTGCCGAATGTGAATTCACGGTAACCTTGGAGGGAAGTCATCTCTGTGGGAACATTGCAAAGCACGCAGCTAAGTCGTGCACCCCATTTCGCTGGTACCGTCTCATTCACCGGCCTGCGCAGCTGAGAATGATGACATGCTCCACTGGCGGCAAGTAGACGGACTCTCTCGGCCTCTGCGGCCGCTTGCTGTGGCAGACTACATTCTATCACAAGCTTGAACCTGGGATCCGACTCTCGGACATGAGCAGAGACACGCTTGTTGGCTTGCACTGTCACTGCCTGCGTGTGCAAAACTTTGTTCTCTGAGCAGGATTCAGTCTTCAGAGAATCTGTAGAGGTACACAGCGTTATCTCGGCCATCCGTTGCCATCAGGCTGTTGTCCACGGACATGCTTAGCGAACCAAGCCAGACACGATGTTCAGGGATGGCAAAGAGGAGCTCCCCCGACAGATTCCAGATGCGGATGAAGCTATCCAGGGCAGCAGTGACGATGACCTGGCCCCCACCTTGGCTGATAGCCACTACCCGGCCACGATGCTCGCGCTGCCAAAGCTTCTCCCAGTCCTCCCCCGGCGTGACCGATGCATCTTGGGTCCGCCAGGACGCCAGGTTTCCAGCGGCATCTCCTGTCACAATCGTATCCGACAAAACGAGCAAGGCAGAGACCGCGTAACGGTGGGCACTCGGCCGTCGAGACAGCAGGTTGAGACGCTCCAGGCTGCGCAGCTCCACAGTCCCGTCCTTCAAGGACAGAAAGATGTTCGTTTTTACTCCGTATTCTTCCCTAAGACGAATTTTTGAACACTACACTGCAAACTCGCATTGCATTTCCCATCCAGGACTGCTGCCAGTTACAGTCCGGCCTGCTGCGGTCTTCACGGGAGCCCCTCCGCTCCGACTGAAGGAGCCGACCAACCAACCCGAAAAGGACTTCAAGCTTTCTATCTTGGATGTGAACTTCTTTACAGACCTGCTTAGTCCCTCTGATTCGCTTGCTAGACTAGACTAGCCCTTCTCGGGACTCTGGATCCAACATTCGTCGGAGCTGCACAAAAGCGCAAAAGCCCCGCACTCCTCCAGGCCAAGGGCAAAGGTGCCATTGAAGCCGGCAGCCAGGCTGTGCACGTTGCTCGTCACCTCGATCCTGTGAGCCGAAAGGTCAGATTGGGACTCGAGGTCCTCGATGGACCAGCGCATCACGGCCTCGCCTGCAGCGGCAATCAGCATGTCATCCTTCACTAACACATAGCAAGGGCGTGTAGAACGCGAACACACCACCACGTCCAGCAGAAGTGTGCCATCATCCCTCCATGCATGAGCTCGTCCACCAGCCAGCCCTGCAAACAAGCACCTGCCGTTCCATGCGATGGAGGTCACACTGGTCTCAGGATCGTATTCCGCCTGGTGATCCGCTGGAACGCTTCTGGTCGGGTCGCCACTGACTGGAAACAGCTGACGTGGCTGCTCACCGCCCAACCGGTACCTTTGCACGCCTCGCGAGGCTGTGCCAACAAACAGTTCGTCATCAACTAGGATCACACGCCGGACCCAATCGTTGGCAACAGCGCCCACCTTTACTTCCGCGCGTCCGTCCTTCCAGTTTCGATCTACTGCAGCCTTCCGTTCCGCTGCTTGTTGCTCGACTTCCTGGGCTCGCTTTCTGAAAGCTGCAAAAAACGCCGAATCATCGAGATTCGCCGCTGCCTCGCTTCCCTCCTGGGAATCCCCATCGCTTCCAGAACGTGCCCCGCGGATGCATCTTGGGCAACGCGTATCGGAGCGACGATTGGCGCTCGATCGCAAAGCGCGGCGTCGAGCGACTCGGACGCATACACCGCCCACACCGGCAGGGAAAAAGAGTGTGGCGAAATGCTGCCTGTGTCCAGCTTGCTCAGCACGGCTGTGCAATGGTCTCCATAGCCAATACTTCGCCAGATGATGTGGAACCTCACGACAGCGAGGCCAGGCCACTTCCATTGACTAATGAGCTGAGCTTCTCTGCAGCCTGGATGGTTCCTGTGCGACTGGATCTACCACGATTAGCTGAATCTAGGGGTAAGTGTCGGTGTGCGGGTGGTAAGGGTTGGCTGTGAGCAACGCAGCGCAAGCAGCATGCTGGAACTATTGCTTGGGCCATGGAACGACGGCCCACGTCCGCTCAAACAGCCCGACACTGCCGAATTCGCCTTTTTCACGTCTGTGGAGCTTGGAAGAGCCTAGGCTCCAGGTCCTCCAACCTCAGCCATCAACACAAGGCCTCCAAAAACTGGAAGGTCAGACAGCGAAGCTCCTCAGCAGGCATTCGAGGGTCAGACTGCGCAGCTCCTGCCAAATCCCGCAAGATCTTCCGCTGGCTGGCGGCATCCTGGAGAAGCATCTCCCAGGCACATTATGCTTCGTACATGTATTCGGTATTTTCACCTATGGACCTCAGCAGCTGTCAAGATAGGCCGAGAGTCTCTCTAAACCGTTCATTTCTCAGATTGGATGCAGAATTCGTTTAGGTACTGGCTTTGTTTTTGTGTCTGTAGTTTTTGTTTTCCGTGTTTTCAAGCAAACTCTATGTAATCTACAAGCTCCAAGGCGTATGAAGTGGCAACTGCTTTCTGAATGTACATTTGCAGACCTCTCTGCTAATGCAAGCTCCTTGCCTTTGCAATTTGTACACAATAGCCCGATTCTTGCTAGGCCATCCGGAGGGTGCCGGGTCACTTAGCCTTAGCGGTTTTGTTTCTGGGTATTCCGGTTCATCATATATCTTAAACACGCCCCTTCTTTTGCGATTCGGATTCATATATCTCATACACACGCACCCTCCTTTGGCGATTCCAGCTCATCCTGTATCCTGAACACGCCGCCTCGTTTGGCGATACCGGTTCATCACATATCTTAAACACGCCCTAATTTTGGCGATTCCGGTTCCTCATATATCTACAACACGCCCCATCATTTGGCGATTCCGGTTCATCCCGTCTTCAACACGCCCCCTCTTTTGGCGGTTCGGCTTCATCATATATCTTCAACCGTTCCCTCTTTTGTGATTCCGCTTCGTCATTAATATATCTACAACACGCCCCCTAATTTGGCGATTCCGATTCATCATATATCTTTCACACCCCCCAACATTTGGCGATTCCTGTTCATCATATGTCATATATCTTCAACAGGCTCAGGACCGATTCATCATATATCTTCAACAGGCCGATTCGGATTCATCATAATATATCTTAAGCATGCCCCCTCCTTTGGCGACTCCGGTTCATCATACGAGTACATCTTTAACACGCTCCTCATCTGACGATTTGTTCATCATACATCTTCAACAAATTCAAGGCCAATTCATCACTTTGCTTCAACACGCCCCCTCATGTGACGAATCCGGTTCATCCTATGTCGTAAACACGCCCCCTCGTTCGGCGACTACAGTGGATCGCGTTTGTCAAACGCACCCCCTCCTTTGAAGCCAGGAAGCCAAATAGGTTTAACGCTACGAGTGAAAATTTGGAAGCCAAGAAGACAGGAAACCAGGAAGGAAAGTTCGGAATTCAAGAAGTCGAAAGAAGACAGCAAACCGGCAAGGAAAGCTTAGAAGCCGAGAAGCC
The DNA here is from genome assembly GCA_905221615.1 of Symbiodinium sp. CCMP2592. Classification (NCBI taxonomy): domain Eukaryota; class Dinophyceae; order Suessiales; family Symbiodiniaceae; genus Symbiodinium; species Symbiodinium sp. CCMP2592. The sequence goes on along the minus strand of CAJNDT010006089.1, from coordinate 291,004 downwards.
AAAAGCCAAAAACAGAAAGTATACCCACAACAAAACCTTTCTCAGCGGATTGCGGAGCCTCCTAAACCCTGACCCGGAAAAAAGCCCAAAGCACATGAGCCAAGATTTCTGAGCAGGCCAGGCCCGGATAACAGAAGGGGACAGGGCTTGGGCGCACGCCCTGAAGCCCCCAAGAAGGGCTCCTGTCCTGTGCGAACTCGTAGAAGGAGGCCAAGTTCTGCAGAAGGCACGGCACGAGGAAGCGTACCGGATCCCTGGCGACCAACGCCTGGCCCGGCACCCAAAACCAAGCAAAGCAGCGACTAGCGACTCTCTCGGGGAACTTGGGGGCCGGGGGGCCGGGGACTGGTGTTCGCTTCCTGTCAGCTCTTGCTCTTGCGATCATCAAAGATCAAAGTATCAAAGTCCATGACTCCATGCCGCGGTCACGGTGCAAGGCATTGCGGCAGGGGCCTTTAGCCCCTCACATGCGCCGCGAAGGTCCTGGACGTGACTTCCGGGCCGCAAGAGTCTGTGTCCTGACTTGCAATCCTTGGTGTAGAACTTGCAGACCGCCAAGTTGTTCTCTGCTGCGAGGACCTCTTACGGTGGGCAGGGAGGGCCAAAGATGGGAGCAGCAATCTGCTGTTCTCTGCTGTGCCGCTCCGCCTCCTGGGGCTGCGAACCTTCGTCCGCATGTAAAGCCGCAGCTGCGGCTTCGAAGGAATCCCTGGCAAAGGCCGAGCCCTCTGGCCACGTCTCGCTGTCCGCTCGGGCCCAGACTAAGAGAGGCACCTGCCAGCCTCGAAGTCGCCCAGCGCCATGGCCCGAAGTCCCGAATTGAGCAAGACCTGGTGCGCGCATCGGTGCACAATGGGACACTAGTTTCGGAAAAGTCTAAGACTGAGAAGAGGGCTGTGGATTCCTGTGCACGGGGAGAAGAGTTGCAGACCAAAGTCGGAACGATGAAAGCACGAGCCAAGATGGTTCATGGGCGCCTGCCCGGAGACAGCCTGCGCCTTTGCGAAGGCAGCATCTGCTGCGGGCAGATTGCCCGCTGACAAGTGGTGCCTTCCTGGCTCAAGACAGGAAGCAGAAAGAAGGGCCGACAAGCGCGGAGATGCTGGCAAACACGGCACGTGCACCAAGAAGCGACCAAAGCTGGCGGCAATCTGGTCCGCAGGCCGGTCACAGTCGTCACATTCCCACGTGATCCCCGTGCAACATGCCGCGTCGCAGCTGGCCTCCTGCTTCTGCAAGAGCACGCTGCAACTCTTCAGTGGCCAGTCGCCCGTGGCCAACCACCAGGGACAAATGAGACAGCACCTCGCAAGTCACTTCCGCGTCTGAAGCACATCACACGCAGAGATGTGCCTGCAGCAGCTCCAGTCGATCTTGGGCTGCGCCTGGGGAAGTCTCACATGATAGGCGCCGTCTCTGGCTCATGTTGCACCCTTTTCCTCCTCTCCCCTCCCACTCCTCCCCTCTCCCCTCCCCTCCACACTTCTGTTCGTGTGCCATCATGGTGTGAAACCTGCGGTTTAGAGGATTGCAGCTTCCACTCGCCACCTCCAGTCGTTCGACGAGTTAAGATTTGCCAGCCCTGTTCAGCTTACAGTTTGGAGTTTACCAATCCCCATTGCAACGCTGCCCATCGGCCAACACGGCAAACTCCACCAGAAGGAATTCCCAGGCACAGATCCACCAAAGAAGCCCAAATCCAAAAGAGCGCACGGCACCTCACCAAAAGACGTTTGCAGTGAAAGCGGCCGAAACGATCTGTGTGTGCCACGGACTGTGCTGTCCCATCCGGTTTGTCCCTGAGCACACGACCGTCGCTTGGCCAACTTTGTGCCAGAGCCTCGGGGGCGAGGGAAAGAGGGTCCCTGGGTCTGGCGGCCTCTATGCCATGCAAAGGCTGCGCTTTGGACCTTGAGGTGCAGCATTGTCTGGTAGGCGTCTGCATGGAGAAGCCAAGGAAGCTGAGCCAGGAAGAACTTCACCTCTTTTGCTGCGCCACAAACATCCACCGATTGCCGGCTTCCCCCCACCGATGTGCTCTGCCTCGAAGCCGGTGGCCTCCGCGCCCATCTGCTTGCACTCCTCGCACCAAGACACATGGTTTATATCTTGCATCAAATACACTATACATGATTTCTCGCTCTGCGCCATGTACTATTTGGAGTGGTGGATTCATGCATCCATCCGTCCCTCCCTCCCTCCATCCCTGCCTCCCTCCCTCCTTCCATCCATCATCATCCATCATCCATCCATCCATCCATCCATCCATCCACCCACCCACCCACCCACCCATCCCATCCCATCCCATCCCATCCCATCCCATCCCATCCCATCCCATCCCATCCCATCCATCCAGCAAGCCAGCCAGCCATCCATCCATCCTCGATCTCTCTATCGATCTATCTGTCTATTACCTATCTTTCTTTCTTCAAACTTTTTCTACTTGCACGCGTGATGCCTGTCTTATATACCCGAACATTCAAGCTACTGACGTGTTTGAACCTTATGATCCCTGTCGTCTCTGCCATGATCCCGCTTCAGTCGCTTTTCAGTCTGACTGATAGATCTAGATGCTCAACATGAATGCCTTTGCCTGCACCCATCTAACCGAGGTGCACCCGTAGCCCTAATTTACTGACGCCGCGAGGCCAATATCAACCGCTATGAGTGCCCAAGTATCTCACTAGGCAACTCCCAACTAAGATTGTTCTTTTCAAAAAACCGATGTGCCAGAGATGACAAGTTAAGCCGATCGATGACTTCTCGTTAAACTAACCCGGCAATGTGAGTGCTTTCGGGCTCCCACTAAGAAACAAGTCAGTTATGGTCTGTAGGTCCGAGGCCCGAGCCCCAAGCTCACCACATCACATGACACACCCATGACACATCCTAAACTCCCCTAAGACTCCCAGTCCCAGACTCCCCCCCAAAGGGCCCCGGGCCCTTCAAAACTGCTCAAAACGGCCTCTGCAGCCTCGGCATAGCGGCGCATGCCCGCGAGGCAGCGAAGGCGGAGCTGCCGGCCCTGGAGCGACGCACCACGCGTTCGTTTGGGGGGGGAGCTGCCGCCCCAGGGAGGCCCAGTCGGTTCAGGGAGGCATTGAGACGACCGAAAGCAAAGCGTGAGAGCTGCGCTTGTAGACATGCATCATTCGCACTAACTCTTTTTCTTGGCTTAAACTCTCAAGCGTTAGCAACTGCTGCAAAGCCGCCATCCTCTCGAACTGCGCTTCCGAATGGAGCTTCGCAAGCAAAACTGCTACGTGGTTTTGTGAAGATCAGGGCACTGGGCTCGTGCCCACTGATTGCCAATACTGAAGTTTGCAACCGCAAAGCTCCACTGTCGCGGGTACTCTGCACATCTTCATGAGGCAGCTCTCGATGCAGTGGTTGTCCACGAGGTTGTGGTGAGCGCTGCCCACCCAAAACTTGCTGAGCAAACATGTTGATAAGAGAGGCCAAGGGTTGGTGCTCAGATTCAATCGCATTGGTCGCGATGACTTGTTGGGATCCCCGAACCGACGACGTGGTTAGAGTGCTTCAACTTGACAAGGCTGCTTGGCTACATTGCGGTTACATATGGCGATTGGTTCCACTGTGGTGAGCGTCGTTTCTCATCATTGTCCAATTGGCTTCCTTCGCCTGGCGTACCAGTTCGCAGGCCTCATCGGGTGGAGCGAGGCATGCAGCACCAGATGCATGACGATTGCAATAGGTTACTCGCTACATGTGATTACGTATTAAAATGGCGGTGCATATACGGCTACATGTGCGACTGCGACACTTGGCCACGTGGACATGTACACCCGTGTGGTCGAGAAGCGGTGTGTAGCCACTGCCCTTCCTGCAGACATGTGTTTTTGAGTATCTGGAGTATACACAGAACCACATGTGCAGTACTCGTCGATTGCATCGACATACAGGCGCAGGTAGCGTTGCTTCTTCACATATTGTCCCCCCACCGGTTCTTGTTGTGCAGCTATGCCCATCCATGCAAGACGACAATCAGCTGCACAGCATCGCTCAGCAGTTTCACAAGGGTCAAGCACTTAAGCCATCTAGTATCGCGACCAAGACATCTTCGTCTGCGTAGACACAGGCAGGAGCACGCCGTGCGAGACAAAAACCAGGATGTCTTGCTTCATAGACCCCCGTGAAAGAGGCACCGAGCGAGAAAGAGATGGCTTCTCTATTTCTCCGTTCAGATCGGCATGTGTCTGCTTGAACTCACTAGAAGGAAACATTCGACACAGCATTGCAGCATGTGTGGCATGTGCGTGTTACACGATGACTCGGCCTCAGCTCCGTAGTCGGCCTCAGCGAGGTGCCTGAGGGCCGTGTTGATCCGCCGCTGTGCCACAAGCGTCCTTGCAGGAAAAGAACCCCGGTTTCACCGTCGGCAGTCGCGCTCTGAAGCGGCGGTCGCGTAGTACCGCGTAGGCTCTGCTCGGCCTTATGGAGCCGAGGCCCAGCGGTGGCGCAGTGGCGCCCGCCCCCTCCTCACTGACACGCCACATCCCGCGCATCCCGCAGTGCACTGCCCTGGCCTCTGGAACCAGAGCCGACGCAGGGACCGGCGCGGAAACCGTGCTGGGCAGCTCGGAGGGGACCTCCAAGTCGTTGGACAGCTCGTCCAAGCTTGGCCTCAGGCTCAAAACGAACTCGGTGCGCTCTTTGCTCAGCAATGGTCAGTGACACTCAAAGCACTCAGCACAGCACACTTTCGGAGGTACCGGAGGTGGCAACCCTCTTCTCGTCCGCACGAGTACCTTTCGGGTCGGCCGCACAAAGGAAGCTCGTGTAAGCGACAGCTCTAGGACTCTGGGCCTCATCCGGCTTCGTTCTGTTTGCTTCGTCAGCTGGCGCCTCCGCGTGGGGCTCAGGCACACTCACCACTTGAAGCTGCACTTGTGGCGCCTCATCCAGCCCTGCTTCTGGATCTCCTGAAGAAACTTGATATGTGTGTGTGTGTGGATTTCGACCGTCAGTGCACTTCGGTAGACCAGGGAGGCAGCCATCGGGCGGCGGGCTGCCTGCCTCTTGCAACTGCGTGGCGGCACGACGTCATTCGCGCATCACAACGACGAGAGCAGCGCGCCTTCTCAAGAACAGGCTCGCCCCCCAGGCCCTGGCCGCCCAGACGGCCGCCCTCAAGGTCCCTCCTCAGTTGGGGTGTAAACTGTTCCCCCCAATGAACGGCGGAGTAGAAGATGAGAAGCCGAGCTCCTTGCTTCGGGCAGGAGGGAGCATCGGCATCTTCCAAAGTGCCTGCGAAAGCCTCGGGGGCCCCATCCTCCTCTTCCTTCGACCCCATCCAACTTAGAGGTCACGAGAAGATCGAGAAGCTTCCATCGGAAAAGTGTTGGTTTGCCAGTGTGCTGTGGCATGGCAAGGAGTGTGCTGTGGGTGCATGACCTACACAAGCTCGACCACTGCTATCTCACGCTCAAGCCCAGCATGGACAAGCACAGCGAGATGCAGACTCCACGTGGCATTGGCTGGCAAATGTACGCTCCATTTTTTTGCGGGAGAGACTGGCTGCAGCGCAGCTGCAAATAGACATCGCACTATCCGAATGCCAAGAAGCCCCACTATCTCTCCTGAGCTCCAACCCGAACAGACATGAAACAACCGGTTGAGTGATGACAACCCACGTCTACTTCTCATGATGGGAAACCCTGACTGAGGCGTTCCGCCTGCAGAGGGTGTCCCTTCACTAAGTCACTCACGTTCTCGCACAGGTGTTGCCAGATTCGCCCTCTGGCACAGCCTGGCTCACCGCCGCCCGTAGCCTGCAGTGGGAGGTATCACTCTTTGCCATCCGTCAGGATGCAGTAACAATGTAGTAAGACCACACGCTGGGCGGCAAACTTCCTCCACCATACGACCCATACGATGTCCGGGGTTGCTTGGCCTCGGCAGGAACATCGATTGCGGTTTCGTTTGCCCTCTTCTCCTCTTCTCAGCATTTCTCAGATTCGTGCTGGTGGACCGCCAGACGAGGCTTGGTACGGCCGCTTCCCATAACCATACGAGCCTTCGGGACAAAACAGCTCAAGACACTCTGCATCGCTTCCCACACTGAGTGCACGGACTCTCGTTGTACGTCGATGCAGCGGGTCTGCCTCGCAGCAAGGAGAGCATTGGAGTCTGCTGATTTCCCGTAGCTTTCCAGCAGGCTCATTGTCCGGAAGATCGACCCCTCAAACCAGAAAGGCAACGTCCAGCCGATTCACTCAGACAGCCTGCCTTTGCCTCCGCCGCTGGCCGAGCCCTTGCCACTGCCCTTGTCCTGGGTGGACGCGGCGCATGCGCTTGGCTTGTTGGGCTTCGTGAGGCTGCAGCCGCTTGCCGTGTTGGCGGCGGCGCTGGCCTTGCGCAAGGCTGCAGAAGCAGGTACTGGGACCCCAACCGATACCGCCGGCCTCGAGAACTTTAGCTTCGCGGTCTCGTCGCCGGCGTCGACTCGGCGCTCCCGCTCTCGCCTGTGGTCCTGTGGCAAGATCGGGCCGCAGGCCCTTGCAGCTGCGGGATGCTGTGGGGTCTGGTGCCTCGGTGTACTTCAGGAAAGTCTCGAGCGCGACATCGTCGGATTGCACAGCCTCGGTCAGAGCTACCGCAACGAAAGCTCAAAGCGCAAGCCTTCCAAGGGTGCCTGGAGGAAGTTTGAAGTGCTGTCCACGGAGATAGCATCCTTCAAGATATCCAGGAGGTCTGCAAACTTCGCGAGGCCGTACTGATTGAAGTTCCAGCTTTTCTTGAAGTACTTCTGGTAGTAGTATCCCAGATGGGCTTCCACGAAGCTCGGCCTGTCTGCATCGTCCAAGTCTTTCTTGAAGTTGTGCAGCAGGAGGTGGAGCTCTGCTCTGAGATTCAGAAGGGCCCAATCCTCGTACAAGAACTGTGCGAACAAGGGCATGGTGTTACCAAGGTCCATCACATCCTCGACAGCGAAGACATCGAGGTCATCGAAGTTCACTTCCACGGGAGCGGTATCTTGCGCGAACTTCTCTTCCAGAGCCTTGGCTGCATCTTCATCCCCGGCTTCCATCAGCTTCTTCTTCTCCTCCTCCATGGCCTTCTTGGCTGTCTCCAGCTTCTTCGCCGCGAGGGCTTTGCGCTTCGACGGCTCCTTGTAGTCGGCCTGCCGCCTCCTCCACTCCTGACAGAGGCGCTACGTCTCAGGTTCCTTCGTTTGTTCGCGTGCGCTCGCGTCTCGAGACACTTCGGCCGGCGCCTGGATCGTCTTCTGCCACTTCGTCCAGGTCTCCTTGAAGCCGGCACCCGGCTGCAAGTCCTGCCGAAGAAAACAGCGCAAGAAAACTACAAATGCCGCATGCCTGCTGGCACGCCAGCCGCGCCCAGCCCCTTAGCCCCCAGCCCCCCCAGCCTCGGCTCGCTGCGTCAGCTTCTTCTGGAGGATCCACTTCTTGAGCAAGGCCGCGCAGTCGGCCTCAGCCTGCCATGCGAAGCTGATGGCCTCGAAGCCCTCCTCTTTGCTCGGAAGGCTGAACTTCGCGAAAGACTTGGTCAACTCACGCTCTGAGATGTCTGGGGTTGTGGAGGTCCGGTAGGACAAGGATTTCTCCTCCTCTGTGAGTTCTACTTGGACGGGCTCTTCCATCTTCACATCCTCAGCTGTCTCCTCCGCCTCCGCCTTTGCGTCGTCTCCGTTTTCCTCCTTGCCCTCCTTCTTCTTCTGAGCTGCCTCCTTGGCCTTCTTTGCCTCCTCGGCCTTCTTGCGCTTCAGCTCCAGCATCCGCTTCCGCTCCTCGGCCTGGGCCTTGCGCTTCTGCTCCTGCTCGGCCTTGGTCTTCTTCTCAGCCAAGATGAGGGACTGCACCCTGCTCTTGTAATCTGCCGTGGGTTCGCCCATGACCACCACGGACTTTCGAGAGAAGTCCTGGGGATTGAACCTGCCCAGAGTAGCCGCGCGGTCGGCTTCGACCAAGTTGCCTTTCAGTTCACCGATGATGTAATTGCGGTTCAGGGCGGGCGAGATGTTGGAAAGAACTCGACGCACGCTCCCATCATCCAGTGCCGGGACCCCGAAGTGGCCTTCGGGCTTGTCCAGGGACCCACCCGCCTTTGGCTTCCACAAGCCACTCTTCTGTGCCCACTCCAGGATCTTTCGATCACTCAGCTCCACATAGCCCGGGTTCTTTTCAACGAACTCGTCCACCCAATCAAAGAAACCCTGAGAGGGCAAGCCCACTGGCAGAATCACCTCTGGCTTCTTCGCCGACGCTTTGCAAGGAGATGCCTCCACGTCAGCTGCCGCCGCACCGGCCAGCATGTGGCAGCGAAACGGCAGAGCTTTGCGCGGAGAGGGGCCGAAGTTCACGTCCAAGGACAGATTCTTGAACGAGAGAGTGGGATAAAGCGGCTTGCCGCACAGGTGCTCGGGTATGGGCAGGGGAGGAGACTGTCGGATGCCGTTCAAAAAAAGGCTGACGGTGTTCTTGTTTGGGCTCGACTGGTCCAGGTTCAAGAGGACCGCCACGACTGCATCTCGGAATTTAGGACCGACCTTCTTCCGCAATTTTTCATGGATGAACAGGCCTTCGGAATCGAAGCAAAAGCTGTCGCATCCGTCTGCTAGGAACAGAGAGCTACCAGCAAGCGAGAAGCCCACTCTGAGCAGCTGTTTCGGTGTAGGCGTCCTCTCCCCAGTCTCCATAGGAGTGATGGACTCAACTATCCGGACCTCGAACATATACCTGCCGGACTTGATGCCCGTGTCCGATCGGACGCATGCCAGGAGGTACTGCATGCCACCTTCCGTCAGTGTCCTGCCGCGGCGTTTTCCAAGCTCGTGTGCATGGGTGTGTCTCAAACCGCCTCTCGAAACACTGCACCATTCGCAACTGCAAACCCTCTACACCCTCCGCACCTCACCAATCGGCCGGACTGCAGCACATTCAGTGTGGAATCAGCCTGGTTCAAGGCGACGCTCTTGACCTGACCATGCTGCACAAGCTCTCCCGCTCCACGTTCTCTGCCATGGAGCCCTCAAAACGCCCCCGGCCTTCTGACCGGAGATGGCCTCCGCGTCCTGCTCCTGCTCCTGCGGCTGTTCCGGCTCTGCTGGCTTCTCCTCATCCGCGGGCTTCTCCCCGTCCGCAGGCTTCTCCGCCTCTGCAGAGCGTGAGCATGCAGAGGAGCTACGACCCTTCGGAGGCCCCTGCCTCTTCCATTTGTTCGTCTTTCGACGGGTCAGCCTCGCTGGCTTCCTTCGGCTCCTCCACAGCCTCTCCCAATCGAGAAGGCCGAGGTGCTGCAATGTCGCTCAACTGAGTAGCCGGCCATGTCTTGATCGGCAAGACACTAGCGCTTGACCCAAATGGCTGGGCATCGAACGCTCAGGCTAAGGTAAGCTGTTGCAGTTGCCAAAGGATTGTTGCAGCTCAAGGAGAAAAAGCAGAGAGGCAATTCCACCGAACCAGAAGAACAGTGTCTCAACACGACGACACAGGACCCTGCATTTTCGAACCTTGCTGCGTCTTGCCGCAATGCATGTGCTGTGAGATGAAGCCTTGCCTCAATGGCCGTTCTCTGCCCGTCTCTGGCCCTCTTGAAGTCGAGAACTCTCAGTTGATCGTCGTCGATGTGGATGTCGGGCTGATGTGCCTCGAGGCGTGAGGTCTTGGAAATGATAGCGGGTCCAGGTGTGCCGCTGCTAGCGCCGACCATAGTAACCTCGGCTGTTGGCACTTCGGCAAGTCAACTCACGGAGTACCCCTCCCGGAACGCCCCACCTGAAGAGGAAGACCATGATGATCCACGTGCATCGTACGTCGTACGGGCTTGCTTGGCCTGGAAACTCGTCTTCAAGAGTTCTCATCCCGTGCGGAATTTTGAGGATCCAGCCGGTGGCCCCGACTGTTGATAAGGCCGCTTTGCGTGGTACGAGTCTGAGGCTGGACCAGATTTGCCTGCAACAAGTTCGAACAAGACTTTGGCGTTCTCTGATAAGTTGTCGCAAGGTTCGATGAATGCAAGCCCGCCTTTGCCTCCGCCGCTGGCCGAGCCCTTGCCACTGCCCATGTCCTGGGTGGACGCGGCGCATGCGCTTGTGCGCGACAGCTCGCAGTGTTGTGGCTTGTTGGGCTTCGTGAGGCTGCAGCCGCTTGCCGTGTTGGCGGCGGCGCTGGCCTTGCGCAAGGCTGCAGAAGCAGGTACTGGGACCCCAACCGATACCGCCGGCCTCGAGAACTTTAGCTTCGCGGTCTCGTCGCCGGCGTCGACTCGGCGCTCCCGCTCTCGCCTGTGGTCCTGTGGCAAGATCGGGCCGCAGGCCCTTGCAGCTGCGGGATGCTGTGGGGTCTGGTGCCTCGGTGTACTTCAGGAAAGTCTCGAGCGCGACATCGTCGGATTGCACAGCCTCGGTCAGAGCTACCGCAACGAAAGCTCAAAGCGCAAGCCTTCCAAGGGTGCCTGGAGGAAGTTTGAAGTGCTGTCCACGGAGATAGCATCCTTCAAGATATCCAGGAGGTCTGCAAACTTCGCGAGGCCGTACTGATTGAAGTTCCAGCTTTTCTTGAAGTACTTCTGGTAGTAGTATCCCAGATGGGCTTCCACGAAGCTCGGCCTGTCTGCATCGTCCAAGTCTTTCTTGAAGTTGTGCAGCAGGAGGTGGAGCTCTGCTCTGAGATTCAGAAGGGCCCAATCCTCGTACAAGAACTGTGCGAACAAGGGCATGGTGTTACCAAGGTCCATCACATCCTCGACAGCGAAGACATCGAGGTCATCGAAGTTCACTTCCACGGGAGCGGTATCTTGCGCGAACTTCTCTTCCAGAGCCTTGGCTGCATCTTCATCCCCGGCTTCCATCAGCTTCTTCTTCTCCTCCTCCATGGCCTTCTTGGCTGTCTCCAGCTTCTTCGCCGCGAGGGCTTTGCGCTTCGACGGCTCCTTGTAGTCGGCCTGCCGCCTCCTCCACTCCTGACAGAGGCGCTACGTCTCAGGTTCCTTCGTTTGTTCGCGTGCGCTCGCGTCTCGAGACACTTCGGCCGGCGCCTGGATCGTCTTCTGCCACTTCGTCCAGGTCTCCTTGAAGCCGGCACCCGGCTGCAAGTCCTGCCGAAGAAAACAGCGCAAGAAAACTACAAATGCCGCATGCCTGCTGGCACGCCAGCCGCGCCCAGCCCCTTAGCCCCCAGCCCCCCCAGCCTCGGCTCGCTGCGTCAGCTTCTTCTGGAGGATCCACTTCTTGAGCAAGGCCGCGCAGTCGGCCTCAGCCTGCCATGCGAAGCTGATGGCCTCGAAGCCCTCCTCTTTGCTCGGAAGGCTGAACTTCGCGAAAGACTTGGTCAACTCACGCTCTGAGATGTCTGGGGTTGTGGAGGTCCGGTAGGACAAGGATTTCTCCTCCTCTGTGAGTTCTACTTGGACGGGCTCTTCCATCTTCACATCCTCAGCTGTCTCCTCCGCCTCCGCCTTTGCGTCGTCTCCGTTTTCCTCCTTGCCCTCCTTCTTCTTCTGAGCTGCCTCCTTGGCCTTCTTTGCCTCCTCGGCCTTCTTGCGCTTCAGCTCCAGCATCCGCTTCCGCTCCTCGGCCTGGGCCTTGCGCTTCTGCTCCTGCTCGGCCTTGGTCTTCTTCTCAGCCAAGATGAGGGACTGCACCCTGCTCTTGTAGTCTGCCGTGGGTTCGCCCATGACCACCACGGACTTTCGAGAGAAGTCCTGGGGATTGAACCTGCCCAGAGTAGCCGCGCGGTCGGCTTCGACCAAGTTGCCTTTCAGTTCACCGATGATGTAATTGCGGTTCAGGGCGGGCGAGATGTTGGAAAGAACTCGACGCACGCTCCCATCATCCAGTGCCGGGACCCCGAAGTGGCCTTCGGGCTTGTCCAGGGACCCACCCGCCTTTGGCTTCCACAAGCCACTCTTCTGTGCCCACTCCAGGATCTTTCGATCACTCAGCTCCACATAGCCCGGGTTCTTTTCAACGAACTCGTCCACCCAATCAAAAAAACCCTGAGAGGGCAAGCCCACTGGCAGAATCACCTCTGGCTTCTTCGCCGACGCTTTGCAAGGAGATGCCTCCACGTCAGCTGCCGCCGCACCGGCCAGCATGTGGCAGCGAAACGGCAGAGCTTTGCGCGGAGAGGGGCCGAAGTTCACGTCCAAGGACACATTCTTGAACGAGAGAGTGGGATAAAGCGGCTTGCCGCACAGGTGCTCGGGTATGGGCAGGGGAGGAGACTGTCGAATGCCGTTCAAAAAAAGGCTGACGGTGTTCTTGTTTGGGCTCGACTGGTCCAGGTTCAAGAGGACCGCCACGACTGCATCTCGGAATTTAGGACCGACCTTCTTCCGCAATTTTTCATGGATGAACAGGCCTTCGGAATCGAAGCAAAAGCTGTCGCATCCGTCTGCTAGGAACAGAGAGCTACCAGCAAGCGAGAAGCCCACTCTGAGCAGCTGTTTCGGTGTAGGCGTCCTCTCCCCAGTCTCCATAGGAGTGATGGACTCAACTATCCGGACCTCGAACATATACCTGCCGGACTTGATGCCCGTGTCCGATCGGACGCATGCCAGGAGGTACTGCATGCCACCTTCCGTCAGTGTCCTGCCGCGGCGTTTTCCAAGCTCGTGTGCATGGGTGTGTCTCAAACCGCCTCTCGAAACACTGCACCATTCGCAACTGCAAACCCTCTACACCCTCCGCACCTCACCAATCGGCCGGACTGCAGCACATTCAGTGTGGAATCAGCCTGGTTCAAGGCGACGCTCTTGACCTGACCATGCTGCACAAGCTCTCCCGCTCCACGTTCTCTGCCATGGGGCCCTCAAAACGCCCCCGGCCTTCTGACCGGAGATGGCCTCCGCGTCCTGCTCCTGCTCCTGCGGCTGTTCCGGCTCTGCTGGCTTCTCCTCATCCGCGGGCTTCTCCTAGCCAAGGCCGCACAGCAACCGACACATGCGATCACCATTCCTGAGAAGAAACCTGTAATTCGAAACACATTTCCTGCCGCAAGAAGTGCAAATGTATCCAGTGAGGGAGGCCAGTCCACATACCGGCCATACCGACTCCAGAGTTGCTACTCGCCTGCCTTCTGTGTCGCATTTGGATTTCGTTCGTTGTGTGCAATCTTTCATCCACATGGTTGGCTCCAAGACTCAAGGTCCAGGAGCTCGTGAATTAGCCCAGGGTGACTATTGTGTTTCGGTCTCCACTCCGTGCAGTGCACAAAGCCGCGCATGGAAGCAGGGATCCAAGACGACTCTGAGCCTGGTGGTGCGTGCGGCTGAAGAGTGCCGTCGGCGACGACCAAGCCGACAAAGAGATGAGCCCGATGCACACGTGCGTGGAGGCATTGCACTCAGAAACAGCCGAAACAGCTTGCCAACCCGATCCGGGCATTTGACACGAGATCATGCTAGAATGAACTACACTGGTACTTGTACTGTCGCGAATAATGCCACAATGTGGCAGAAGTTGTAATTCAACGACATGAGTTTGGAGGATGCGCCAGCCTCCTTTGCAACGGCCCTGGACGGTGCCTGGCCCAGCTATGACTGGACACCTCAGTGGCAACTCGCAGATCTGCCGGCTGCACCAGGAGATGCTCACTTCACGCTACAATGCTTACATCTGAGGATCTGTAACTCTAGTAACCATCTTAGCCACCCCCGAAACAAAATGTAGTGCTTAACTTGACATATCCAACAACCTGTTGTTTGAATACCCACACGCAACCCCAGAAGAGTTGTCCGGAATCGTGCGCGAAGCACAGACGCGCAAGATGGGGATGCACTCCGCAGCTGGGCATTTGCAACCCCCGCCCCCCCCCCCACCCCCCCTCACCCCCGGCAACTAAATCTGATCCGCCTTGCTATGACACTGAGCATTCAATGCCACAGCATGCAGCAGATGCGTGAAGGCTCTGTTCATTGCTGCACGAGTTTTGTAGATGAATGTGCGAATGCCAGCATGAAAATCGATTGCTCCGGGAGAAATCGACAGCGCCCCAAAGAAGCGGATTGCCATCCGAAGGGCTGCGCCCAAGCACATGGTGGAAGAGGAGTACCAAACGTGCCATCTTCCCGAAGACCTTTGGGCCTTTGGAATGGCTGTTACGGCCGAGGCTGCATGTTGGCCGTGGGCGAGATTACCGGCGATGAGTGCATCAAGCCCCCGCACACTGTCCGTGAGATCGCAACAACAAGCATTCATCCAGGAGAGACGATTGTCGACGGACCAAGGGGCAAGGCCCCAGTGGCACCTCGAGCACACATCCGGGCCCAAGCAACAACTGCTTGAGCCTCCAGCCTACGATGATCCTGCCTACGAAAAATCTACCTGCTATGTATCACTGTGTGAAACTGCCGTTGCATTGCTGTACAGGGTGAGACGCAGCGGACTGGTTCTAGCTGTGAACCAGAGAGGGCACAGGTGCTCTTTGCACTGACATGAGTGAAACAGCCAACATCTCCGCTGAATTTCGGTCGCTTCCGGTGGCAGGTGGCGGAAGACACCACTCGAACTAGAACCCGTGATGCTGGGAGCTGAGGCGGCCTTCAAGGGCCGATGGCCACGGCGCCGCGACACGCAGCACCCACGTCACCCCGACACGACCGGAGCGCAGAATCCACCGGTCACTGACTGGACTGAGCCGGTCTGAGCCCCTTCAGAAACTAGCTGTGAGCCAGCTTGTGCGAGCCAGAAACCTAGGGCCTAGGGAGTATGGGGGATAATGGGCCTTCGGGGAAAGGGTCAAGAGTCAAGGGTATGGCCAGAATACAAATCCTAACCCTGACCCTTCAAGAGACCCCTTGAGATACTCACCACAGCCCTGGACCCTGACGAATCAAGCCGCCTCCAAGAATCTCACATTGCTGGGCCTTTGATTCCTGACATCATAGCAGCTGCGCAATGAAAGCATCATTCTAAATGCAACTGTCGCAGAAGACAAAGTCATGTGTGGTAACATTCGTACAAATCCTGTATATGTGAGAAACAGACTGACCGAAGAGACATGTCTTGAACCTGATCTAGCTCTGCATCGCACAACGAGACTGTACTCTGGGCAGCTTCACTCACAACTGGCGCACGCCCGGCATGAAGCTGAGAGCAGATTTAAGCATATCGAGACGCTCTGAGACACCTCACCCAGACCAATTCAGAAAGACACAAAAGCTCAACAAAACAAACTCACAAACAACGACTGCGAACAACTCAAGAACTCAACCGTCAAACCTAAATCAAAAAAACGTAAGCCCTAATTTTCTGGATCACCCTTACGTAGCCCCTCCCTAGCAAGAAAATCTCTGGGTTTTTCAGAACCGCCCCGCTGCCCTCCAAGAGTGGCTGCTCTGTAGAAATGGAATCATGTCTTAACTATCTGCCTCGTTCAAAACTTGTTTGTTGTGTGGCCTCTGAAACAAAACCTGCGATGCTTTTAGCCCTTGCCACCTTCTTTACCCTACTTTTCCTTGCCGGCAAACAATGAATCAGAAAGTGATGAAGTCAAGAGACGCTGTAGCCTGGTGGGGAAGCTTGCGAAGCATGTTGCATGAGGACCAGCTCCAACCCAGCAAACACTAAACCAGAAGAGCCAAGGACCACCTTTGGCAAGATCAACCGCCCTCTTCTAATTGCAGCAAAAATTCTTCGCAAAAACCAAGCCGACTGACCAAAAATCAAGCCGATTGACCAAGAAGGGCTCAAAACAAAGGAGCACTGCAATTTTCCAGGCTTGCACCAACCATCAATACAGCAATACCCATTGCGATGAAGTCGGGCTAATACGCAAGATTGCAACATTTGTGAGATCGGCCGACCGCAGTTACTGGAATCTCCCATAACAGTGGACCTCCAAAAGACCCCATCATCAAACACAGGATCACACAAAGCTCATTCTTCCATGCGGCTTCACAACACATCACGCAACCCCACTGTGACGATCTGCAACCAAGCGCACGCTACCTGCTATCGTGAGAGGTCATGCCACCAGCGTTTCCGGCGCTAGTCGCAGAACAGCCACCGGTGTAAAATTGGTGACTGACAGCAGCAGAAGTCGTGCCGGTCACAGTTGTACGGCATGTAGGGCAACTCAGAAAGTTCAGTATCATTGCAGCCTGTTCGTCCCACGCCACTCCATTACAAATTATACCTGAAATTCGTGGTGCAGTTGCTGCTAGCAACGCCGCAAGCGTAATGCTTGGTCGGAAGTCTACTGCTTTCAGCTGGCACGATTTGCAGCGGTCTTCAGTCACAAACGCGGTGGGCAGTGTCAGAGGTTTGACAAGGAATCAGAGCGTGCTCGGGCTCAGGTTGAAGCATTGAAGGAAGCCTTGGCTTCAGAAGCCAAGAGGAAACAACTATGTTGCCGCGTGTTAACCCAGAAGAAAGGTGATAAAGTCGCTGATGGCCGGAAGCTCACACCGGCAACCATGCCTGACAGAAGATTCTACAGTAGTGGGCTCAGCTGTAGCAGCGAAAAGGATCAAGTTAGCACGAGAACATGCCCGGCCACAATCTGCGAATCGCCGTAGGGAGTGTTTGCTTTTAAAGAACATCCCGTTCTGCTGTATGGACAGGACAACCTACCTGGTACCCATCAAGAACAGAACCAGGTGCTCTTGGAAACCAAAGCCTATATTGTAGAAAACCTTCTCAGTTGCAATTGCAGAGGAGGAATTCTCTGTCACGTCCAGATGAAAAATCGACGTGCGAAACAGGCATAGACGATAAGTTTATCTAAACTTACCAACTCGCGCCAGGAACAAGACATGGACGGTATGAGAAGCATTCAACACACCACGTACACTACATTCACTATATGTTCTCCAATGTCGATGCCTTTCGTCGTCATCATGCTCGCGAACAGAACAGCTGCTGGGAGATTGCGATTTCGCGAAATTACCTTTACCGCATCCTGCGCGCCTTTCCGTTAAGACATATTATCTATACCACCATGGCGGGCAGCCAAACATGAGGTTGCAAACCAACCCCGAGCCTGTCCACCTCTCTAGGTCAGGTTACTTTGCTGTTTCAGCCAATCTTCAGGCCAGAGTGGCTCTCGCATTCCACAGGTGACCATCTTTACACTTGGACAAGAGGCCATCTTCACCCGAACATACGACAACGGCTGCGGCACGATACCCTGACACCAAAGCCGGCGGCAACGTGCCATCTTTTGCTCCGTCGTACCGGTGTGCAATTTGGGCATTGTGGCCGTCTCGGCCAACCACATCTTCACATCTGCGGCTGCGACTTTCCCACAACATCGCCTTAGCGATGTCTTACCTGCCTCCTTGTTCGGCGCCATGATCTTTTCTGCCGATTATCAGGATTCTTGGGGTTTGTCCGCGCGTCGTCGAGGTGATCCAAGCCCCGGGACAAAAGCGAGCACGAAGAGGACGAATGGAAATTTCAATTTACATGTTACTCCGAGTATATGCTCAGCCGTTTTCAATCTCCTCGATGTGCACTCACCGCCCAGCATCCCCTTTCAACCTTCACAAGTGGTTGTAGGAAAGCTTGCCCTCTTTGGCAGGTGGTGGTGCTGGTGCCCACTCAATGCAAAGAAACGTGGAAAGGGTTGGCAGAGGATAGTGTTTCAAAGTTCCCAATCATCCTGACATAGCCTGGCTTTCGAGACCATCGATGAGGAAGAACACAAGGAAGACTCCAGGTTTGCTGGGGGAAACCCACGAAGAAATGGAAGGTGGCAGGAGCCTCTGAGGCCACTGTTTGTAAAGAAAGCTGTCAGTGACAGTTTCCTGTAAAACGCACCAACCCAAGCGAAACCTGCATCACGGCACGAGCTTTTCTCCCATTTAGGTGGTCCTCGGAACCACTAATGTCCATGCAACAGAAGTAGAGCAAGATTGCGAAAAGTGGGCACAATAAAAGTACACCGTACACTGTTCTTGATCTATCAAGAGCTGTTGGAAGAAACAGAGCTTCGAAACGTACAAACTGATCCAACAGCCTGCTAGAGCTAAACTCACAAGACATGGACTGCTAGTTTCTTGCAACAGCACCTCATTCTCGACACGGCCGACATGACAAATCCGAAAAAGAACAAACGCAAGCAGAAGATGTGAGTTTCGAAGCACACTCACCAAGAAAAGGAAATATGCAAAAAAGACAGGCTGAGCCACCCAACCTGCAAACCGGAAGGCTTTCAAATCTAAACCCTGAGCGCTTCCCAGTCTAAAGCCGCCTCGATCGGCGGAGACAGTCGTGGAATCCCAGCGATTCTTTAGACTGGCAGCGGTCCCTGGATGCTCGGTTTGAGAGGAGGTTCTTGATGTTAAGGGTTTCTGCAAGCTTCAGCTTTGATCATCTATCTAGACAGCCGGTCGGTCTTGCTACGGTGTTTCGTGTTCACATGTATCTGTGAAGATGATCTTAGATGAAAGGCCTGTGAGGAGTTCCGCTCAATTTCGGGAATGGGCTTCATATCGGGCTTCATGATTTCAATCCACACACCTCTGGCTGGGGTTTCAGTTTCGGGAGCATCTTGTTGGTACTGAGTCTTGGTTTGGGTCCGTTGGGCTTCCTGTAGAACCCTTACATAGAAGCCTTGAAAGACAGGTAGCAAGAGCCAGGTCAGCCAATTCTTCAAAACCTGAAACCGACTTCAATCAGGACCTCTGCTGCGTGTGCATCTTGAGGTCTACCGGACAAGATGCCGAGGGCTGCATACGGCACACTGCCATCAATACTTACCGGATATACTGCCCCTCGTGAGCACTCTAAGTATCGACACTTCAGGCACGAGTCGGTCTGCGGCAGTAGGATAGTGCACTTGCAACAGGCATTAGCTTCTGGCCATTTCCAGCCTACGAGGCATTCTCAAAGTTTGAATCATGCTGAATACACAAAGGCTTGCATGCGGGGCTCGGGGCACTATGTGCTACAGACATCTCAGGCCAGTTGAGCCATTCGAAATGAAATGTGTATCAATGCTGCTATTTCTCAGGCTCAGCATGGCCGCTCGGCCGCTAGATCCTAGATTCTCATTTCATCAAACAAAGCGCTCCTGTGCTTTTGCAGACGATTTCGACATAGCAAAGGCTTCGGCATGGCTGCCACTCGGCTTTGGACGGACAATGTCGGCTCGAGTGGCTGGAGATGGCCAGCATCAAGCGCCCGAACTCAACTCTGCAGATATGTGAGGGAGATTGTAAGGAAGCAGCATACGAGTGATGCAGCCAAACGGCCACGAAAGGTCCAAGCAGCCTCTCCACCGAGCATGTTCGGCGGCAAGGTGTGGGGTAAACCGGCGTTGAAGCAGGCAGCACCCGCGTCTGGGCAGAAACTGCCCCAGTGAAGCGTTGTTGTGCAAGATGGGCAGCGATCGCGTGAAGAGCGCTGTGGTTGCTCATGCACATGTCACTCGATCAATGCTTGCCGCTTTGCCCTGGACAATGTTAAACATTTTTGGGTGTGCGAGACTCGGAGAGAAAGGATACAATTAAGCAGGCTGTTCGTGCTCAGACATTGTGAGGCAGTGTCAGCACCAGAAGAGCAGCGACACAAGATCCGCAGACCGCTGCTGGACCAACCCATCTGCCTGGCCTCTGTCCACAGCGAATTGTGAAACCTTAGCGAAGCCTGGCGAGAACTGGCACGGCATGGAGCGAAGCTCTAGCGAGTGATGTGCAGCGATGTCGCTGCTAGGAACTTGTCAGCCGACCTAGAGGCGCAACAACACCGTGGATGTTGGTGACAAGGCAAGCGTTTTGCATGAATCATTGTAAGTGTCCTGCTGTAGCCCGAAAATGCTCTGAAAATTGAGCAGAAACTTCTCACGCAGGTCGTCGACAAAGCAGACAAACAGAGGTCCATGAAGACTCTGAGCTGATTGAAACCATGGCAGCGTGAGCGGAGCCCCTCCATGCTTTATGCGCTTATCATGTAGTGAAAACCACGATAACAATTTTTCTGCAAAGCGCAATCAGGCAAGCAGGCTGTGGAGTCCAGGATGGCTTGTTCACATGCGCAGATGCCAGAGCTGGCCGCAACCGCGGCACACAGGCAGTGC
Organism: Symbiodinium sp. CCMP2592; assembly: GCA_905221615.1. Taxonomy (NCBI): domain Eukaryota; class Dinophyceae; order Suessiales; family Symbiodiniaceae; genus Symbiodinium; species Symbiodinium sp. CCMP2592. The sequence continues at coordinate 270,998 of CAJNDT010006089.1, read as the reverse complement.
GTAAGATCTCTTGACAGGAAGAGGAGAAATGTTGGGGGGGGGCGGGACCCTCTGCAGGGAGGCTGGTCCGGTCTCTGACGGAGCTGTCCCCCCCCCGCTCCTCGTCTCCGGCTAAGAGGAGACCCTCTTTGAGAAGGGGCTGTTCGTCTGTGCGTGTTGCGATGACGATGCACCATCATTCGATCTTAATACTCGCAGGAACCCTCTGTTACCTGCCTGAGTTGCATGTCGTCGAAGCCTTGTAAAGAGTGAATGCGAATACCCTGCCAGGAAGGCTGAGGTTCATGTGTTCCACGAGAAAGCATCGCGAGCAGCCAAGCACATGCACATGCACGCTGCATGTGCCGCACGCAGGAGCAAAAACGGACAGGACCAGCAAGCACAGCATTCGGCAAAGCACGACCAGGACAGACATCTGCCCTCCATGATAAGAAAATCAAAATCTTAACGACATACAAGTAGGATGTTGTTCTCAACTTGTGCACTTGTGCAGCAGCAAGAGGTTGTTTGTGTTCGCTCTTCGACCTTTGCTTTTGCTTGTCTCTCATCTCAACCGCTTGTATGGGCTAGAGTCTAGAGCCCCGGATGCAACCTCCTAGACTTCAGTTTGCGAGAGGCCACCCTCGGTAAGCCCTGCAGCTTGCCCGGTGCCTGCCCTGCATCCTCCATCTTTGCTTCGACTGCTGGAACTTCCCCTTCCGTCATGGCCTCGGCTGCTGGAACTTACCAACCAGGCTTGCCAGTTTCCAAATGCTGATCTCAGTCGCACACTTAGCAAATCTCCAAAAGGAATTGCTGCAAGGATTTTGGGGGCCCCTAGGACCTAGAAATGGCTGCCACGGCTGCTGACTACCAAACTCCCCGCTCGTGCAGCTCAACCTGCAAATGCAGCAAGTCTCTGTAGCCCACCGGGCACACCGCAGCTGACCTCTCCACTTTGCCGTTGCTTTTCTGCGTCGAGGCCCGTCAGCCGGCGGACACTAGTCCGCCTTCGCATGTTCACTGCTCGTTGCGAACGGATGAAAGGGCACCACGTACCTGGTCAGGTTTTGCAAGGCTTCTTAGTGCCTCATCAAGACTGCTCGAAGGCAGAGGCAAACCTGTCTTTTAAAAGATCTCCCCGCTCCGCTCGGCTGCGAGCATGCTCGCAAACTGAGATTCTGGATTGCTTTCCAAATCCTTCGGATTGCCTATCTCAACCACATGACCGTCACCGAGTACCACGACAGTGTCGTAGTCCTGCAAGGTGGCGAGTCTGTGCGAGACCACCAGTAAGGTTGTTCCTTCCGGCAGCCGCTTGAGTGCTGACTGCACCTTCTCATCCGTACCCTTATCTACTCGTGAGGTGACCTCGTCCAGAGCCACAATCCTCGACTTCCGGAGGACGGCCCGTGCTACACCGATGAGTTGCTTCTCTCCCGGCGAGATTCCGCCGGAAGCAGAGACTCGACGCTCCAAATCCCAATTACCAAGCGAGGCCGCCTGCAGTGCATGCCGGACTTCCTCGTCGCTGTAGCTACCTCGAGGATCTACGTTCTCACGAACCGTGCCCGTCACCAGGAAGTTGTCCTGGGGGATGGCAGTCACAGAGGACCTGAGTCTGAGATGAGTCTGACATTACACAGGGCAAGGACGCCAGGTAGACTATGTAGACCTAAGGCTCGCACCTGAGGCGGGCCAGCCCAACTTGGCGGAGGTCCACACCATCCACTTTCACTGATCCCTCTGAAACTTCCACCGTACGCAGCAGCAGTCGCAGCAATGTGGACTTCCCGCTGCCCGTCCTCCCAACTACCCCAATGCGCTTGCCCGCAGCGAGGTCAAGGGAGAGGCCCCGCAGAACAGGAGGCAAGTGCTTGCGATAGCTGAAGGACACATCCTCGAAGGAGATGCTTCCGCTGACAGGCCAGGCACTGGGAAGCTTCGCGTCAGCCGGCAGCTCACGGGAGGCTTCAAGCTCCGTTGCAGACAGCGAGTCAGAGATACGCTGAAAGGACGTAAAGCTGGTCTCGGTCTGGGCAATGGTCCGCACAGTCCAATTCAGCAGGCCACAAACGGACAGTGCCTGAGTTACAGCGATGGCTGCCCGAGCCGCTGCCCAGGCGCCAGCATTGGCCCCAGTCCACAAGCTTAGAAGCGCAGCTGCCAACACGATGAGGTTCCCAAGCAGTTCCATCCGAAGCGAAAACCATCGATCCACCGCCTTGGCAGCAAAGGACACGGCTGTGTTCGAGTCGATGGCGCGCAAGGCCCGTGCCTTGGAGGTCAAAACGATGCAGCCGACTGGCACAAACAGCCTCGAGCCTCCCCAGCACTATCCGGCACTAAGCATCACTAAGCAAGTTTCAGTCTCTCTGGCAGCACGTCTCTCTCTGGGCTTCGGACGGCCATGACGTTGCCGAGGCCCAGCTTGCGGATGGTGATGACGCCCGAGGCGGCGGCTGCCTGCTCCGCGTAGACCGGAGACCTCGCCAGGGGCTCGAGCCTCTTCAGCTCTCGAGCGACGGGTCGGTAGTACTGCAGGGAACGCGTGTACAACCAGAGCAGGGGCAACATGATCACCGTGAAGCTCGGGGTGGCCAAGACGATCGTGACCGCAGCTCCAGCAAGTGTTGTGACGCTGGACACTGCTGACCGTAGGCTGTTAGGGAGGCTGTTGTCGATCTGCTCCAGATCTTTCGAAAAATTTTGCAGCAAACGGCTGGAGGGATTGCGGTCAAAGTGGGAAGTCGATGCCCTCACCAAGACCTTCTCGCAGAGATCGTCGTGAACTGCTCGTGAGGCCCTTCGGGAAAATGCTGCTATCAGCAAAGATCGTCCAAAGGTCAAGCCAGAGGCCAGCAAGCCCCAGAAGATTACGCCCAGCATGTAGTAGCCCAAGCCGCGCTTCATGGTAGCATCGGCCGTCCACAAGCCGATCCACCATTGTTGGGCAGCTGTCGCCCCATAGCTTGCAATCACCGCAGCAACTGCGAGGCCCAGGAGAAGTGGGCTTCGGGCACTTTGGAAGTAGCGAGCATAAAGTTTCAAAGGCACTGCACCGGAGGCCCTTGCCTCCTCCGCAGTGATCTGTTTGCTCTTCGGCTTCTCCACCGTGCCCTCAGAGCCCTCTTCTGAGACCTCTGTCGAAGCCTCAAAGCTTTCCTTGAGCTCACTGACTTCTGCCTCTTCCTCAGCGACTGCGACCGTGGGCTCTGGCTGTGCTTGCGGCAAGGATAGCTCGAGCCTGCCTGACTGAGCCAAAGAAGCGTAGCTGCCTGCGAAGTCGACTTGCAGCTGAAAGGACCCAGAATCTGAGCTGGACGACATGACGATAATTCGGTCGCAGCGCTGCAGCCACGGTCCAGGGTCACTGGAAACTAGCAGTGTGGCCATATCCTGCAAGGGACCATTCAGACAGTTGTTAATCACTTGAAGGGTGACTTGCGGATCCAAGGCCGCCGTCACATCGTCCAGCACGCAAGCACAGACACTGCCAATTTCTGCTTGGTACATCGCCCTGGCAAGAGCCAACCGAGCTTGCTGGCCCCCACTCAAGGATGTCGCACTCACCTCATCGTTCATCTCGGCAAAGTCCACGGCAGCTGCGGACAGGGCTCTGGAGAATGCGCCATAGTCCACGTCGGGCACGAAAGGCGCCGTCTCGTCCATCCACACCCCAGCCACCACTTCGAGGAGCGTTCGCCCTGCGGCCATGTGCGGTTACATGCAGCAATTACACGGAGTTGAGAGCAAGAGACCAGCTGTGGACTGCGCTTTTTGCAACTGCGATCGCATCCTCACAAAGCTACAATCTGGCTGAAACCTTTGCCTCGGACTCCAACATTGTTTTTCTGCTCATCCAAACACCGATGATTGGTTTGCCGACAGTAAACCTGGGAGTATGTGAGAAGTTTCGCGTGCATAACTTGATGCTGAAGTCCTTTCTGCGACTCTCTACGAAGCCCGGCAGATGCTGCAGCGCTGGCGATCTTGAGGCCAAGCACTGCAGGCCCCGCTCAACATCCCGAGGTCGAAGCATGTTCCGATGAACGCGCAGGTCCGCCAGGCGACTTCAGCGCGAGAGGTTGGCCTGGGGAAGTCTTCGGATTCGTCGTGCAACTCATCAGAGCCGCCCTTGCGAGCGCTCCCGCAGCCTTCCCTGATGGTTTTCACCACATCGCCTCAAAGGCAAAGACTCCTACTTGAAGAGACAAAGTGACACAGCAATTACTTGAGCCAAATGGTGTCGACGTCTCATGCACGGACAACATGTTCTTGCCGCTGGCTCCCTCGTGCCCTCGCCGTCCCCTTGAAAGGTCCTTCTGGAATCCACGGCTGTTGAGAACAGTATGCCTGGCAGCCACGGCATCTCATGCAGACAACCGACCCCACCTTTCTAGGAAAGCCACCGCAGCCCTGCGCTTAGGCGCTGGCTACGTTCTGCGGCGGCGCGGGCAAGGAGGTGCCGGGCAGCTCCCCAAGGAAGGCTCGCAACTGGCATGAAGGGCCATTTACCAGAAAACAGCTCAGTTCAGTGCAGCTAGCAGCTCGAGCTCGCTCACTTCTACTTCTGTCATGCTGAGCTTTCGGCGAGGGTGGACTTGCCGGAGCCGACGGGGCCGAGGACGCCCACCAGCTCGCCATGTGCGACACTCAAGTGCTCGGAGACGGCGAGCGTCGGGGCACTGTGGCCCTCGTGGCCTGCTGCGTGATCCTTTCCAATGCGATAGCTGCCCGGCACCAGCAGCAGTGGCAGCTGGGCATCCTCCGACATCGGCGGCCGTGGTGCGGCAGCCTCTTCCAAGCAAAGGAAGCCGGCGATTCGCTTCAAAGCTGCCTGCCCCTCTGCCAAGGCATTCAAGGCACTGGGGTAAAACAGCAATGGGAATCGGATCTGGTTCAGAAGTGACAATGCCGTGAAGATCATGGCTGCGTTGAAGCTGGCCCTTTGGCCTGCAACGTATGCCAGCAACACGACCGCGATCATGAAGGGGGGAAGTGCACTGAAGTAGGACAGCAGATAGGCTCCTGAGCTGCATGCGAGAGCCGCTTCCATGATTCATTCAGCATAGCATCAAGATCCACACATCACTTTTCGAAACTACGATTTCAAAAAAAATCTCCGATTTAGGCCCAGGCACCCACAGTATCCCTTTTCCGCTGCGCCGTTAACTCGGAGTCACGGAGCCGACGGATGGTACGCTCGAAGACATCCTCCCAGCCCATTTGGCGCAAAGCTCGGATGCCGTTCAGGATCTCTGCCGTCTTTGAGACTCGGGCATCTGTCGTTTGCAGGCAGGACTTATTCAGTCCAGAGAGCTGGCGTTGGAGACTGGCATTGAAAGGCATGAAGACAACGAGAATCACTATGCCAGCGAAACCAGCCAAACCAAGGTACCACCACAACAGCACCGAGTAGCCAACTACTTGAAAAATGCCATCCCAAAGAGTGTGCAGCGAATACGTCAACTCCTCCACCTTCCCTGTGTCTACTTGCATGAGTGTGACGGGAGGCACGGCAGCAACAGCCTCATGTAAGCGCAAGCTCTTCTCGTAAATCGAGGCCTGCAACATTGCTCGGACACGCGTGGCCATTACTGTTGTCTGGTGAAAGAACTGGTTCTCAATCACTGTCTTCAGGCACAGGACCGCAAAAAGGGCCAGTGCAGAATTCCTTCCAGCTACAAAGTTTCCTTGTTGTACTGCTCGGAGTAGAGGCCCCAAAAACAGTGCAGGCAAAAATTGCACCAAGGTGTTGACAAAGCGGAGCACGCCGGTGCTAAAGATGCGCCCCCGGTGCAAGTGCAGTAGTGCATTACGCAGCTGGAAATGGCTTAGCCGGCTTAGCCCTTCTGGTTCCTGTGGATGTGCAGCGTGGCTCTTGCCGTGGGCAGCCCGCCAAGAAGTCTCCAGGAGCGCCGAAGAGAGCTCGCGTGCTAGGTCCGCGGCTCGCCTCAAGCTCAGGTCGCACAGAGAACAGCGAGGGGTTAACGAAGTCTGTTGTATGCACAGCTTTGCGGATGACATCACGAGTTTATCTTGCTGACATGTGGCATATCACGAGGTGCAGGCAGGAGCTGAAGGGTTTCAATAGGAGGTGGTCTGTTCCCACGGCGCATCAGCGCACTGACCCAAGAAAATGTCGCACAAGACCATAGTCTCCGAAGGCCACCCGACACTGGAGGAACAGGTGCAACACTGGTTGATTGACTCGACAGCCGAACGGCGTTGCCTCTGTGAGAGACTGCTGATTGCTTGCGCCCTCTCGAGCGAACATCTGCTCGATAGCCAGACGCAGACAAGGCAAGGATGAAGAAGGCAAGTGGACTTCGAAGATCCCGTTCTCTAGATTTCACTTCTGTGTGCCCCCAACGGCATGCAAATGGCCGCGGCTGTGCCGGCAAGCTCGCCGAAAATCCTCTGCAAGGAACGGGCGATTGCATGGCCATGGGTAGTGCAGCAGTTTCCATTGTCTATAAGCTGCTCCCAACTTGGACGACATACTCATGTTAGCCAAGATGTGTGCGGTCACCACCGCAGTGGAGGGTTATTAAACCTGTCATCTGATTCAACTGAATATCCCTTCTTTTTGATGCGGCATCTTTGGGCCAGTGCTGTCTGTGGATCTGTGTTGCCAGGAAATGGCAAAGGCACTGCCCGATTCAAGGATTCAAGAGCTTCAAAAGCGTGCCTGACACTCAGGAACGTCACGGTAGCACAGGCGCCGAGGTAGCCCCAGTGCTCCGAAGTGAGATCCGTGGCATCGTTACCCCAGACCCTGCCAGCAACATGAGTACGCAATCAAGCTTTGATGGTGACCCCATGGCCTGTAAAAGTACTCCGGGAATCTGTACGAACTGTCACCAAGAAGCTTGGCGCGACAGTAGGGTAGATACCTTAGCTTCCGCTTCCTGATGAGCTGGGTCAAGGCGGTCAAGGTCAACACACTGATCCAAGATGCAATGCATACAGCTGGTAGCCAATGAACATGATGCTCAGTGCCTTAGGGCGAACCATGTGGCATCATTCACCCCAAGGCAGGGCCATGCTGCTGTTGTGGTGCAGAGTGGATCAAGCCAAGTAGCGGAGAGCACCAAAGTCAATAGCCACGCTATACAATGAACTAACCTGACCATGGGCTGCGAAACAACGCAGCTCCTCAAGATCAGCACAACCATTTGAGTACTCGGCCGAATAAACCAGTTGTCAGGCACTAAATCCTGACACAAGCATCTTGCTTATCTTGAATCCGCTCTGGTATTGCACATCGTGCAAGATGCGGCCTCTGCATCGAGATCATCGGTAGCACTGCTTTCCTGAGGCCTGTCGGGAGCCCTGCGCTGATGCTACCGTAGCAGGGTTCCTGCGTCGCGCAGCTGTCATTGGGACGCCTCGTCATAGCAGCACGCGGTCTGTCACACTATGTCAGAAGCTATTCCTGTTTGGGTAATCAGGGGTCGATTCCCAGCAGGACAGTGTAGCAGGTGTCGCAAAAGTCGTCTCGTCTACATTCTCATGCTTGGGGGCTCTGACCCATACTAGCTGTCGCTTGATCCTGGACTCCGGCAATCGCAGAACAGAATGAGAGGGTGCAAAGAGAAATGCGATGCATGAAATATGCGAGTGCTTCCCGTCGAAGGCGATGATGTTTGTCGGGCTTTGCGGACACAGTGTGTTGTGTACACATTGACACGGTCCTTTAAACACTTCTGACACAAAGTCAGTGAGTTCAGCATATCGAAGAACAACAAAGCAGAAACCAATGTTCTCAGTAACATGCTTAATCACCCGTTATCCAAAACTTTCTGGGTGAGAATTTCATGCCCAGCAACAGGCCGCTCTGTGCCACCTTGTGCAGCAGGGGCGTACAGAGACAAGAATCTCAAGAGCAGAATGCATGAGAGAGAGGGGGAGGGAGAGGGAGAGGGAGAGGGAGAGGGAGAGGGAGAGGGAGAGGGAGAGGGAGAGGGAGAGAGAGAGAGACAGAGAGAGAGAGAGAGAGAGCACAGGGCAAGGGTAGAGCTGGTGAGGACGAGGAGATGCGGAGACAGAGTAATACCAAGCACGACAATGGCAACAACCCTTCTGAGAAACCGACCTGAGCAGGAACTGGCAACCCATGAGCACCGAGACCTGGAAACGCCAACGCTCCGGAGCACGGCAACCCACGGGAATGACTGCGACTTCCTCAATGCCAAACCCAAAACACCTCCTTCCTCATTGATATCTTTGTTCGGTCCGCTCTTTCAACTTAGTATGTAGGAAGTGTTTTGTGTGGCCAGGGCGACCGTAGCAACCAACGGTGCCTCAGAGATTCAAAATTATGAAATGCTGAAGCACTTGTCGGGCTGCTTGGAGCCATTCGTTGTGTCCTGACTTGGGCTTGATGTTCTCTATGTTCCACAACGAGTGGCTACTCACATCCTACATGCCTACTGCGTGCAATGGCGCGGTGGGATTCTGACATGGGCTCTAAGGCCCATCCCTGCCATGAATTCCACGAGCACGTGTCCACGCCGGGGCTGCTTGACATTCGCCGAGCTGTTGCGCAAATGTCCCCACAGCCTATTCTTGCCAAGCACGGCTCAGCTGACAAAAGCTTTTTCCGGATTCTGGATCGGCTGCAACGGTATTAGAAACAGCATGAAAAAGCTCTGGAGCCATGCTCGGGTTGGAACGAAAGTTCTAGGCTTGAGTTGGTAACTCTACATGCACGAACATTGGCACGATCTGACGCCACACGCATCATACCATTGTATGGGAGCGGCAGCGCCAGTTGGCTTTCAAAGAACCATGTGCGTCGTGGAGAGCTTCACGTGTCGACTATTACGACATGGGCTTCTGACTCTTCCAACTTTGAAAGACTTTTGACTCGTAGCCGACCGAGCAAGATGCACATGGCTGCCAAGTAAGGTCTAGTAGCATTTGCCTCAGCTAGTCAAAGAACTGCAGGGAGTTTGGATTCAAGGTGCGCCTACAGGCTTACAGAATCGTACCGAGTGCAGCTCCAAACTCCCTGCATCTACAGGTATCAGTCGACATTAACTCTGTCAGCTCTAACCTGCGGCTGCCTACAGTTGCCTACTGGGGCCTACAATGGCCGACACCTACATCAGATGAATTAGCAGCGACTGCGATTCGCCAGCTTTGCGGCTGGGACTGGACCGGTTTCGTACCGTGGAACTTCTTTTTCGATCAGAGGAATCTCAGGCTGCAAGCACGAATGCGATTCCTTGGCCGGCTGCAGGGACTGCCCTTCAGAGACCCGGAGGCACCTCGACGTGGACCTTGTAGCTCTGCATCAGAGCATCCACTCGCACTCGTTGGCTCCCCGTGCTGATAAAAATCATTCGAGCACGGCACTTTGGAGAAGGGTCCGCCTGCCAGCATTCGGACTCGGACGCAAAGCATGCCGAGCGACCCAACAGCACAGCGCTGTGTCTGTATGTTTGTCCAACTGCTCCGTCGCCGCCACAGCTGGCACAAGGCGACTCAGACCCGTCCTTCTAAAGCCCCTCCCGCCCGTTCAAGAGAACTGCAAAGCGGGGGAAGGTGCGTGCAACAGGATGTCTTCCGAGAGTTGAACAGGCCCTGAGGGAGGAACTCTCGCTGAAGAGGACTTTCTGCAGAATCACGTCGTCTCCGTATCCCTCCTCGTTTAGGGCTGCTGGCCGGAGTCGGCAGCACACCAGTCGGGGCATGTTGTCCTCAAAGGAGCTCCCACACGCCGATGACCTGGCATGGCAATGCATGGCACAACCCTTGGAAGCCCTACACCAGGGCATAGCATGGCCTAGGCTTCAAAGTCTGCCGGCGAAGCTTACCAGCTGTCGTCACGGGGGTGAACTCATCTTCGACGGCCTGAACTGTTGACACAGCATCGGCTCCGGCTACCAGCGGGACTGCACGACGGGCCTTTGCATGGCACAGCGCCGGCGTCAGAGGGTCCTCGAAATCAGACCTGCAAACGGAATTAGCCTCGTTCCGCTGTCCGTGCAGTTGTCTGTGAATCTGTGGAGACTTGGAGCTTGGCTGAGCTGACACCTGCATGAACACACAGGAAGCGGAACTCGCGCATGTATCCCACCAACGCCTCCCTGGGGATGTTCAGGACTGATTCTAAAAGCTCGGCACCTCCCAAAATGGTGCAGCTGACCCGCTCAACACCAGCGCTCATGACGCTGGTGACACGGCCTCTGCCAGATCCCCAACCTGGCGCAGTACCCAACCAGCTCACTGCCCTCCCGCCCTCGCTACCCTCTCAGGACTTCGCCCGCTGCATTCCAGACTGGCTGCTGCGACCAAGGGTATGATCGTGTCACCTCAAGAGGTTTTGCTGGGGAGTCTTCCTCCGAACGAGTGCTGAGCCACTGAGGGGGCCCCGGCCGCCGCCGCATCAGACCAGGCGGAAGGAGGATGAGGATGGAAGAAGTTGGAGTACCTGAAACGACGGGACCGCGCGATCGCGCGAGATGTTGGGTGCCGGGCTCGGGGGGAGCACGACTCCTGCCAAGCATAGGGATCCCAGGCCTCGCACCTGCAGCGGAGCTTCGGAGCTTCCGTGAGTGGGCGTCCGGCGTCCCTTCGACAGCGGCCTGGGCATGGGCGGCATCGGTTCCTGAGCCGGCGGAGGGAGCAGCTGGCGGCTTGCGGTCATCTCTTCTCTTGCGTTTGGTGGCACGGCGCCTGCATAAACGGCGCTGATGGATAAGATGGCTCCCACTGCCTCATTCCCAAGAACAAAGGCATTCACAAAGCCCAGTCGAGCATTCGTGGCACACTTCCATCACATAGAATTGCAGCTTGGCTACGACCAGACGTGGCTATCGTCCAGAACCTTGCTCGCGTGTACACTGCCCGTGGCCTACGATCAGGTTTAGAGTTTATAGTGACTATAGTGGTCCAGGTCCCTGTGTTTGGAGTAGCCACGGCGACTTCTTGAACTCTTGGAAGGCGTTGACTTACAAGCCAGGCGAAGGGAAGCCTTCCTCCAGAAGCCGTTTTCAGATATGACCCCACTAGGATGCTTTGGTACGGTAACATTGAGTGCCATAAGGCCATAAGCACACAACATTTTGGAAGATCCACTCCTACCCGAGGGCAGCTAGTTTCTGCTAGCGGAACAGCATCTGATCGCACCCTGTGCGTAGCTTCCCTGAGGGAGAGACCGATCTTGCAAAACCGCCTCACAGTGAAAGGTCGTGTGGGCAACTGGTAGACTGATAGGTCGCGGATTGATAGACAACGCCGGTGCCTGTTTCGTCGTCACCTTGTCGTGGCCTGCCAAAGAGCGTGCAAGGCTCCCCCAACTCATCTCCAGCGTGTGCTGGCGCAGCTGGGTCAACCACCTTTGCCGGGATGCCGTCTCCAGCGCAGATCTCAACATCGTCTGAACCTGAACGCTCACACGCTGTGCACAGGGTCGCTTCAAAAGTTGTCTGTACCCTTACTGTATGCCGCTGTAGAAGCATTGCTCTCGATGTGATGCGCAATAGCAATGAGAACCTGCTGCGCATCTGCCTCAAGCCAAAAAGATGCTTCCCAACAACACACGGATCGATTCATGCGTCACACTGCTATCTCACAAAGCTGCCAGCCTCTAACCCTCGCATGCCCGCAGTCTCGAAGACACGCCGCAGAAGATCCACAGACAACGCGGAGCATGCCTGCGGGGACTAGGGAATACATGAGCCAACGTGCAGAGAGGCGACACACGCCCAGCGGCTGACGAGCTCTCGAGGACTGGGCACTGCCTCTTCTGCGTGAGCACGATTGAAGGCAAAGTCAATCAACTGAAGGGCGGTCCCAACCTGCGAGAGAGCGGTCGGCCGACCGACTGTGGCAAAAAAGATCTTCGAGCGCAAGCCCCGGGGCCTCTCCACGAGCGAGGGAGGCCTCAAGGACGGCGCCGTACATCGACGCTCGGCCGCCAGTCCTGCGCTCCGCTGCGCTCCCTCCGCCTCCGTCCTTTCGTCTTCCCCACAGAGACACAGCTAGGATAGCAATGGATAGCAGAGGCAGCACTGCGCCTCCGCACAGAAACACACGAAACATGACCATGTACAGGCACAGCGACCAACAAAAAGAACGCTGGCACCAGGAGGTGCTTCTGAACACTACTCGCATGTAAGTTGTTGTTGGCGAGAGCCTGGAAAAACAGGCACCGGGGAAAATATGCGGTGGTACTCCTCCAGCAGCGCCTTTGGCCAACCGGGCAGATGCTGTGGCAGCGTGCGCCAAAGTTTGTCGACATCACACCCGATGAATCCAAGCACGCGCTCGTCAGTGCAGGAGCTGGGAATTGGTCCCAGATTGAACAAGCACAAAACACACAGCAAGTATATCTCATGGTGGCCGTGCCCCCAGACAGGTCCAATTTCTGAATCCACTGCATTGTAGCAAGACGGATCTGGCGCAGCTTTCAATGAAGTGTAGATATCATGCAACGCAAACCCGCCCTGACCTTCCAATGACATATGCTGATACTCGACTCGAGCATGGAAACATTGACATACACACAACATCAACACGGTCCCCAGTGTCACAGCGTCACTGTCCAACAACTCCAGGGCCATGACCTGGGAGAGGATTGGCGTCAAACGGGCGCAGATGAAATGGGCCGTCGTCTACAGCGAGCTAGGCAGCATGACCGGAAAGACCTAGAAAAGAACTACAGTGACAAGAGGAGGTACTGTACCGATGTAGCAGTCGTTGGATCAGCGACAGCAGAGAACACCACGTCCGATGACTGAGGAAGGCACAGCTCTGTTCAGATCTCGCGACTTCAAGCAGGAAGTTATGAGGCATGACCAAACCTCGCAAAAGCTGGCAGTTCTTGTTGAAGGGGCCTCTTTCCAACGGCCCCTGATCATCAGTTTATGGACTGGAAACGGGAAGTTTATCCTCATCCAGCTTGCATCATAGTGTATCGCACATCGGAGTTCCAACATCCCTGCACACTCAGTTGAGTGGCCTCGAGAACAAGCAATGCGAGACGAAGGAGTGCCAAACCCCTCGATCCCTGGATCTGCAACCATGGGAGACTTGAACACACACTCCCAAGATGACAAACGTGAACGGTACTACACATCCGTTCGGAAACTGCACCTAATGTAGGAACCTGATTAAGAAACCTTGGGCCTTTATTAGGGTTCCTTATATGAGTCCTCATGTATTAGGGGGTTATAGGGCCAGGGTTTCTTAATCAGGTTCCTACATTAGACTGTTCACTTGGGCACTTTCATAGCCCCATGATGACACTTGCCTTTTCCCAAGACCAATGCAGGGATTCAAGTCTGGGACCATCCGTGTCGGCTGCACACCGTGAATTTGGCGCATCTCCTCGCTGATATGTCTGACATGTAAACAGACAAGTCGAGTCGAGCTAACACAAGTCTGAACATCCAGCAAAAGGCAGGACATGTCCTTTGCCACAAGATGCACGGCCAAGTCAAGACGTCCAGCATGCGAGAGAAGCTGCAGAGAAGGGCTGACTGAGAAACAACTCTCGGTTGGACTTGCTTGCATCACTGCCTTGACCAGAATCGAGAAGGTCACGGCACTTGGCCGGACATGCTTGTGCCGCATCTCCGAGAACATGCGCAGGCCTTTGCCCAGAGCAACAGGCTAGCAGGGACGTTTCTTTATTTATGCTCTGCCAAATCGATAGAGACACACCCCCACACCGGCCGGGGAAGTCGTCGTCCTCGGCGTCGTCGTCGTTGTAGTCATATTGGTGCACTACCGGCAGTAGTAGCGGCGGTGACAATAACAAAGGAAAAAAGCAACAGTGGCAGTTGTTTTGCAGAACACCAACAATTTAGTGCTACATTACAGTAGCAGCAATGACCATCGTCACATTTATCAAGGAGCCGGACGCACCGGTGTTTGTCATCTGTGCTCTTGTTTGGACTCTCCAACACGTTCATGTCTGACGCTTCCTGAGTTGTGGCCCCATCACAGCACACAGTCATAGGAAGTATAGTAAGTCATAGTTTGGATTCACCCGACACCGTCATCTGCGGAAAAGATCAGCAGAACATCTGTGGCTGATCTTTCGTTTCAATGGGCTTCAGCTTTTGCCGCTCCGCCTGGCCCTCGAGCTCCGCTCAAGGTGTCACACACGCTACTGGAAACGAAGAAGCCATAACGCCTCTCTGCCCAAAGCAAAAGCAACTAGAGTCACTGCAAACGCCCTATACCGCATATATTCCAAGCCAGCCAGGCAAAGAAGTCTACATCATTGTACTGTAATCAGTATTGCTGTTGGCTATGCTGCGTTGCTACTGTGTTGTCTGAAGCAATCGGCAGGAAGCGAAAACAACATCCTGTGCTTCCCGACAGTGATACTGATGGTGACAATCATCACCTTCGTCATCAACTCATAACCAGCAACATCATCGCCATTCTGGTGGTGGTGATGGCGATAGTGAGCATGATACCCACAAAAGGTGATCCTGGCACGAATCTTCACAATCATCATCATCACCGCAGCATGATCATCACAAAGAACAGCAAAAGAAGCCAGCCGCACTGCCGTCGACGAACATCACCATCATCATCACGCTATCATTACCGCGTTGTGTCATGTTCATCACCATCACCAGCGTCATCACTACCATCATTACCAGATTGGGTTCTTGTCATCTCCCCGTCATCATTATGATCTTCACGATCATCATCATGACGAGTTGACATCATCGTCTTCATCAAGAGTGTCATCATCGCCAGTATCACCATCATGACAGTCAGCATCGTCATCTCCATCATTATCCATGCGCGCTGAGGCAACGACCGAGTTGGAGATCGCCAGCCTCACACACTACGGCCTATCTGAAATGTCCGGAAACCTCATCGTGAGGAAAACACGAGTCTTCCCGGAGCCTTCACGCAGCCTTCGAGAAGCGAGTTGTACACAATCTCCTGACCACATCTGAAACGAACTCAGCGGTGCGGTGAGCTAGGGGCGCACATCACACTCGAGATGGCGAGCTTGGAGTTCTTCTTGAAGCCGCATGGCCTTTCGCGCTGGCAGCTTAAGTAGCAGCTGAACTTCCTTAAACACTCCGAAGGATGTAAATGGACTGGGCCCAGGCACCTTTGGCAAGTCACCGCTGCTGCAATATCCTTTGATCAGAGTGCTGAACCTTGTCAGGCTTGCGAAAGGACGCCATGAAAGCGATCTCCAAACCTTGAGAGCGGCACGTAATCAGATCAGGCTGCACATTCGTGGCAGTCATTTCCTGAAGAACCTGTTGCACAGATGCCGTGAAACCTCCTCTCTCGCCAATAATAAATCTTCGACCCAGTTTGAGCCTCGGCCGCACCCTGCAGGTCGCAGGCACGGACGCAGGCATCGATCAAGCTGTTGAAGACAACCACATTGCACCTAAATCTTCAGTGCAGACTCCAAGCATGCATTGACTGTATTGCAACCGCGCATGACTCGGCACACCAACACTGCACAGGCACGTGCGCTACGATTTGGTGCAGATCGTCTGACCTCTTCCGTGTTGGAAAGGCCCTCCCTGCTTTGCTCTGCGGATCTGAGCCACCTGTTTGTTGTTTTCTTGTTCAGGCATCAACTTATTGATATCTCTACCCAGCTCTCTCCAACCGCCCGTCAGTTCTCGCAATGATCCACGGCAAGGATCGGATAGTACTAGCAAGTGTTCACATTGCCCCCTAAAGAGGTGATATTCATGAATTGCTGTTGAGTGGCTAAATGGACACAAGAAGTGAGGCTGAGTTGCGAAAGAAACCGAAACGACGCAGTCCGGTTCCATAGCACTGGAGCTCCCCCACTCAGAACCGTGATTTTGGCAGGATGGGAAAGAAGGGATTCAAAGTCTGTGGCTGCATCAGGACTGAGCACAGCAGGGATCCTGGTCGAAGTGAGAACTCAGCCTCGAATGGATGTTGCGGCAAGGGCTGAAAACCGGGAGGAAGCACTCTCAACAAGGAGCTGGCTCAAGGGTTTCATGGGTTTAATTTCACATCTACGGTCTGGGGTTTGGGGAATCAAGCCGAGAAGTACTGTCATTCGTGTTTGGCCTGGGGTTGGTTGCCCAAGCCCAACGCAAGCTCGAGCATGTATGGTCCAGGGGTTTTGGTGCATTGCCTTGACAAAAATTCTGAAATCAACAAAAACTCCATGAAAACCTGGACTGCTTAAAGCAACTCTGCACCACAGACGTTTAACACACGCGGCGAAGCTTGAGAAGACCTTAATCGAAGACAATGTCAAGGTTTCCTGAGGATCCCCGAAGCGGTGACTGTGCGCCGGCAGGCCAGTGACTGTTTAGCAAAACAGCTTTCCTCACGGCGAGTAAGGCAGGCAAAAGAATAGCGAAGACTAAAGATTCGCTAGGAAGCCTTGGGTTCCGCCGAACTCTAAAGGAGGTGAGGAGCTCCAGTACCGGATGAGGCAAAGCTTGCTCCGCCAGGGGTCTCGGACGATGGGCAGCTCCGCGAGCTAAGCGGTGGCAGCAGAGTAAAGGGCAAGGCAGCAAGGGCAGGGGCAAAGGGGAGCTTGTGGTCTCCTGTCGGAGCATGAATTGGGGGGGGGGGGGAGATCGGTGTTCGTAGAGCCGAGCAGCCGGGCAAGTGGGGATCGAGTCGCCCTGTTGCACACATCAAGTCCTGCCCTCTACCCCCTTTTTACTTCGTCCATATCCACAACTTCGAGCCGCCCCTTCCCCCAGTCATCCTCTGCCCAAATCCTCCTTCACTTCTGAAACAAATCCAAGACCACCAGTCCCCCATACCCCTCCCGCTATCGAACGGCTCAAAAAAACACGAGCAACGACAAGAAAAACTTCGAGACAACAGCCCGCAGAACGTGGCAGGCATGCGGCTGAGAATCGGAGCACTGCTGCTACCTCCCAAGCTTCCACAATTTGTTAAAGGGAGCCACCATAACTCACTGGATGCCAGACTTCTATGGATGGCCAGCACGAGTCGGCCGACTCGTCCCTTTGGTGCCCTCCTTCAACCTTGTGTGCGGGAAGCTTGTCTGAGACTCGTATGCACCAAGGTGCTTCGCTGCTCAATCGTAGAACTCGATAAGGATGTGGACTCAATAAACAACACTCCTCGCAAGAAGCGTGGACGAACTACGACAACTTCGACCCTCAAGCCCTGAATCCAGAAGATAGTGATCGTCGAGAAAGGGCGGAAGGAAACCATCTCTGGTCCCAAGACTCGAGGCCGAAAAGGCGCAAACCTCGATCCATGAAAGGGGTGGAGGATGTGGGGGTGGCTGGCAAACCCCTCCAACTCAGACCTTGGGCTACGAGAAAGCTGCAGGTCATGGCCCGAAGAATCTGCGGCAAATCAAGACGTTTCTCCCGATCCCGTGCTTCGCAGGCTGTGGCCCAGGGCACATGGTCTAAACTGCCATGAACAGGTCGACCCTGATTCACAGTCTGAATCGTGAAAGGAAAGCCGGACCAACTGGGAGGCCGTAAGCAATGAAAAATCTAGATGCCAAGGGGAAACCTTAATTTTTTCGGAGATGAGTATGGGTAGCACATCTTAATCCAAAGCGGAACTCTCATAACCTGAGCTAACTTCTTGATGATTTCGCGGCCTGTAGAAGCTCCGCTTTTCGTGGCAAACCCGATATCCTCCAACACGTAAACGTTGGCAAATCAAGACAAGATTCACGCTCTATAACAGCCATGGTTTTGGTCGATCAATCTGAAACTCAAACTCTTAAACGGCAGTAGTAGGCATCAAACTCTGAACTAATCTAAAAACAGTAGTAGAACCGTGAAAGCTTGATAAATCAGTCATTAAGCCCCCTAAAATTATCCGCAAGGAGTGATGCCTTTGACCCGACAGGCGCTGGCAAAAGACTTCTTCACCTGAATGCAAGCTGGCAAACCATAAATCCAAAGAAACTCTGTCCGTACCAACGCTGGACGAAGTGATGGGCGGCAAACACCAACAATGACAACAAGCAAACGGTAAACACTAAACCTCGCGGGAATCCAGGCCAAACACAACGGCAGCAAGGGCTGCAAACGGTGAACCGTACAGACCAAACCCAAAGCGGCTGGCAAACCCTAAACCGCACAAGTGCGCGGACCGTTGGATGATGGCTGTGCGAAAGAAAACGAATGGGATGTGGGGTTGGTAAAGGGAGCCAAGATCGCGTGGTACGTTTACGACTAGAGTGCACTGGCCCCGGGCCGATTAGTTTCCGCCGCTGGCCAACCATGAAAGACTGAAAGTTTCGCCAAAGTGAAACCAAGAACAGTGTAAAATCAGTTCAAGGGCTATGTGCCGATCCAAAGAAGAAGAAAGCTTCTGGTCCACAGGAAGCTCTTAGTACGATTTTCCTCTTGCTAAAGCTGGTAAGTTGTACGTTCATCAAGCACAGCGGAAATCCCTCGCACGGTGATCACCGAATCAACCGACCGTGACCAAACAGAAAAAAAGGGACTGTTGGATACTGAGTCCACGGCGGTACCTGCTCAGAGCGCATCTCTCGATACAAGTTCATTGCCGCAGATGGATCCTTTGTCTTCGCGAAGCCCTGTCGAGCACCGGGAAGTCTTTTAAAAAACGTTGCGGACAGCTCGTCGGCACCTTGATAAGAGTGGCATAGAGAATCGTATTCCTGTGGAGGCCCCTCTGCTTCATGATCTCAAAAGTCTGCAGCGCCTGGCACAATCGAACTCTTCATTCGGTAAACTTCTGCTGAGGATAGCTACTTTCCATGCCCGGCGAGCTCATTTTGGCTTCCCAAAATAAGCTCAGGAGGTTGCATATGTTCTAGCACAGAAGCTTACTATCGGGCTTGCAATGGTCTGGAGACACACATGGTGGCAAATTGTCACAGCCTTGTCCAGGTGACCACACTTGACACAAGCATCGAGCATACATCCGTAGGTCACCTGACTCATATAGGGGCACGAGGTCACGTTGCAAAACACTGAAAACAAAGACTGCTGTCCAAGCTGCCGCGTTGGCTTCCAGACCTTCCCGATGCATCTCGGCCCAAGCCTGCCATGGGCTCTGCATGAAAAACTCGTCCAGGTGCGCAGTGCGCCCCTCACGACCCCACCGACCGCCTCCACTACTCGGTCGATGTTGCCTGCATGTCCGTATGCCTGCCAGCTGTTAGAACCGAAAACGCTATCTTGCGGCCTATGAAAGAGCACGGCCTTCACGATGGTCCCATATGTCACAGCGGAGCCCTTGATTCCATAGCGCTTCATCAGGGCCAGCGTCTCCTTAAACAGCCGCAGCGGCACAAGATCGAGCAGGTCAAGCGGCTCTCTGGCCCTGCCTCGAGCCGAGACATGTCGCCAAGCTTGCAGAAGACATCTAAGAGGGAGTTCACGAGGACCTTGCGCTTCGAAAAAGCTACTGCCTGTGTTCTGGTCCATGAAAGGGTCGCAGCCCACCTCGTCCACGTCCTCCGGCTGCATCTGCAAGAAGCGCTCCACCATCATCACCCCCCGCGGCACACGCCTCAAAGGCGAAAGCATTCCTTGATTGGTTTGGCTTTCCTGGGCTGACAACTGTGAATCTTGATCAGAGCGCTGCCGTTTATCGGAGATTCTGTCCGACAAGTGCTTTGTCAATATTGAGACAGTGTACCTGCTGATGGATCTGCGAATGAAACGCCGACGATACATGTTGGGACGCATGTACCTGTGGCTTGTATGCGCACTTGTCTGCACTCATGTCTTGAAGCTGCATTTCCTGCGATTGCGGACGGCACTCGTTTGCCAACTAAACGTTTGACCCGACTGCAGAACACTGCTTCGTGCACGTGCCTCTAGAATGTCAAATGCCTCGTCGAGGTAACGTGGTCCGGATCGGGCTGCAGAATCCATGAGCATGTTCAAGGAACCCTGCAGCCGACAGAATTGGCTCTCAAGTGCACTCAGGAAGTACTGCAGCGTCAGTGCCAAATACCTCGTTTGGGTTGTGGCCAAAGCGGGGCATCTCGCTACGGACAAGCCATTGAGCCTGTCACAACTTGAACTTCATGCATCAATACTTCCGGTCAAAGCTCCGCTGCAGCATTGCCTTCTCAAAGGAGCTACGGGAGACGAGCCCGCGCAGCATTGCCTAAGCAACTCTGAAAGCACATCTCCGGCAGCGCCCACAAATTCTACAGCGACACACACGGGTATGATCGGCACGTTGAAAGCGCCGGCACTGACCAGCTTGACCTGCAGCGAGCAGCGAGCGGTGCGGTGTTGCGACCCCGCGGCCGTTTGCCTCCGTATGCCGCAACTCTTCCAGAAGACCCACTGCCTGTGTCGGTGTCGGACAAACTCAGCACGAAAATGGCCTACACTAGACCTGGTCCAACTTGTCGAGATTTGCATACGTCTCAAGCAGATAGTGCCTGTGTGTCAAAATTTGATACAACTCTTTAAACAACTCTTTGCCAATGATGACTACCATGCCGCAATCCAATTCAGGTTCTGAGTAAGTTGATGAAATGCAGCCGACCAACAAGAGAGCGCGCAGACCACCAAAGACCTGCAAGCATTTATCTGCAAAGACCTGCACTTGACCACAAGCTACGGACTGCTTCACCAACTTGGCATCCAAACTTCCTTTGATTTGGCCCTCGTCCCAACAGCTGTTCGAACCTGCTCACTTGGACACTTCTGCCGTCTCTCACTGATCTTTTCTCAAATCTCCCTGGCCTGGTGAAAAAGTTCTCGAGCTTGCTGAACTTTGCATTCCTGCTCTCATCGACATATGTCGCCGTGTCGTCACTTCACTTGCATGGTTGCGATCACGTCAGTTTCTCACATCTGTCACGAAACGATCCTGAACTGCAGCGAGGAAGTCTTGGACGCTTTTTGCCGGTAAAGCCTCGTGCAGGAGCACATTGTGAATGACAATACTGCTGCTGTATCGCAGTCATTCACAGCCCACCGCCTTCAAGCTGCTGGCTGCAGGAGCTGCTGCGGATCGGAATGTTAAGCCGCCAAAGTTCCTACAAAGAAGCACGTTAAAAAGAACGAGCACCAGGCTCAGCATGACAACCAAACGGGATGACAATGCCTTGTCCCGCGACTACCTCGCGCACGGTGCAAATCAAACATCAACTGTCAAAAACTCGAGCATTCACCACTTGGACTGCTCAACGGAAAGCCTGTCGGAAGGCCAGAACGCCCCTTGCGAAAGCACAAATTGACAACGAACGCTCCTGACACTGCTGGTTCTGACGCGGAAGCCTTGCGTCCAGCGACTGGACCAGGGCCTCAAGACCGGCCAATGCCACATCTGTGGTAGTAAGCATCGAACAACCACCAGGGCCACCGGCATTTTGGCTGCATCCTGAATAACACCCGCATTCTATGCTGCTGTCATGTACCCCACCACCACTACCGACGTTGTTGTAAACGTTGTGTTGGTTTTAAGGACTCAATCCAAGACCAACCCGCTCTGATTTTCCACATGCATGCATGCATGTAACATCCCCGCATGACTTTCCGATAGCATCGTGCCACATTCATGGCATGTTCGACATTTTGATTTGATTGTCGTATGGAGCCAAAAGCTACATAAAACACCATGGGAGTGTTGCTTCTGATGATGCTGCTGCACAGTCCGGTCTCAAGTTGTAATTTGTTCAACCAGGTTTAAATACTAATTCTCGCGAGCCTTGTTTCAGGAGCGAGTGAGGAATTAGTATCCCGTCCGATAGGATTTTGGACCTGCTGAGATGCTAAGATCAAAAAAGCTCAGGTGCAAAACCGTACAAGTGATTTTCCAAAAAACGAAACGCCATAATTCGTGTCCCCCCAAACGAGTGCTATAGATCTTTCGCACGCCCCACCCCTGCCCGGACCCCATCAACGCACAAGCCGGACAATGCACAGCAGCGACAGCCGCCAGTGTGCAACACGTGGCAGCAGTTCGTTGTGGGAGGAGATGCAAAATTAAGGACTTGATTGACATGTTTTTTTTGACTTTTGACAATTAACAGAAAGCTTCGCATTTTCCGGAAGTATGAAAACAAAGACAAAAACAAGTGAAACTTTTTGGACACAACAAAAGAGGAGAGGTGGGGTAGGACGGAAGTTGGGTGGGTGGGTGGGGTGGAACGTTGGGCAGGGTGCGGTTGGCGTGGGTGGGAGGGTTGGAGTGCAGTGGTCGGGCAGCCTTTACCCCGAACTCCAAACCCGAAACCTAACCCTTCAAACCTGGGCCCCGATTGCAAACTTCCCGCGCCTCTGAAGCCCCCAAAACCGTTTACCTTTGTGAAAATCTTGAGCTGCGACAGGAGCGAGTGGCCATGTTCGTGCACCGCCTATCCTTTCAGGCCCAAGGGTCGAAGGTGGGCGGGTAGGGTTCAGCACTGGGTGCTGCATGGACCTTTGAAGCCTGAGCCGGACTGCTGGAGAAAACAGCGTGGGACGCTGGGGAACGTTTAGCTGCAGGGCAGCCTCTTTCTTCTTTTGATCTTGGATTCGCGGTTGAGGAACCTTTCATTCTTCAGATCTTTGATCATTGGTGACAGGGTCACGAGCTACCAGGTGAACTCAAGGGAGTTCACACTGGTAGCGGAGCCTACAGCTTCGCTATCTGCGCAAAAGCGGCCGATCCAATCTTGACCTCTGGGTTTTCCATTTCGGGATATCAATGCCTCCTACACAGCAGCCAGCGACTGCCTCGACCGGGCCGACGACGGCCGAGGGATCAACGGGATTTCAGTTACCATGGGCGGCTATTCCGAAGTTCATTCCTGGAACGACAGATGTGACGGAGTACAGCAGGAAGCTGGAGTTCCTGGCGGCCATGTGGCCCAAGGAACACTTGAGTTTGCTCGCCCCGCGGGCAGCTCTTCAGGTGGAAGGCACGGCCTTCAAGAAGATCGCCAGTTTACCGCCAGACAAGCTTAAGAGCAGCGATGAGTCTGGGATCAAGCTTCTGGTTTCTACTCTGGGTGGATCCTGGGGAAAGACAGACCTCGAGGCGAAGTATGACGTGTTCGAGAAGGCCTTGTACGGCACCGTCCAGAAGCAGGATGAGACGAACGATAGTTACTTGGCCAGACATGATGTTCACTTCGAGGAGCTGTTGTCGCAGAGCGTGACATTTGAGCAGGTACGTGCCTACATATTGTTGCGCCAGTCCCAGCTTACTTCAGAGGATCGGAAGAAGATCATTTTGGAGCTTGGCGGAAGCCTAGACTACAAGAAGGTCTGCTCATCGATTCGGCTTTTGGGGTCCCGATTCTTTGCCGATCTGCAGGGTCAGAGGGTGGCGAAGTCACGGACCTACGATGCCAATGTGGTGGAAGAACCTCCGGAGGAAGGCGAGAAGATGGTTCCGGCGATGACGGCAAGCGCTGCCGTCGAAGAGGCCGATGTGGACCTCGATGAGGGCTTCATGGAAGCCATGTTGGCTTCGGAGGACCAAGACGCCTTGCAGGTTCAGGCATTCGAGGAGGAGTTGGAAAGCTTCTTCCAGGATACTCCTGAGCTTCAAGAGGCCTTGGTGAGCTACATGGAAGCACGCAATCGCTTGCTCGCAAAGAAGAAGTCCCGCGGCTTCTGGCCGATTGGAGGAAGCAAGGGTGCTCCCAAGGGCGGTCGCAGTTTCAAGGGTGGCGGCAAGGGCAAGGGCAAGCATCGAGAGCAGCTCCTGGCTCGTATTGCTCGCTCGAACTGTCGGATCTGCGGGGAAAAAGGACATTGGAAAGCGGAATGTCCCCGCCGCAAGGGAAACCCGAGTAGCGAAGCCACCACGACGGTGGCCGAGGCATTCATGGATGTCTCCCAGGTCGCAGATCAAGCCGTCACTCAGGAGATTTTGACCAGCTTGCCAGCTGATGCCTTGACCTTGGAGGAGGCGCTTTGCACGTACAATCCTGTGCCCCCTAAGACGGTCCTCCCTAATCTCCAGAACCTAGTCCGAAAGCTGCAAAATCGCCACAACCTGATGAAGCAACAATCCCTCAGGCCGCGCTGCAGTGGGGAACCAGCCTCGACTGATGCCTTTTGCCCTGACATGAAACATGTTAGGTGTGCTGCAACTGAGGTGGCGACTCTTGCCCAGCAAGCTAGCCATGTTGAAGCTATCCTTGATACGGGTGCAAGCCGTTGCGTGATGGGCAAGAGTTTGCTTCAGAAGTTCATTGGCCAGCTGAGTGATTCCGTTCGTTCCAAGATCCGGGTGCAGAAGAGTGCCATTCGGTTTCGGTTTGGTAATAATCAGACCTTAATGAGTGACTGTCGTATTTTGCTGCCTTTCGGAACAACGGACCACCAGGTTTTGTGGCTAGGGATAGAGGTGGTACCGGGTCACACACCTCTATTGTTCAGCAAGAAGGCTATCAAGCAGCTAGGAGGGGTCATCAATACTGTGACTGATGTGTGCGAACTTCGCCGCGTTCAGCGTTCGCTTCAGATGCAGACCGGCCCGACAGGGCTATACATGATTGACCTTTCAAAGCTGTGTGAAGACAGTTACCATGAGGCTGCAAATTCACTTGTTGCCGAAGATCCGCCTCATGTTCCCGCTGCCGAAGACCCGTGCATGCTTAGCGAGCCCTTGGGAATAGGAAAGAGAACTTTGGGATGTATAGCGGTTCCTCGCTCCTTTAGAAACCCTCGGGTAAAGAATTCAAAACCAGCGTTGAAGCATAGTGTTGCCAGCGCCGTTAACGAATGCCTGCCGGTGCCCACGAGAACACCTGGTAGCATAGATACAGCTCCAGCTCAGGCAAGTGTGAGCCGAACTGCGGTCCCGCAAGCCGCTCCGACGCTCAATTGTGCAATCCGCAATCCCGTCCCTCGCTCAGCCCCCCAGCATGGCGCAGAGCAGTCAAGATGTCGAGGCGCCGACTTCCCGTGCCCCGACAGCCAGTCTCGGCACTCGTTTGGTCAAGCTGCGAGACCCCACCATGAGTCTCAGCATGGCCGAGATCGAGGCACTCAGCCTCGAAAAGCACGGTGCCTTTCTGGTGAACTTTGGTACCAAAATGAAGGGCCGCACCTTCATGGACTGCGTGGAGGAAGGTTCCGACTGGACCAAATGGTTCGTGGATCACTACCACGACAGTGGCAAACGGGAACACAAGGTGTTCATCAACTTCGTGGAAAAATATGTGAGCCAGGCGGAGCAGCTCGAGGTCGAGCTACGTGGCGAACCCGCCGTGATCAAGTCGGACAAGCCTCGCAAGACAAGCATGTTGAGTCAAGCTGCGCCAAAGGCCCGTGCTCGCGAGGACGGTCCCGAGATCCCTTGGGAAATGCTGGAGGAGCCTGCGCTCCAGGACCAAGTGGCGACTCTGAACAGTCGCATGTCCCAGATGGAGCAAGTGATGCAGGAAATGATTTCAGCCATCCGCCAGCTGAATGCTCCCCCGAGCTCCTCGTGAGTGAAGTTGCTCAATGTCAGCGTGAGTTGAATGATCTTGTTAATCAAGCTAGTGTAAGTCCTCACGATGTTGAAAACCACGCCAAGGCGCTGATGCAAAGTCAGCCCACGCTGTCTGAGCTTCGCATGTTCCTGCGAAAGGTGCCGTGGCACCTCTTTGCCGAAAGCACTGCCCGGGCCGCCGTGATTGCCCCGAATCCCGATGCTAAGAGACCCCTAGCCTACGTGACGTTTGGGATGTATGTTCACGGAGGAATAGTGGGAGTTACTTCAGTAGCTAGGCAATACCCTTGGATCACTCGAGCCCTTACGTCCCTAATCCACCTAAGTGATCCCCAGCATCGATTCTCCTCTGTAGGTGTGTCGTGCAATGCCAATGCTGAACCTCATCGAGATGTGTACAACTCTGAACAATTCCAGAACCTCGTAGTACCTCTAGAATACCCCGACACCGGTGGTCAGCTCTGGGTAGCCAAATCCCCGCACGCTCGGCAACCAGCTCAGGATCGCCTGTGCGGTCATTCTGCCGTGTCGGGAACGTTAGTGGCTCTTAAGCCCTGCATGTATCTTGATCCGCACTGCTGGCGTGCTACTGCGCCCTGGACCGAGTGTTGGCAATAGGTTATTGTCTTAAGGCTACACCTAAGTTGCCCGATGAGGACCGAGCCCTGATGAAATCTCTTGGTTTTCAATTGCCTATGAAGCCCCGAGTCCGGTGTTTGCCATGACCAATCTGGTTGAGAGCCCGCAGACTAGAGCAGTTCCGAGATCGATACACCAAGCGTCTGCCTCTGAGTCCGTTCCCAAATCATCTGACCTTCGTCGTCGGGAACTGACTTCTCAAGTGATCTGCTGGAGTCGCCGTTGCCCGCGGCGGCACAAATGGCTGCCGATGCTTGTGCTCAGGCCTAACAACCGGCTGAGGAGGCTGCGTGGATGTGTACCAAGACTCCATGTTGACGTATTCCACCCAGTGAACCTCAATTGGATGTACTTGAAATATATGCAAATCCCGACAGTCGTTTGACAGAGCAGGTTTGAGCGCTAGTTGGCCTGGCCAGCGCTTCACTACAGAAGGAGATCTAGAAACGGCTGAAGGTCAGCGAAAGCTGTGGAACCTCTTGCAACGCACGCAGCCTCGGCATATCTGGATGTCTCCCGACAGCCGCTACTGGTGCTCCTGGGCACGCCTGAACAGCGCCAAAAATCCCGCTGGGCCCCAAACCCTAAAAGAGCACCGACAGCGAGAGCTTGTTCATGTTCGATTGTGTGCCAAAATTTGCGAATGGAAACCAAGAATCACAAACATTTTCACCTTGAGCAGCCGATTTCTTCCTGTATGACAAATGAAGACAAGTGTAAACCAATCATCAAACCCAAGGAGCAACTCGACATGTGTGCTTTTGGACTTTCAACTCCCATACAGCAGATCCCAATTCGAAAGAAGGTTGTGGTCTTTAGTACCTTTGCAGAGCTGGTCCGCAGTCTTGTGCAAAAACAGTGCCCGGGACATCCTGCGCATCAGCCCCTGACTCACCGCTTCCGACAGCTTTTGGGAGGACGCAGCAGGCTGGTTCATACTGCTTGGGATTTTCTCGACATGTAGCCGAGATTCTGATGCGTGCTAAAGATGAGTCCGCCTTTGCCCTTGACCCGTAAGAGGTTTAAGACGTCGCTGGATAGGTCCCGATCCCGTAACACCCTAGATGCCCAAAAGAGAGCGAGCGAGCCCGAATCGGGGGAAGGCATAGCCCCCTTCGGCGTCTGTGCAAGCGCCGGAAGTCCTGCCTGATGCACAGTGGCAGTTCATCTTTGAGTCAGCCGTGGAGCATGCTGTCAAGGCGAGTTCAACTCTAGTACCCCCTCCGAGTCGCCTCCTAGAACCTTCAAGAGCGGTTTTCTGATCTTGCGATTCTTCAGGTTTTTCTGGGAAAGGGATGTAGACAGCTTCAATGTCCGCTTGGTGCCCTGCCTCCGACTGTAGCTCCTTGGCGAATTTCTTGTGCAAGCGTCAGCCCCCGGGGCAAGCAGCAGTGTTTCAGTCTCCCGGACAAGAGGACCGCACGACGATGCCCGGCACCAGCAAACGAGCTCGGATTCTTGCCGCCGAGATACTGATAACAATATCTGCACAGAATCGCAACGCTGAGTTCCCTGGGAACCCGGCTCCCAGTCTTAGGACTTCCCAACCTGACGAGGTCCCAAAACCCGACATGGAAGGATGGGCGCCTCCACCAGTACCCCTTTATGGGCCTGCTTTCTGTGGATTGCCTGAGGACCTCAAGACCCAACTTATCCGAGCCCATAACAATCTAGGTCACCCAGATTCTAAGAAGCTTCCGAGCACCTGCGTGTGAAGACAAGCAGCTCGTCGAAGCAGCGCTGGATCAGTGTGATCTCCATCAGAGACCCAGTAAGTTGCCCGAACCAAAAGAGTTTAATGATGTTCTTGGAGTTGACGGTTTTTTCTTTAAGGGCCAGGCTGGTTATCGAGCCTGTGTTGTTCACGTGCTTGACGAACAGCTGCTTCCACCTGGACGCCGATCAAATTCACGACTCGGAGCTGAAGCCTTGAGCACCCTACGGGATAGTTGGTTCTCTTGGGCAGGAACCCCTAAGCTTGTGTATGTTGACCCAGCCGGGGAATTTCGATCGGAAGCCACCTTGGAAGCCTTTCAGCGCCAAAACATCAAAACCTTTGTAACCGCTGCTGCTTGGCAAAGGGGCCGAGTCGAGCGCCACGGCGTAAAGAGCATGTTGAGCCGACTAGATAAAGAATTCCCAATCACCAACGATAGTTCGCTTGATCAGGCACTTCATCGGTCTTCAATGCTGCATTGAGAATGCTTTGTCCGTCATAAAGGCTATGCTCCAGAACAGATTGTCTTGGGGAAGTCTGTTCGCATCCCCGGAAGTATCACTTCCGATGAGGAGCGGAGTTCTCACGCACTGACCGAAGGTGATGATCTTGAAGCCGAGGCCCACCGAAGACGATTGGACCCACGGCGACAAGCCTTCTTCGAAAGCAGACAACTGCCAAACAATCCGGCGGGCCATGTTGAGGTCATCCGGTGCGAGGTCCGTTTGCTGCAGGGTCATGGGTTCTGTATTGGACATCGCCAAACCGGCTTGCAGCAGGTAGGTGGCACGGTCCGGCCAAGGTCATCTGCCAAGAAGGGCAGTCCGTAGTTTGGGTTGCTCATGGAGCCACAATCCTCCGGTGTGCTCCGGAGAATCTGCGACCAGCTTCCCTGAGGGAGTGGCAGAGCCTTTCGACGTCCGTGTCAAATTCCGAGACTGTTTCTCGAGTTGGAGGCGCCAGTACCTTTGTCGACCTCACGATCCCTAATCCAGAAATCACTGCGATACCCAACCCCTCGATGAATGCCTCACCCTCAGGATCTCCCGAGCTGGCTGTTTTGTCACCAGTTCCTGTGTCCGGCGCGTCCGCCGCTCAGGGAACTGGAGAAGGCGATAATGACATTGCTCAACCCGAGCAAGAGCTTACACCTCAAGTGAGCATTCAGACGGAAGCTCCAGTTTCCCTTGATGCGCCAGAAGTTGAGCGCGATGCCGCAGCTCCTTCTGATTCCGTGCAGCCGACCGTAGAGTATAGTGATCCTGGACAGCTTGATGCAGCAAGCATCCCTGTGCCCGACAGTGAGGAGGGTCTTTGCACTGAGACAGTCCTGTTAGCTAGTCACCAGTTGGGTGTTCAGGACTCTCAGGGAGAAGAAATCATGGATTTCACAACGCTTCAGACTAGCGACGACTTTCAGGGTCCCCCGCTTGCCGAAGATAATTTTCCATATGTCGAAAATCCCTTAGAGTGTACTGAGCATCAAGCCTTTTGCTTAGAAATTCCTGTAAGACATAAGGACCTAAAGCGTTGGGCATCCGAAGCAGCGCCCGAGCAGCTTGCAACTTTGGCAGCCGTGAGCAAACGTGCTAGGACTGAGGTTAACGTAAAAGACCTGACCCCTCAGGAGGTAAAGCTGTTTGAACAGGCAAAGGCTAAAGAGTTGCAATGCTGGGTACAGACCTCAGCCATCCGTGCAGTGCTTCGCCGACGGCTAAATCCCGAGCAGATCTTAAGGAGTCGATGGATCCTAACGTGGAAGAGTCCCGAGCCCGGTGAATCCCAACCCCGTGCCAAGGCACGGTTAGTGGTTTTAGGTTTCCAGGACCCTAAGTTGGTTGAGGTTATGAGGGATGCCCCCACACTTTCGAAGGAAGGTCGAGCGCTAGTTTTACAGACCATAGCCTCGTGTAAGTTTCCTGGGATCCTTTGATATTAAGACTGCATTCTTAAGGGGTAAAGCCGATGAGAGTAATCCCCTTGCCATGGAACCCCCGAAGGAACTCCGTCAGCTTCTCCAAATGAAAGACGACGAAGTCTGCCAGTTGCTGGGGAATGCGTACGGGAGAGTTGATGCTCCTTTGCTGTTCTACAAAGAGCTATCTAAGCAGCTTGAAGCCCTCGGGTTCATTAGGCATCCTCTTGAGCCGTGTGTTTTTCTTCTGTACACCCAAGGGAAGCTAAATGGCATTTTGGGGGTTCATGTTGATGACGGGGTTTGCGGAGGAGATGCCGTCTTCCTAGATAAAATTCAGACTCTGCAGAAAACCTTGCCCTTCGGTAGCCGAAAGTTTCGAGATTTCGTGTTCACCGGTATTCGACTTGAGCAAATGCCTGACTTCACGATCCGTGCCTCACAGGGCGACTACATCCGTCAAGTGTTGCCCATTGATGTAGGTCGTAATCGAAGACAGAACCCAGAATCCCCGGCCACCGAAGAGGAGCGTTCCAAGCTGCGTGGTTTGGTTGGAAGCGTTCAATACGCTGTCACCCATACGAGGCCTGACATAGCCGCTAAACTAGGGGAAATCCAAAGCCAAATCACAGCAGCAACTGTGCAGACGCTGCTGACTGCAAATCGCGTTTTACGGGAGGCCCAAGAGTTCGATCAGGTCTGCGTACACTTTCTTTCGATACCGGCAGATCAGCTAACTTTCGTCTCTTTTGGAGATGCATCCTTCGCCTCCTCGAAGAATCTTAATTCCCATCAGGGTGTTCTTCTATGCGCCACAAATGGTCAGCTCAGTAAAAACCAGGAAGCCCCAGTGTCTCCTCTTGCTTGGGTTTCTAAGAAAATACCCCGAGTGGTCCGATCAACTCTGTCAGCCGAAGCTTACGCGATGTCAAAGGCCGTTGATCTTTTGGGATGGCTCCGTGCACTGTGGGGAGTAGTCCATGTGCCTCATTTCGATTGGCGACAACCTGAAAAGAGCTATAAGCTGCTGAATACTGCTCTCGTAGTAACAAACTGCAAATCCCTTTTTGATCTCGTGACCAGATTAGCCATGCCAACCTGTGAGGAACATCGCACGACGTTGGAAGTGCTCTTGATTAAGCAGCGTTGCGCAGAGAACGCTCAGTTCCGGTGGATCCCCACCACATTGCAGGTAGCAGACAGTTTGACTAAGAATATGGATCCATCCTTGCTTCGGACAGTCCTTGCGCAAGGCCGTTTTCGCTTGTTCGATACCTCAGAATCCCTCGCAAGAGATGCCCAACGCCGGAAAGCCATTGAGTGGCTCCAACAGCCTTCCTCCCGACCCTAAGTATAAAGGCCTACACCCTAAGACTCCCCTAAAGTATCGCGCATGGGATGATGAAGGATCGAGTCCACTTTGAGACTCCTTTCAGCAGAACATCTTTGGGCGCAGTACCGAGTCGCTTACCGTCAGATGGACGAACTTGGCCAATAAAATAGGGTTAGTGTGAAAATCTTGAGCTGGGACAGGAGCGAGTGGCCATGTTCGTGCACCGCCTATCCTTTCAGGCCCAAGGGTCGAAGGTGGGCGGGGAGGTTTTCTAGCTTTAAGCGTCACAAATATTTGTTCTACCGCTGTGTGCTGGCCGACGGCCAATCTTGGACGAGCATCCGCACTTTACTCTCCTTCATCAGCACGTTCAGCTTGAAGTTCACCTCCCTGCTCGATAGCTGTCCTCCGCGGGCTTGGGCCATAAGACGGCGTCTGAGCACGCTGCTTTTGTAAAAAGCCTTGTGTCCGATTTTGATTTGGCACCGATCGCATGTGGGCAGAAGGCGCACAAGCGGGGTCGAGCCAAAAAGAGCAATCCGATGGCTTCCGTGAGAAGGTGCGGACTCCATCCTCTGAGATGCGCACACCATCCTAACTGCATGTGCAGGGCGCCTCCAAGCAGTTTGGAAACTCTTCGGAAGCCGCCAAGGCAGTTGGTGCAGAATCTGGAAAAAACCGCTTTGCTTTTGGGGGATGCCTGTCATTGAAATCGTGCAAAAACACTTTTCCTGGAAGTTTTGGAGAGTTGTCAATGCGGCATGCGTCTATTGCAAGAAGTAGACATGCAATTTGGATCTTTTGCATGTGGTTGTGGTATGTTTCTGCATAAGTTGGTGAAAAATAGTTCTTGACAACAATTTGCTTCTGTGAGATGCCTGTCGCTCAATCGCAGAAATACTCTTCAGGCTAGAATCGGCTAGAAGTTCTGGACAATCGTCAACGCGTCGTTTGTAAACATGCATGTTTAATATTCTTTTTCGCATTTAGCTGTGGCATTTTGTAATATTTTGGCATGCTTGCTTGAAAAGAATAGTCAAAGCGCGCTTGAAATTTGGAACTTGCACCCACAGTCTTCAAATCTTTCGAGTTATGTCTAGCTTGCTTGCCGTTTCACCCCTGCAGCTCATGTTAATGATTCCCGGTGACCGGACAGCGCGCAGCTTGGTGTTGTCTTGAGGCCGCTTGAAGCAGAGTGACAACAGCAGACGCGGTTTTTAGAGGCCTGGGCCCGCAGTGAGAGTAGCAGGCATCCATTTTGGACTTTTGGACTGGCATTGAAAGCAGCAGACATATGGTTTTAGAGGCCTGGGCCCGCAGTGAGAGCAGCAGGCATCCATTTTGGACTTTTGGATTGGCATTGAAAGCAGCAGACAGATGGTTTTAGAGGCCTGGGCCCGCAGTGAGAGCAGCAGACATCGATCTTGGAGTTTTGGACTCACAATGAAAGCAGCAGGCATGAATCCGGGTTTAAAGCTTCAACCGCAAATCCATCTACAGTGGACATTTAGGTTGGCTTGGAAGCAAATCGCTAGCATGGAACGTTAAAGTTTGCAGGCAAGCACAAACATGCATTTCTGAAAGCTGCTTCTCCGCTGGTGAACCCTAAACCTAAACCCTAAACCTTAAACTTTAAACCTATAAAGCCTAAACCTTAAACCTAGAACCTTAAACCCTAAACCCCAAAGTGGAAGGGTTTAAGTGAAGGCGGAACGCTTGCCTGCGCACGCCAAACCGTGCCACAGTCAGCCGTGCGGAGAACGCTTGCCTGCACACGCCAAGCCGTGCCACAGTCAGCCGTGCGGAGAACGCTTGCCTGCACACGCCAAGCAATGCCACAGTCAGGCGTGCGAGGAACGCTTGCCTGCACACGCCAAGCGCCAGTGGCGCCGCAAGCGCGCGTTATTCGGCAACCAATAGAAAGAGGACTATTGTGACAGGCCGATGTTTCGGAAAAAAAGACACGCTTTCCAGAGGCTAAGCGGCTAAGCAGGCTTAAAAGCCACGAAACGAAAGCTGAAAGGCTGTTGTTCGACCGAACGGCTTGCATGCCGCAGTTACTGGTTTTTCTCTCTTTGTTCACCGCTGTTTTTGTTTTTTTTTTTTTCGGCTGTTGCGCTCGATTCCCAAAGAAACGCAAGAAAGCAAGAGCATTAAAAGCAACAATCGACTGTACAAAGTGAAACAAGGTGGCTGCGACATACAGACTGTTGAAGCGTGGCTCTTCCCTTCTCACGGAAAAATGACTGTTCAAACTCTGGATTGGAGGTTCGCTCCAGGTTCGGAACTTTATGTTGGCACCCTAGGTTTGGGAACTCCATACGAACCTTTGGGGTAGATTCAAGCTGCCATACATTTTTGCAGGGGCCTCGAACGGCATCAGTTCCAAGCACAACTAGATGTAAGACAGAGGCTGCGACGTTGCAGGCTGCCGGCAGTCGTTCAGCTTATGGTCGCTGCGCTGGCCACGCAAGGTTCAAGCTGCCAAACTCCGGTTCGAACGCAGAATTCCCGAAGCCCAAGTTCGAACATAGAGTTTCCAGATCCAGCAAGCCATCCGTTGTCCATTCTGAACAAGACTTTCCGACTGGTTTTTTCATTTGGAAAAGATCTTGAATTGCGAAATTTGAGGCTTTCAGCGTTTCTTCATGAATTTTTGAAGGTTCTGTTTTTATTTCAGCAAGGCAGAAATAATTTGAGTTACTGACAAATTGCCAAGAATTTTAGAATTTCAAAAGGTTTTGCTATGGGCCAGGAGATTTGCGGACTTAACATGTTTTTGGAAAATTTTTGAGGATTTTTTCTAATTTTTCATGTTTTCACGGCTTCTGATAAATTGTTGCTTCATGTGTATATAGCAGATTTTTGATAGTTGCTTCGTCCAAGAAGCAAGCGTGAAGTATGAAAGTTACGAAGCATGCAACGTGGCATCCCGAGCCGAGATGCTGGCAAATGAAGTTTCGATGATTGATCGGTGAAAAACGTGAATTCGATCTTGAATATAAGTGGTTTCCGGTGAACCCACAGCAGATGCAGCTTCAATAAACGCACAATCGATGCAAGCTTCAACAAGCATGCAGATGTTTTTACTAACCTTGGATGGTATGCTGGAGACTTCTGTTGGGCCTTTTTGTCTTTGGTTTTGCATCAATTTTACTGTTTTTTTGGTAGGACTTCCGCTCTCTGTGATTCACAATTGGTTGGTTTCGGCGGCTGTCCCGGTGTTTTTGAAATGCCAGAGAATCATTGAGAAGGCGGCAGGATGCCGTCCAGATCGTATCGGAATAATGGCAACAGGAGCCGGTGGGCGGCCGACATATCGCAAGACTGCGCTCGTAATCTGTTTGGGTGCTTCTGCAGTTGCCGCAGAGCGCCAACGGCACCCCGCAAAACACTGGTGGACTGCTGGAACACAGCTTCTGAACAACCACATGCATAGCACGGTCCAGCCGCGAAACGATGCGAACGACTCAGTTTCAAGTGTTTGCAGCCGTTGTGCTGGTGGTTCAGTGTGTTGCTTCTGGATGCCCTTGCTTGCTACCGCAGGCCTTTGTACGGGCACGGCGTTGAGCACATGCCAAACAGAGTACATAGTGTGACTTGCCCATCATTACCCAGAGACTTGTGTTGGATTGGCTTCCAATGGTATATGGTTGGAACCGGAATCTAGTTGAAGTGCATGGTGGTTGCCGACACCAGCTCGGACAGTTCCGATGATGACGTGGCGGGCTCAAATTGGTGGTTTGGCGATTGGCCGTGACGTGACGGTGTATTCGTCCAACTTCGCTTGACCGTTGACCGATGAGGTGCTTCGGCAGTTCCAGATCCAGGTGTCCGCTTTTCGGGCAAGTGTTGTCATGAAAAATAGCCATGTGTTTTAAGATAGCGGTGTTTTGACAACAAGTCTAATGGATTGATAGCATGCAATGCCGGAAACCGATTGCCCATGCAGACGTGAATATTGCTCAGACGGTAATGGTTCACCATGTCTTAGCAGCGTGAAATGGGGTCGTTCCGCGGACATAAATGTTTGTCCCACACACAACGAACCCGATGTGGTAGTGAGCGACGGCTTAACAGTGGCGCAGTTCACCGGTGCTTGTTTGCTTTGCTTGGCTTGGCTTTGTGGATGCCCCGCTGCTCGAACACGGGGTCTCATGCCTGAGGGCGGCCTCCCTGGACAAGTACACTGCGTGGCTTTCTTGCTTCCTGGCTATGCTCCGCTCCCGCTGCTCCGGAACCGCTTGCCCGAAGCAACACAGCGGGTCCTTGTCTGGTTCACCGACCCTGAGGCCGGCCGCGTGCCTGTCGTCGCGGCCGCGACCCACGTTGAAAGCCTGTGTGGCTTTGGCGACGCTGTTTCGTTTCGTGATGTTGGGGCGGTGGCAGGCGTATATTGCTGACTACTTTGCGCGTGGGCGGCCGGGGCCAGCCGAGCCTTGCAATGAGCGCTGTCTCGAAACGCATTTTGCGAGCGCTTTGCGCCCTCCTGCTCTCACAGGCCGGGCCGCACTCAAGCTGCGCGTACGGTCCTCCCAACATCCGATGACGTTTCCATCGCCCGTGTCGGCCGCGAAGCGGAGGGCCGTGTCGCGCGCGATTTTCGTTGTGCTGACCTGAAGTCTGATTTGGTTGTTAGCAATGCGACACGGGTCGTGTGCAATGATTTGCCTCATTGCAATGGAGGCAAATTCGCCGTTGATGCCGCTGTGTCGTCCCTGTCGTTGTCGATGAGAATGGTGGACGTTGCAGTGAAGAAGCTGCCACTGTATTCGGGCTGGCGCAGACGTTCGCATTGTTTGCATGCGGACTTGGACGTTTCGGAACGATCCCGAGCGCAGTTGAGCAAAAGCACAAAAAGATACATGTTTTTCGGGTCCATGCCCAACATGATTTGCCGCAGACTTCGCTGCTGCACCTCCAAACTTGCCAGGCCAGTGGGGTTGGGCGGATGACACAACATGTCTATGCCAGCACGACTGGTTGATTCGAATTTTTTTGCCATGGTTACCGAAGGTGTTTCAGACAGGACTCGCAATGTCGGTCCGCGAGAAGTGTGGGAGGAAGGTGCGTGCAACAAAAAGACTTAAAAGTGGGATGACTCGTTCGCCCGTCCTCGCGTCGCCCAAACGTGAGTCCGTGCCGGAACCCTGCGTGGGCAAGTGTACCGCTTGTGGCGGAAGAATTTGTTATGTCCGCTGCCCATAAGTTGTCGGTTTACAAGTTCGCATCGCTAGCACTACCGGCTACCGGCCTGCGCGCTCGGCATTTTTGCATATTCTGTTGCAGAGCACGATTCCGCTGTTCCAGCTGCAGCACAGATATTGCAGCTAGCCCTCGGGTTCTTGGGTTCCACAAATTCGGGTTGCGGCTGGCAGCTGCTGACCGCCATGCTGCCTGCTGGGCGTCCTGGCGCGACACCTTGCCAGCGATCCAAGCGCAGTCCTTGCAAATCGCAGCAAACCTCCCAGCGCCATGTGAGTGGCCCAACCAACGCGGCTGCAACGCAATGTGCGACCATCGGCTGCCACCCGCCGGAGGCAGTGAACAGCTCGGGCTGAAGTCGCGCCAACCGCAAGCCCACGGGTTTCGGGCGTTATGACGTGAGCGCGCTCGCCTTGCTGGCCAGACAATCTTGAAATTCAAGACCACATTGTCACACGATGTCAGGCTGATGACGGACTCCAGAATGTTTTGCGACACGGCTTGCAATTATGTTGATGTTCGGCATGCGGTCTGTACTTGCTCCGCGAAGGTATCGCCCTTCGTCCTCCTTTTGATAGTAAGGCACCATTATTTGGCACGCGGCACATCCGTCAAGTTGACAGCGTTGAGCAAGCGGACTTCTGAGCCCTGCATTGCCTTGTTTGGGTTTGCAACCGGTGCTCCATGACCAGCAACGCGAGCTCCGGTCTTGCGTGTCCCATGTTGAGCATCGTTTCGTCCGGCATCATGTGCAAGCATTAACGTACGCTTCAAACAAGGAGAAAGGGTGCGGACTGAGTTGGGCGCGAAGGGCAACCGTGTACGGTAGCACAAGCCACAAGATCTGAGTGTTTGCGAGTGCGCCACAGGTAGTAGCTACTATCCAGCTGTGACTGCGTCAGCCGGTGTAGAAACACTTAAGAAATCAATATTTCACAAATTTCACGCTTTGATGTTACAGATGCTGCATAGATCCAAGCACGCAGCTCGTTGTATGGACATGAGTAATCGGAGATTCCATCAATTCCTTGGTTGGATTTGAACCGCTACTTACACAGGATTCCGTAGCCAGTTGTTCCAAACATACGTTTTGCCTGCCATTTGGAGTATTTTCGTGTGGTTCTCGGCAAGTGGCTCGTTTGGACCAGAAGCTTCGTGAGCGGGAACGTCGATTGCTGCACTGGCCCGGCGGTGCACCGAGCGCAGCAGTTGTAGGTGAACTTGGCTGGCTACCTTACATGTTCGGGTGCTTGGCTACTGCTGATGCTCTTGGTGCTCGTCGCAGCCTCGCAACGCATGTGTTCAAGTTTGCTTTGCAGCACCCGCATTCGTGGGCACATGGTGTTTCGCAAGGTTGGCGGTGATGCAAGGCAGGTCACGCATTGGAATCGGCGTGCCGTGCGTCCAATACGCGTTGTTCGCGGTGGCAATTATCTTCATCTCCCGCGACGGGACCCTTGCTTCGAAGGTGGACAGTAGCACGCTGGGGTCAGCAGTTCTAAGATGGCAGAATTGGCCGGCACGCTCAACGGAATGGTCCCGAGTGCCTCTGCGAGATAATAAATTCAAGGCCATGGCACCAGCAAGCCTTCACAGACGGACCGCGCGGCCCGACAGCAGCAGCAGCAGCAGCAGCACGGGTCCTTATGAGCACTGACAGCAGAATGATTGTTCGGCACGACACGAGGATCAAATATCCACCGCAACAGCTCAGCATCGCCAAACTGAGGAAAGCGTTGCAAGCTTAGGTGTTCCAAGCAGGTGTGGCGCTGAGTGTCAAACAGCGGACACACGCGAATGGCATGCAGCAGCGGACTACCGCAGCCGTGTCCATGTTCGCCGCATCGGTGTTGGGCGACCGGCAAAGGCAGCCGCAGCCGCCGCCGCCGCAGTGCGATCAACATGCAGTCGGGCGGCAGAGCGAGGAGGACAGGCAGGGTTCAAGCCCAACCGCGAAGGCAGCAGTGCATGGGCAACGTGCGGCGACCTCAGGGTCCTCGTCGCCAAGGAGCGCGAGCAGGCACCTCCACACGGTATCGTCGTGGCCCCGTGCATAGCTGGCGCATAACTGGCAGAGAGCTCGGGCATGCTCGGGCGGAAGTCTGCATAATGGCGCATAAGAGGTGTCCGCGCGCGGCGAAGCACACGTAGCAAAAAAGAGCCGGAAGAAACTGCAGGTCAGGCAGCATGCATGGGGAGTTCATGCGGTAGCCCCTCCTCCTCGACCACGAGCGCGTCGGTCGAGCAGCGTTGCAGCAAGTGTGCTTTGCAAAGCAACACGTATAGCAAAATTCACCAGCAGCGCAGCCAACCCTGGCTAGCGGCATTGCACAGGGAGGCAGGAGCATGCTGGGACCCCGCGGATCGCCGCCCTCTCGACTTCGTCGTATACGGGGCAGTCCGCTCGCAGAGGCGCTGTGCTGCGAAATGACACTCGTGTTTCAGCTGACGCGAGAAGGGCGCCTTCAACCTCCTGCCACATCCCTTGACAGCGCCACGTTGGCTGTCGCCGAAAAGCGGAAGGGAGAAGCTTACCCCGAACATCCCCGAACTATCACGACCTGCGGCCCCAGCGCCTCTGGCATCCTCGCCTGTGGATGGTGGGCGCTGGAACGCTGAATTCTGCGTCTCGTCGCCAGCTGGTGTGGCTTCATGGCCGTGCGAGGTGCTGCTACCCTGGCTGCGCCACTGTGGAGCTTGCTCAGTGTGGCTTTGCAACACACCCTTGCTGCCATGCTGCTCGGTGCGGCCACCGCCAGCAATGCAAGTTTACGGTGGACAAACAGGCGCAAACAAATGTGCGTGGGGAAAACAATAGGGCCAATGCTGCTGGAAATGCATCCGCAGAGCTGACGTGGGCCAATACCTCTGACAGCCGCAAAGATGGGCACTTGTCTGGTTTTGCATGAACGTCAAATTCTAGTCCTTCAGCGTGATTCATTGCGGGAAAACAACAATGTAAGGTTTGAGTTCAGGCGGGACGGCCTTCCAAAACGACATGCAATGATAACAGAAAAAGACGCTAAGAAAAACGGGGGGGTGACATGACCGCAACCCTGATAACCAACATGTCGTGGCAAGGTGCGGAGGCTGCACAAGCTGCAACTCGTGGCTACAGGCCCGGCCAATGCTTGTGGTTGGACGGCAAGATGCATTTCCCAGGTTCGTGTCACGACCCGAAGATGCGCAGTACCACTTAACGCTTGGGATACCGCTGAGCTGGCCGTGGTTGATGTTGGGAACATTGTAGATCACCAGACAATTTGCTCCAGGATAGGCTTGAGCTGGATGGTGTACGAATCACAAGTAGAAACAGGCCTGCTGGCGTGGAGCGTCGCTGTTGGGCTTTGGGTTGGCCTGGAAGCATGGCAGCTGTGGAAGTCAATTTCGGCATGGGAGACGGGTGTGCCACCGCCCGAGGCGAGGCACGGGGCATGTGTAGCAGTTCAGGCTGAGGACATCTTAGGACATTTGCGTTGCCGTTGCTGTGGCTACTTAGGTAATTGTTAGTGAAATAGAACACGGGATGTTGGAGTCGTTGCCATGGTCTTGTTGTCCACCACCCAATGCCACTACAGCTGCGACTGCCCTTGTTGTTGTTTGATACTGCCACCACTACGACGACCATTCTAACCAACAAAAACAGTCACCAAAACTATTACCCGCACCACAACCACCACCACCGCCGACGCCACCACCACGACCACCACCACCACCACCACCACCACCACCACCACCACCACCACCACCACCACCACCACCACCACCACCACAACCTTACCAACCTTACCACCCTTACCACCCTTACCACCCTTACCATGCTTGCCACCCTTACCATGCTTGCCACCCGTACCACCATTACCACCCTTTCCACCACGACCCCACTATCACTACGACGGACACCAGCAGCAGCAGGAGCAGGAGCAGGAGCAGGTAGCAGGCAGGTAGCAGGTAGCAGTTAGGAGTTAGCAGTTAGCAATTAGCAGTTAGCAGTTAGCAGTTAGCAGTTAGCAGTTAGCAGTTAGCAGTTAGCAGTTAGCAGTTACCGTAGCCGTAGCAGTAGCAGTAGCAGTAGGCGGTGGTAGTGGTAATGGTAGCGGTAGAGTGGTAGAGTGGTAGAGTGGTAGAGTGGTAGAGTGGTAGAGTGGTAGCGTGGTAGCGTGGTAGCGTGGTAGCGTGGTAGAGTGGTAGAGTGGTAGAGTGGTAGAGTGGTAGAGTGGTAGAGTGGTAATGGTTGTAATAGTACTAGTAGTGGTGGTGGCTACTTCGAGACTCGCACAGGTACCAGACTGGCCTTCACGCGATGCTGGAATTGGCAAACGGGATTCCGCAGAGATCCCCGTGCAGCGGCCACAGATTGTTTCGGAAGTCATTGAGGCCGGAGGCGATGCCTCAGCTGCAACGTGCACTGCACAAGCGGGAGCACTGCTCACCAATGCGGGAGTTCGTGTAGTTGAGCAGACAGTGCTCAGCAGCTTGGAGCGGGGCGACTTTGACATGATGTCGACCCTGAACCACAGTACCAGGGAATCACGGCAGAAGCAGTTTTACGCTATCCCCCGAGGCCCTGCTTGCACCCTGACGAGCCAGATTGGCTCTCCTGCAGATACTGCGACCGCAAGGGACGCAGACTCAAATTCTTGAATGAGCTCGGGGTGACGCATCATTTTCTCCAAAGTCGTCACAACCAAACTGTGCCAGAGCCTCCAGGCCCGCCCCCGCCCAGGTCGAGCATGTGGGCGCAACGCCCGGCGGAGCCCGCCAAACCCCCGTCGACGGCCACCACAGCACCGCCCCTCCGCCACCGGTTCCCACAGCCGACCGGCCTCCCAAGTGGGTACCGACTGCTGCAATCTCCAAAGCCAGGTTTGGACTTGGCGTACCGCCCATCCCGGAAGCCCGACACCTTCACGCAGGGCCACCGGCCATTCGCCATTGCAGATGAGGATGGGGCCAATGACCAAGCCTCTCCAACAGCTGCCAGCCCAAAACGCGGGACACGGCGTCGCCCTCTACAGACGGCAAACCAGCCGGCCCAGACCCGTGATGCCCCTTTCACCGCATTCCCCGGAGCTACCCCCAACCAAGGCCAAGATTCCCAGACGGAGACAGCTCCACAAACTCCAGCACCGGGTACTATGATTGTTGAGGACCGCGTGGATGCGCCTTCTTCCAGAGCAGCAGTCAAGTACCAGGGACCAGTCACCACAACACAGCTCCTGGATTACAGCGAAAACCCTTCTCCAGAACAAGAGGCCCAGCCAGCTCCCTAAGAGGGACCAGATTGTGCAAATCTGTCAATCTGACCGGATGCTGGAATGGGTACACGCTCTTGCCACAATCTCCATCACGAAGGAGCAGGCCATCACCGTTGGCTTGACAGCCTGGGAGCAGGTCACTCTGTGGCCCAACAGATTTTGCGGCTCTAGGCAGAGTCCCATGGATCTTTGCCCCCATCATGAGGGTAGCCACAGACAAAGATGCCACCTGGACGGACATCACTGAGGCGAAGCTCATGATTGGGGCCAATGGCCAATTCACGCTCTCTATCGGCACGAACCATCGCTACACAGAGCTTAAGACTACCACCGTGTACTACGGCATCGTGCACTCCCTCTTCCATGAGATGTGGGACCACCCGGACATGAGTTCACTACTGGAAACGGATGACAACTTCGAGATCGTGGCGTCCACCTTTAAGTGCATCTACGACCAGACCACCCGAAAGAGTGGAGGCCTGAACCGCGCCATCTTTTACCAACCTAAGGATGGTCAGGTGCAGAGAAAGCTGCGGACAGAGCACAACAAAGGAGATACGGCCATCTTCCAGTGGCACCGCCAAAAAGAGCAGTGCGACAAACGCTCTGGCGAAGAGCTGTCCGCCCGGACAGACAAGCGCCACCGGGATGGCGAATCCTGGCCAGGATCGGACTGGTCCAGCGGCAGCTGGTGGCAACAACGTGGTTCTGGCTCCAGCTCCAGTGGCGGCTATTCCTGGCGCCAGTGAGGGATGCGTTGCTCAGCGTGCTGCCAATGGCAAAATAACAGCATAGTCGCGGAGGCAATGCGTGACTGATCAACGGACTCTTCGCACTTTTCTTCCTGCACACCAGACTGATGGTTTTTCTGCATAGAGCCGTCGCCATCAGGCTTGGAAAAAGAGCCGAACGTAAGCAGTGCAGCCTCTGACCTGCATCACCATGGATGCAGCTGCAAGTGCACCACGTGCCAGCTTCAGGTACGAGCCGTTGCTCGAATTTGATGATAGTGACTGAGCTGCCCGCTTAGGGCAGAGTAGGTCGCATTTCCAGTCACAAATCACTGGAACACTTCCAGAACTTCTCAGACCATACAGGCTTATCGGGTCAGTTTCACATTCAAATGAGTGCACAGCGGCAATCCCCCGCAACGTGCTGAGCGGTGGTAGTGGTAAGGTAGTGGTAGTGGTAGTGGTAGTGGTAGTGGTAGTGGTAGTGGTAGTGGTAGTGGTAGTGGTAGTGGTAGTGGTAGTGGTAGTGGTAGTGGTAGTGGTAGTGGTGGTAGTAGTAGTAGTAATAATATTACTGATGGGCACTCCCCCACCAACTACACCTGTTCTACACCATCTTCAGAGTACATCCACTTTTACCTGTAATTACATTTCGTGATGTCTGGCCATGGTTTGTAGCCTAAAAAAAGACTTGTCGACTTTGCAATCTCGATCTTCGGACTTTGTTCTTTTTTAGGTTGGGGGGGTGGGTGCAAAATGACAACATTGTTACCCCGACACCCCGAACAATTTTTTGTGATGTCAGACCATCTTATGCAGTCTCCAAATCTACTTCTGGACTTTGCGAACTCGAGCTTCGGGTTTGAGAGGGCGTATGGCGAAAACTCGAAATTGTGGGCAGCTTTCTTTGCGGATGATGACGACGCTGTTTTGCGGACACCCGCAATATCTCCACA
Organism: Symbiodinium sp. CCMP2592; assembly: GCA_905221615.1. Classification (NCBI taxonomy): domain Eukaryota; class Dinophyceae; order Suessiales; family Symbiodiniaceae; genus Symbiodinium; species Symbiodinium sp. CCMP2592. Next base: position 227,891 of record CAJNDT010006089.1, on the reverse strand, counting down.
CCCTGGTGCGCGCGCACCACACACTACTTGAAAAACCAAACCGGCTTTAGTGGTGTTGGCGAGCCCCTTTTCACGTACGGCTGGCATTTTTGTTCTTGATGTTGAGAAGAGGCGTTGCATTTCCAGCTGTGGTCGCAGTTTTGGGGCCTCAGCCTCCGCAACTTCACCCACTGTGATGGCAGCCAGGGGAAAGCTTCCGTGTTTTGTGCACCTGTCACAGACAGGTAGCCTGAGGCTGTCGCATTCAGGGAGCCGCGATGCTGCTAATGCCTAGCCCGGGTGGAGCAAATGCAGTTGGTAGGGGGGTGGCAAGCGTATGGCAAAAAACAGCAACACCAGCAGCTACAACAACAATAACAACAACTACTGCTGCTACTACTACTGCTACTACTGCTACTACTACTGCTACTGCTACTGCTACTGCTACTGCTACTGCTACTGCTACCACGTCCTACTGCTACTACCACATCGACAACTACTGCTACCACGTGTTCTGCCACTGCCATGAATACCACGGCGATGAGGTGCTACTTGCTCGGTCAGTTTGTGCGACGAACAGCATCATAAGTTTGTGGTGTTCTTCTCCAACGCCATAGCCCTTTAAATTTGTATCGGGGGTTTCTGAGTCTCCATGCAGGTAACCCAGCAGTCCGGGCGATGCCCATGCAGCTGTGCACAGGGATCCAACGATGATGTCCATTTGCGTCCAGAATTCGAGTTTTGCACCAAAGGCCTGTTTTAGAACCGGTATGCAGATATCGGAAGTGGGCACGCTAAAAGTGATGGCCATGTCATAGGCGATGTGTGCTTCTTCGGAAAGCAGTGGTGTGCCCGATCGATCCCAGACTTCGCGAGCACAGCTCACACGAGCCAGCCTGCGGCCTTCCCAGGGCTTCCTTGCATGTCCGGGCAATGCGAATGTTAACCAGAAAGATCAAGGTTTTGGGCCAGTGTCGAAAAGACCGCTGCGGTGGACCTCGTGGTGTGGAAAGCTTCAACGTCACTTGTGACCGGTCTGTCGACCCTCCATTTCATGTGAGCTGGCTGGTGCGGAACTTCCCCGAGAAGGCGGGATTCACAGCACATGTAAATCTCCCGCTGACGTGACCACTTCTGGGCCTGGGCGCTCCCAGGTTCGGCGGATGTTGAGCTTCGGCGCTCCCGGAGTGAACCGGCACATGAATTCCCCAGGCCTGTTTGCTAGTTTGCTGGTGTGCGTTGAAAATGGACTCCGAAACTCTTGGTGCGATTGAAGGCGGCGCCATGGACAGGAACGGCCTGCATGGAGTGACTATGACAGTCAGCCGCCAGACGCAAAGAGTGTTGAGGGTCTTTTTTTGGGAATCCCTGCAGGGCGTACATGTCAAACTTGGACACAAGATTCCTGGCAGTGTCCGTGCACATAGGTGACGATCTCATCGACAGCTTGAATGCTCGACTGGGCCGTTCCCTGGCTGCAACATGAGTCAAGGGAGGCAGGCGGGATGTGGCACTGAGTGCAAACCGGTCTTAAGGCTTGTCCGTTGTTTGGCACATTGGCTGCTGGCCGCCCGCTCGCTACCTCGTTGCGAGCGGGGTGTTGACCATTGAGTCTGGCTGGGTTCGGCTGGCAGCTGCTGGCATAACGCTGCAGGCCGCAAACAGCCGTCAACATGTTGCTGGCAATTAGGTGTTGAGCATGATGGTATTCGGAAGGGTTAGGGTCATAGTGCTTCGGGAGAGACGAATGGGAAGGTTAGTGTGCGGTCAAAGGTTTGTGAAGTCGACATGTGCATTTCAGAGTTGTTTGCCGTTGTGTGCACAAGTAGGTGAACCTTGCAGCCGTGTTCGCTGCTTTGCTTTCAGTGCCGGTCCTGCCAACTCTTCATGATTCACGTATCTTTAGGGAACGACTTCAGAACGCAGCATTTTGCAGCTGCAGACTGTTAGGTGCATCCGTTCAACTGACAGATCGAGTTGTTCTTGAGTAGGTTGGAGCATGAGTTGGAACTGTGCAGGTCGACCTTGCAGATGTGTGCCGTGGCAGAAGTTGCCGACCGCATTGCAGCTTACGGGCGGATAGCCATCTCTGAGCAGGTAGGCAAGCAAGAAAGCACAGCCGAGGTTGGTTCACATCCGCAACATGAGAGTGGAAATTGCTTGCCCTGAAGGCTCGTCTTCCATGTGGCAGACTGCAAGGGTCCAAAGCATCAAGCGTTGCCAAAACGTCGGCTGCGTACGGTGTTCAGGGATTTTCACGCTTGACGGCTTCGGTGACGGGGCGCAGACCAGTGAACCGCTGACGGCAGCGTCGTTCGACGTCCAGCAACAAACACAAGTGTCAGGACAAGCAGTTTATCTTTGTTTGCCTCGGGCTTTCCCTTCACTGGCCCAATAGCTGCGTGAGTTGAACCAGGAATTCGATGCCGTGGTGGTTGGGGCGTATTCTGTTGGATGGTGCATCGGCTTGCACAAGCTTATGCTATGCGGGACTATTTGCCGTTTGTCCTCGCCGGGTCCTTAGTTAAGGGAGGTTTGCAGAATGAAGATGTCATGCTTGGATGGCCAGGTCTACACTTTCTTGAGTTTTTCGGGCCTGCCCATCGTTCCTGGATGCGACCTGAGCCGGAACTCCTTCGTTCTGCTGCCATACGAAGACAAAGATTGCTGCGAAGAGACATACCTCACTGATCACAGCGGCTGTTTGATCGGAGGGCAATTCAACGGAAGGCCAGGTCACAAACTAACTATCACGACGGAGCGTGTGCGAGAGAGTGAGAGTGAGTAGCCTGGCCAGTATGTCTCACGTGCTTGCCTACTGTGTGATATCAAGTATGTTTCATGTGCTTTTGCCGTGCAGTGAAGCCTGATGCCTGAGGTATCCTGCTGCGTGAATGACAGCTGTGCTTGCGAGCTTGTGCTTCATTGTTCTTCTCCACTTCCGTGCTGGCCCGTGGGCCCGTGACCAAACTTCGCCGCGAGCCATCAAGCTCGACTCAGACGTCGTGATACTAGTATCATGCTCATCTTCACCTTTGCCCGGGAAAGTGGCTGTGCTGGGCCAGTATCTCGAGAATCTGGGTTGGATAGGCTTGGGGAGGGCAAGATCGAACTGGTCGGCCTTGGCGGGATGATAAACCAAAACGGAGAGGGACGGGCGGAACATGCCGAAGAGAACCAGGGCAAGCGTGCTGCTTGTTTAGTGACAGGCCCGAGGCGGGCGCATCACAATCGCGGCCCAAACCCAAGCTGGCCAAGGTGAGGTACACGGGAATCCCAACTTACTCGCTGCATTACCTTGCTGAAGAAAGCGCTTACACTCCTTCGCTGCTACAGCCGCTACGGGCTGCACATCGACGAGGTCGTCTTCGATAGATCCTATGCGAGCAAAGAGTCGACTGACGATGCTGCGCATGGTGGCAAACAGCCACAAAACACTACAGCAGCCACAGCGTTTGAAGAACGCAGCAAGCTGTGGCAAAGACGATGGATTGGACCCGTGAGGGGGATGACGGACGGGATACGAGCCCAGACGCGCAAATCCGTGGTGGCATTGTCTTCTGCGTTGCAGGGCAGAAGCATGCCGGAATGGAACTCAAAAGCCGGAGGCCATAGTGGCAGCTGTGACAGCAAAGTTGTAAGGCAGCAGTTTTCCGGTGCTAACGAGGCAACATGCTGCGAATGTCACTGGCAGGTTCCTTTTCGTATTGGCCCGCATGCTTTGTCGCTGCTAGAAATTCAATGACGAAAAATCAAGGTAAAGTCGAGCTAAGTTGGGTCGTATTGGTTGATGCATTGGTGCCATCCAGCAGTCGTAAGACTTGATTCCTGGGAGGTTCGTTCCTGGCCAAACCTGGGCTCAGGATGTTCATTGCAAGTACAACAAGGTCCACATGCAGTTTTGTTTGTTAGCAGCTCGCCTGCTCCTTTAGTGCGGTTGCAGGAGATTATGGCTTTCCAAGCCAATTGCACGTCCATTCCTGGCAGCTATACAGAGACGTCCCCAGGAATATGTACAGAGGTGCGGACATGTGCTGTGGTTCTGCTAGCAAACCTTGCAAGCGGTATGCGCTCTTTTGGACGTTCTCCTTCCTGCACAGTGTTGTGTTTTGGAACATGTTTGTGGAATTATCGTCGCTATGAGCAGTCAAACAAAGGGAAGGGCACAGTCAAGGGGACTGGTATGTCCATGAGCGACATGTTGACCCGAACAACCTCTGCAGAGAACTGCGCAGGCTGGGTTGCCCTGGCGTGCATCCAAAACGCCTGGCTTTGACGGGGAGAGGTTGAGAGCAGACATTTCTTCCGCTGTGTGTGGTCCTCAGATTCGGACGACTGCCAGGAGATATTGAAAGCATTGGATGCACGGGTTATCGACTTGCTATGCTTTAGGCAAAGACTCTTGCTGGGGGAGCTGGCGATTGTGACAGCTTTGCTCGCCCCCTTTTTGGCGGCCGCATCCAGCTCAGAATCCACGTGCTGCACGGAGGCCAGCATTGAGTAGTTTCGATGCGACTGAGCTGCCAAGATCGCGCTTATGGTTGCGGCCACGGCACGGCAAGATCCGCAGCGGCGAGAGTGGCTTAGGATGTCAACTTCCCGATCCACGTGCTAGACTTGAAGAGACAGGGCCAAGTTCAGCGAGTTGCGAAAGTGCGAGCAGACAAGGTAGTTGAGCACATGCAAACGTTACGAGAGTACGAGGGACTCCATAGGTTTCGCGCTCATGCGGAGGAAAGGTGCAGGGCCCCAGGTGGCGTTCGCATGCCAGCTTGGCCAGCGCAGCCATGGAGTTAGCCAAGCAAGAGTGAAAATGCCGCCTAGCTTCCTGCGAATCCTCCGAATGTGCCCAACAGCCACACCAACCCGTGGGAATCGAAGATCTCCTTCCGACCATTGTCTACACACACTACTACCCAAGACTCTGCTCAACAAATGTTGGCCTTAAGTTGCCCTGATTTCGCTACGTGGATCGTGTTCTTTATTATGGTTGCAGCCTTTGTCTGGTCAATTCCGTTGACGAACGAAGCCTTACAGTAACCTGCCAAACAGTTATATATATATATATATAGCCTCGGCTACATGGGCAACTTCTTAAAGGGACTTTGCGTGTCTAATGCAAGCAAAACTTGGTACTTAGCATGCCAGTGCCAATTGCAGTCGGTCGTGGTTGGGATCGCTGGAATCATGTGCAAAAGGCGGGCCGACGAGCTGGTGACACGGCAGATCACCTGGTAGGTTAAGAGAAACTGCTAAGAACCTCCAGGGCCTCGCATGGCCAGTGATTCCTCCGGCATTTCGGCGCAAACAAGTCAGTTAGGTGATCGCAGGCCCGCCATGGCGCGCTACACGGTGGCCTTCCAGGGCGAAAGGGGTGCGTACAGCTACTTGTGCTTCAACTGTTTGAGGTGCTCCATGTGAGGGTTTGTTTAGACATCTTCCTCAGTCGTAACAAGGTGAGCAAGCAGTTTACGAGCTGCTTGGAAGAACCGGCAACCTGGCCACAATGGCTGGTGCCTTCTGGCTACGGGTACAGAAACTCACTGCGGTCCGGAGAGTCAAGTTGTCCTAAACTGCAAGAAGCCAGGAGAGTGTCAGGAAGATAAGGCTGGGAGGGCAAGGCTTGAGTATGGGTCTTGCGATCAGAACTTCCTGCACGTAGTTCAAGGAACAGTAGCAACAGCTGACTCTAGCATGCATCCTGCCACTTTTGTGCTTGTACAGCAGCGACAGTGGTAGTGCACCCTTCTAGTCCTAATCATTGTCTTCCACTTCGTCTCTTCACATGTCCACTGAAAGGAATACAGTGTACGGGCTATCCTTCCTTCGACGATGCGTTCACCGAGTCTTCACCGCAAAAGCTACAGTAGCCTGTGCTTGATGGAGGCTGACCGAAGACAATCTTCTTTTCCGCTTCTTGGGAAGATTCAGCTGGACATGCTCAGGCAGTCAGCACTGGGAAGATGAATCTTCTCATGGTTCCCATTGAGAACACCCTGGGTGGCACCATACATGCCAACTGCGACCTACAGCTTCAACACAACTTGTTCATCATCGCTTGCTCCTGAGGTGAAAGATTGTGCAAGCCGTCGCGGCCGTTGGGCACCGGCCGTACCGAGGCCGAACACAGCTTGCGAGTCCGGCACGCGCTCCTGGCACTGCCTGGCACCAAGAAGGAGGGGCATCCGCCTGGAGCAGCTACTCGTAGTGATCTAGTGCGCAGAGGAGATAGTAGGGATGGTGCCTATGCATGTTTTGCCAGGAAAGCCTGGCAAAGGCAATCAGCCATCCACAGGCCCTGGCCCAGTGCAGCTCCTACTTGAAGAAGCAAGGCTGGAGCTGTCGAAAGACCTTTGGACATCTGCTAGAGCTAGGCTGAGGAGTCGGAGCGGTTCCTCCTGAGGAATTGTGGCAGAGGCAGCATATGACACTGCCGGCAGCGCAAAGCTTATCGCTGAAGGTGGGGGACCATGCGAAGAAGCTGCGTTGTGGGTCCTTTTACCGGCCATCGGGTAGCCTAAACCCTGGGATCGGTGGAGCTGTATGGGCCGTAGAACTTGTGGAGCACGGTACGGGCTCTTCAATCAACTGTTGAGGTAAATTGGAGGGGGTGGCGGCCATCTGCAGCGAACTGGCAGCAGAGCACTACGGCCTCGAAGTCCTGGACAAAGGAGTCTGAGTAAGCACTTGGAAGTTGCAGCAGCTGGGGACGTCAAGGTTTCTCCGGGTCTTGCCAACAACCCACGTGTTGCCTGTGAGAATTGGGGAATTTCGAGTTTTGCCTTTCTTGTTCAGTGTGTTCAGCGAGATGGTACATTATGCCCGAGGTAGACCATGTTGCTCCACTGCAGAAGCCCACAGCAAGCGCAGGTCAGGCGGCGCCTGACAGGTGCATGCTTGCATCTGCCATGATTTACTCGACAAGCATCCGAGGAATTGAAGACGATGACAACAACTTCACACGGTTTCTGCTGCTGAGATCCGAGCCGGTCTCGGTACCTCCTGGCGTGAAATGCAAGACCTCCGTTGTCTTCTCTTTGGAGAACATGGCAGGCACAGAGAAGGAGAGCGTGGCTCGCGTCCAATAGGTTATGTTTGAGCAAATTCGAGGCACACAACAAGCTTAGATTGCACGCGACACTCACCAGCTCAGCAGCCCCTCGTAACCGAAGATTTAAAGCAAGAGCAGGTAGCAGCAGCATGGCCGCTACATGGTTTCGTGGTGCTTCATCCCACCTCGCCTGGCTGTGGGCGATGCAAAACAGACCACCCACAGTGCTGGCTTGATTTGGTTTCATTGTCCTCGCCAGCTACTTGGGGAGCCAGTCTTGCGAGGGCAATGACATGGTGGCGGTGTTCGCGAAACTACAAATGCAAGATTGATTGGCAAAGAGTCAAGAGTGCCCGTGGTTCGTACTTTGTACAAACGCAGGAACACATGCCAGTAACAGCTAGAAGGGAAAGGAGTCAAGAGTGCTTGGCGGGCAGCTGCCAACAGTGAAATTGCAACTGCAAGCTGGCAGCAAAACTAGCAGCGACGACGGAAGCGGCAACTCTGGCAGTGCCAGCAACCATGGTATGTCTATAGCATCACGTGCTAATGATAATGGGAACAGGCGTGGAACGTTGACGCACGTTGGCACAGGCTCCCTGTTCAAAGCCCTGTCGGTCTTTGCTCTGCGGGAGATCGACCTGACGAAGATCGAGAGCCGGCCTTGCAAGCCGGAGCGCGGGGGTATGCGGGGGTTAATGGGTCTCCGGCAGTCAGAAGTAGAGTTTGCAATCTCGGGCTGCTCGCTGGCTCTATGCGGCAGTGCGGCTGTTGAAGTTGTGGAGCATTCAAGGCAGGATTGGGCGAGTGAACTTCGGATGGCTCACCTCGTGGTTCCCTCCCTCCGCCCTCTCTGTCCGTCTGTCCGTCTGTCTGTCTGTCTGTCTGTCTGTCTGTCTGCTCTCTCTCTCTCTCTCTTTTTGTATGTGTCTTGGCGGTAGCATTCCACGCAACAACCAGCATCTGCTCAATCCAGGGTTTTGAAGCGGTGCAAGCAGTTTAATGCTGTTCAGGACATCATGTCGAGCCTCGAGCGCATGTACATGAGCATGCGTGTGGCCCCACCTGCAAAGCGAGCAAGGACAGAGGGCTCGGCAGCTTAGCCAAGTCCAGTGGCTTCAAAAGACGTGGGGCTTCGGTTTGAAATACGATGTTTTGAAGGGTAGTGCGTCAGGCCGCCAGCTCTGGTGACGATGATAATCTGGATGGCCATTGTTCATTGTTCGCATTGTGCTTGTTCAGGGGGTGTCGGGTCTTTGTCTCTTAAAGGGCGTGAATTTACCAAGGTAGGCGAGGCCCGCTTCCGCTATCTCTTTTACGTGGACTTCCTGGCCAATGCCTGCATCCCAGAAATTGAACTCTCGGCTTTTCGGCTCGGGGTTCGGAAGTCAGTCCCGAGCAGCCCAATCTGCGAAGCAGCTTGGTCAAGCCACCAGAACTGGTAATTAAATTGGATAGTAGCATGTCACCACCCACGGGATCTTGCAGTCTGGATGTGGTCCATGAAGGGACAACTAAGGACTTGCAAACCATGGTTTTGAAGCGATCGTTTCAATTCTTCGAATTCCCGTTTGGAACTTGTTTCGCTGCACTCCATCCCAAAGAGCAGGTGGATGAGCACAATGTCACGAACGCTCTGCGGCACTTGCAGGAGATGACCGTGTTCTTCAGAGTGATGCTAGGACTGCAAAGTTACACCTGTCCTTCCCGATGAGACAAGTGACTACCCTTTTCAGGATGGCCATAGCATGCCCAGCCGTGCAAAGCCACAGACCATCAACCCTCAAACAATTGGGAGGCAACCCTTCCTGAGTCGTGCCATACGCATCCTCACCCAGATTAGAATACTGATTACTGCCTGTGGCTATCTACAACTTTTTGGTCTTCATTGTTTACCCAACCTTCTGCTGTTGTTCGAGCTTGTTGCAGCACCTAGCTCGCTTCATGCCGATGCTGCTTTTTCGAAGTGCCTTCCGCGAAAAGAACACATAAGGCAAACCCCAACCTCCAGGCCACACCATCCAAACCTGAAGCGTGAGAGTCGGAGAATTGCGGCGTTGTGTGCATGAGCCGAAAAGGTGTGGTGTTGCCGACCGAGGTTGGGATCCTTCCCGCAGGGCGGGGCCCTTGTCGGCCTTGCGCACCTGGAAGACCGAATGGTACCCTCACGCGCTTTAGTTCCAGGTAGATTCCAGGGTTGGGGGCCTGTACGTGAAAATTGCTGGACTTGAGCCAAGTGACACTAGCCGGTTGGTGTGTGCGGCCTGAGAGAGCGATTTTTTGAACATGCATGTTCCTTTTGAAGTGATTTTTCCGACCATGGTTCCATGCTTGATGGTCGTGTTGTCGGGTCTCCGGCTCGAGACGCTTCAAGACAGCTGCAGCAGAAACGGGACTAATTAGCAAGTGCAAAGGGAGCTTTTCCGCATCATGACAATTATCACTATCGTCGTGCTTAGATGGGTGCTGCCGGGTTCGTCGTCGTAATTGTTGAGATCTAGTGCTGACAGGGGCCGAAGCAGTTCAGGAGCAGCTTTATCATCGGTGGGTTTACAGTTGTCCAGGGTTCAAGCCTCAAGGCTTCGCGGGGCTCGGAGTCGGGTAGCTTACTGCTCGTTTTTGTGTGGGTTTTTGCCAGCATGTTTCGGAACTGAGTCTTTGATAGAAGCTGCCGAGGCTGTCGAATTGTCGTGCATTTTGCTAGCACTGTCGGCTGCCAGTACCAGAATCGGGAACTCGAGCCCGCTGGACAAGAGCCAAGAGTAAGACCCTGAAACTGCGAAGCTCTTGAGCCAAAGAATCTCTTCAGTTACGTACTGGTCTTGACAGGTTCCGATTTTCCGTCCAGCCACCGAGCCAAAGAAACGCATCGGGGTCCTGGGCTTCGGCACCTTCGGTCAATTCATCGCCGCCTGCCGTATGGAGTAAAGGTGTTGGGAGATCAGTTGCGGGTGTCGGGTCGGGTGTGTCGAAGTCTTGGGCTCGGCGTGCCAGACGGCACTCTTTCTCCGGGTTTCTTCACTTCAGTTTTTGCTCTCCAGCCAGGCTTCCAAGAGCAAAGCACGCTGCCTTTCATTCCGAGGGAAAGAAGCTAGCGCTGGACCACTTCGTGTTTGCAGCCAGCCGGGAGAATTACTCCGAAATAGCAGCAAATTGCGGTGTGAATCTCGGCCTGAATAAGACCTCTCCAACAGGAGACGACCGCACGAGCTGCTCATATTCCTCCCTTGTCTCACAAGTCAGTCACTTCCAAAGGACCTGGTGTGATTCAATAGACCAACTCTTGGATCAGCAGCTTGACGTGCTAATTATTTCTGCCACTCAGCTGCAAACTGTGCCATCCAAGGACAATTTCCCATGCTAGCTCTCTTCCAGCAACGGTAGTGGATGGTGAATCGCGAAGGTGAGCATTCTCAGCTTTGAGGGCATGGTGCGGCGGATTTGTAACTGCATTGCCTCCAAAGACGCTGCTCATGGGCGCGGGCCTCGGGTAATCTATCTGTTTCGAGGACCTGACCAGGGTAGAACAGCTGTCGTTGAGTGTTGCCGTCAAACCTCTTCCTTCGATCCTTGTCTAAAGCATGATTTTTATTAACATGTAGTGTGGAGAAGCTTGGGTCTGAGGGGAAGGCCATATAGCCTGTTACTACTACTCCTCTTGCTGCTGCTGCTGCTGCTTCAGTACCTTGAGTTGGTACGAGTACCAGTACAAGAACTAGAACCAGTACTGGCAGTAGCTGGGTCTTGCGCATGGGCCAACGGTTTCGGGTTTAGAGGGTCGCCAACGCGGGACTGGCGGAAGTCGGACGGAAGCTCGGCTAAGCTGAGAGTTCAAGTCCTTGGCCCATCCTTGCCTCGGCCTCTGCCTTTTTGCACGATCCAGAACTTTCATGGCCTGTTGATCTCAAGTTCTCGCCATAGTGCTCAACATAACCCTAAACCGTTCTCCTTCTTTGCGTGCTGCTGCTGCTGCTGCTGCCAACGCTGGAACCACATATAAAAGCAGCCCGACTGCGCACAGCCTGTGAGTGTCGGGCTGGAACCTGCGAGAAGTTTTCGTGGCCTTGCCACGGGAAGAACTGTCGCTTGCACTGAGTTGGGGCTTCCAAGTGGATTGCAAGTGGATATGTCGGCATGGAGTTCGATGCTTGGGTCGAACTGTGCTGTGCGAGAGTGGAGCCCATGGAAGCTCTGAACTGCATCGGGCTCCCGTACCATTGCAAGAGTCCTGTTTTTTGTGCATGGTGTGCTGCCCATGGATGGCAGTGATGTCATGTTTCGCATGTCACCGACCTTATAGTGTAGTACTGATCCTTGTGGCCGAAATCGGCCTAAAGTAACTTTAGTCTCGTGGTTTGGGGCCAGGCTATTTGGCTGGAACAAGGGTTACAGAGGTGCTTGGCGCCTGTTCGCAACAGCCTCCGTGAGAGCCTGTGTCCTTTCTTCGATCAAAACTCGGGGTTTGACGGTTTGAGGGGGGCTGGTCCTGCCCTGCCCTGCTGCCCCTGCTCTGCCCTGCAAAGGAGGCCGAACAGCAGGGACGTTTTGTTGTGCATGGTTATCGAATATTCGGCAACGCCCAGCTGTTCATGGCAACAGTAGGTCTTTGAGACCCTAGGGTTTGCCCATCATCTACTTGGTTGAGCTGGCATGGGACCAGGGAAGCTGAAGAAGCTTTCGCTTGAGGTCTCGGAAGATGCTGGTGGTAGACGTACTCTCAGTGAAGGCACGGACTCTGCAGCCCGACTGTCCTGAGTCAATCTGCCTGTGATTGCTCGATCTCGCACTGACTCCTCACAAAGCAGGTGCATGCAAAGACAACCCTGGCGGCCCTTCTGCCAGAAACGTGCGAAGCTAGGCTGTTATTGCAGGGGCAAGCTCAAACATGCGTCTTTGGGCCTGAGCACGTGCTTGGAGATCACCCTGAACCTTTAAGCAGCTGATACCTTTCCAGCCACACCTCAGGACATTTTGTGCACGCATCCGATGTTCGGTCCACAAAGTGGCAAGCACGGCTGGAGCGGGTTGCCCTTCGTTTTCGAGCGGGTGAGGCTCAACAATGCCAGGTGCCTGGGGCCTCCTTTCGGTAGCACGGTTACGGCAGTGATTTTTTGGTTAGTGGTGTCGGCGTGGCAGCAAGCAACGGACGATGCAGGATTTCTACGGATATTGTTTCAATGATGTCCAGTGTGTTCTCGGAAGGAGGTGTGAGGAGTTTCTCAAGTGGTGGACAAGTCAAGGATGCCGGATGGTGGCTGCTCGTATGCACAGCACACAGTGTCTTGGGGTTTGTGGGCAGGAGCGAAGTCGAGATCACAAGTTGGTTCGAGCTCACCAAAATTGTGAGCCAGATTCGTGACCCTGCCGAACTTCAAGTCGTCAGAAGAGCCCAGTAGTCTTGAAGCATGGCCATCAGAGCGCCAGACACGATCGAGGGTAAGAGGTATGTGCTTAGACGCTGTAGCTCTTCAGTAGCAGTCCTTAATCAGAGTGCTAGCTCGGCAACGGTTTTTAGTGTTCTTTCGCGTGATCCCACTCTTGGACCCCACTACCCTTATGGTATGGATTGATTCAATGCAACAGAGTTTCCTCTTTCTAGGAATTCGGGTGGGTGGTTGGCAGCACTTGTGGATGATCTCAGTCTCGTGTTGAAGCCTTGGCAGTTGTGAGCCTCCTGCGTCACTTCTTTCCGCATGCGGAACACAACGTGTGGCACAAAGCCTGCAAGGTCAGGAATCAAGTCGTTTTGTTGGCTCGATGGAGCTTTGCAAAGAAGCGTTACATCAATGTAGATGGTTTTCGGAGCGGAAAGCAACAGCAGAGTCCGACTTCAACCCGGCAGGTTAGAAGCCTGAACACTGCGGCATACAGCCTTCAGGGCATTGAGCATGTATGACTGGTGCTCAGTATGCACCACGAGGATTGGTATGCAAGAAGACTTTTGGCGACAACGATTGTGTCATGGTGCTTGCAAGGTTGATTCGTGAAGACTTTTTGCAACCCCCCGTGCCCTCGTTTTCCAGCAGAGTCCTTCCTTACCGGTGCATCAAGCAGAGGATATGACGTGCGAGCTGCATGACGAAGTGGCCGCCGGCAGCCAATTCGTCACGCATTTCACTGGCCGGGTGCTGGAACGCCTTGCCTTAAGCAGCGGGCCCATCAACACGAAGGCGCTCAGTTCTCTAAGTTATCTTCAGGTGCATGTGTATTGGACAGTCTTTTGCATCGGTGGTGCTGGATCGTGGATGCTTCTGATCTAAGATGTTTCATATCCGGAGTGCTGATGCGAACCGCTGTGCTCAGGGTTTCGAGTCGTTGCTGCAGCTGGTGGAGAACACATCCAGAGACAGCTTTGACCTCTTCTATGCGTCGCATGGCGGGATCGGATCCTTAAAACCCTCCACTTGAGCGACAGAATGTTGTCGCAAGTTGGGATTCTGAGGCTATTCAAGTTCAACCCGAACTCATCCCAACAGCTGAGTTCGATGGAACAGGCCGTGCAGGACCTGCTCGTGAAAGATTGGACTCCATCTTTGTCTCTCTGCCCCAACGCAGCCCCTACACATGCGAACTCACTCAAGAGGGATGTCTCTCATTGCGAACTAACTTGTTAGCACGAAAAAGCTGTCATGGCGGTCAAGACGAGAAGCCCCCAAGACTTCGAGGACGTCTCTGAGCAGCTTCGAAAATGTAAGGGATGAGCCTCGCTCGGCCGTCGCCTCAGCTGGGGCAGCAGCAGGGCCTGCGTTTTGCACCGCCCTGACGATGTGGAAGCACATGGCCCGGCCACATGCACAGGAGGCTTGCTAGACTTCGGGAGTGCAAGGCCCGACATCCGCTCCGGGTGTAGAGATCCTTGAGCCTTGCGTTCCCGAGGTCACCGTGGGTGACACCTTGCAGATCCCTGGCAAGTTCTCCGATTAGAAAAGCCGGGCGTGGGAATACTCGTTTCCTGCATCTGCGTACACTGGCCCTGAAGCTACCTGTGAACCTCTGGAGGTGCCTCATGTCAAGGTATTGAAGGCTTTAGACCTCATAGTGCGCCCTGCTCTTGCAGCATTTTTGCTCGTGTTCCTGTGCATTCATCCCATCCCAGCCATGCTGCGCATCCTGAGCGCAGTTGCTACCGGCATCGGCTTGTTCACCGACAAGTACATGCTCGGCGCGACGAATTTCGTTGAGCATTATGCAAATGAGTTTCACGCAAGCGACTCTCAGAAGGATTTCGTGAAAGCTGCCATGTACGCAGGAAGCATGTTAGGCATGATTGTCATGGGTCCCGTCTCGGACTACATTGGACGCCGCTTGGGTCTTATACTGTGCTCCGCTATCACCTTGCTCGGTGCTCTGCTTTCTGCTCTGGCCTGGAGTGAGAATGCACTTATCGCGGCCCGCATCATCACCGGACTCGGCATGGGTGGGGAATATCCGCTCGCATCTGCACACTCTGCGGAGTCGTCCGAAAAGACGAGCGATGGTGCTCGAAACGTTGCCCTACTGTACCTGTTCGGAAGCGGCTTTGGCCAGGCATTGTGCCCATTGGTAACGTACATCATGGACGTGTCCGGTGTTCCTCACGAGCTGCTTTGGCGATGGATTTTTGGAATCGGCGTCATTCTTTCAGCCTCAGGCCTGGCCTTGCGATACCTAACCACAGAAAACAGCCAGAAGTTCGTGGAAAGCACGACAGCAGAACCGAAGCATCAGGACAGGATGTGGACCATTCTGTCACCGTACTGGCGCGCACTTCTCGGCACTGCCGGGTGCTGGTTCTTCTTTGATATCGTCGAGTACGGTCTGAAGCAGAACGACGCAGCGATCTTTAGTGAGAATGTCTCTGCCAACTATGCCGAGAGCATCCTCCAGGTTTTGTGGAGCCGTCTCCTAGTGATCCCATCGCTGATTTTCGCACCGTGGTGTTTGACCAGGATCTCCAGCAAAAGCGTTCAGCTCATTGGCTTCATCGGATGTGCGGTGGCCAACCTGATCTTGGCAGTTGCCTACGAAGAGTTGCGTGAGCTCTCCACCCTCTTTTTCGTGTTCTACGTTTTTCAGCTATCTTTCCAGAGCCTTCCTGGCATCACCACAATGGCAATTTCTGCAGAGATTTACCCCAGCATGGTCCGCGGGACGGCCGCCGGCATCAGCGCAGCCTGCGGGAAACTCGGAGCCACAGTTGGTTCCTACATATTGTCTGAGCTGAAAAACCTCGGGGAAATCAGAGGAATCTTTTGGAGTGTCTGCGCCACCTCAGCTTTGGCCATGTTGCTTACAGCCCTCAGCACCCCTTACTACAACGGGAGCACGCTTGACTCGGCTGACAAGCTAGCTCGCGACGGAAAACCGAGGCAGGCCGTGAAGATGCTCTACAGCCGTCCGATCGCAAGCCAAGATCGGACGAAGGGTGTCGAATATGTAGCCGATGACTTGTCTGACGGGGCTGACGAGCAGAGAGCGTGAAACATGGGAACCACAGGAATTTTTAATTGGCAAGGGCGCTCTTGCTCTCTGCAGAGCGACGTTCCCTGCTGTGTTTTCTACTTCCCAAACCGTCGGCGCGATCTGCTTCTGTGCCGCTGCCGGGTTGTCTTTGGGCCTTGCAAAAAGCAAGTGCCGCAACAAGATTTTGCAAATACCCTCTTGCCAATCTTCTAATTCGAGATCCTCCCACTGCAAGTAATTTTGGGAGATGGTGGTCAGGCACGAGACAATAGTAAACCACTGCGTGAGCACAGCAGGGCTGGGACTGGGAATGGCCAAGTGCCCGCAGGTCGCACGGGAACACCTGCTCAAAGTTCAAATTGATTTTGTGGCAAGGACGATAGCTGCATGTCCCCCTAGGTCAGCAGCTTTGCCGGGGCATCATGCCGCATGTGAGACGTCGGTGGTCGTCAGCCCTGACAGCAACTATCAGAGCAGAGCCATCAAGATAGACCTCAGGCGACTACAAGCACAGGAGAGGCAGTTCCAGGCAGGCATGAACCAGGCGTTTGGCTGGGAACAGAAGATAAGCAGAGGTCGTTGTAGTGGCAGCGGTAGGGGTGGCCGCCATGGCAGTGTTCGCAGCAGAAGATGCCGTGGCAGCAGCATCAGGAGCATGAGAGGCAGCTGTGGAAGCAGTCGTGATCGTCGTTGCAGTCGTAGCAGTAACAGGTAACAGCAGCAGCAGCAGGACGAGGAGGAGGGGGAGGAGTAGTAGTAGTAGTAGTCGTAGTAGTAGTAGTAGCCGTTGGAAGCAACAGTAAATGCCCGGGACGAAAGTGTCGAGCTACAGGCTCCATCAATCTGGCATACGGATGTTACAGGCCTTGGGGGGTAGCGGAGCGCCTCAAAGTCTCGTTTCCCTTGCACTGGGCCGGTTCTGCACAGGTTTGAAACATGGAGGAGACCCCAAGGTCCACTTGCTGTTCAAGCTAGTGGGTCGAATTATCGGCCCGCCGCAGTAGTAGCAGTAGTAGTCGTCGTCGTCATTTCTGCTGTAACAGTAGGAGTAGCTGCAGTAGTCGTGGTAGTACCACGAGGGTCTCCTGTTGTTCGGGATGTCAGATGGCATTGCCGGTACCCCTGCAGTGCTGCTCATGCCCATGGCAACGGAGATGGAAGTGGCATCATGTGGCAACGGATAACGAGCGACGATGAGGGTGTTGCCCAGTGAATATTCGCGCTGTAGTGTTGAAATGCCGGCGAGCATTGCTGCAGTCAGGAATGAACGCAACAAAAACCAGCACTGTATGCAACATTGACGAGAGCACATGCCTGTTATAATTGACCATTAAACAAGCCAGAAATCCAAGGGTAATGGTTCCTAATCCTGCGAAACTTCTCATGTTCCTTGTCAGGCAAAACCGCCTAGAAAGGAAAGATGGTGATTGTGACGAAAGTAGCAAACATCAAAGACGTCATAGTTCATGACGATTCTACTCAGAGACTGCTCAAAGGAATTGTGCTGCCGATGATGATGACGCTCGTGAGGGTCATGCTTGCGCAGTGACTCATGCTGCTGATCATGTCAGTGCTTCGATGCTTAGAGTTTCCAAAGCGTTGACAACGAATGAAACATAGCCATGATATTGTGCTATGGTGTTTGCAAATCTGTCGTTGGGTTAATGCGGCCGAGCTGATTAGTCTCAGTTTCTGGCTGTGTCCCGTCTCCATTCTGGCTCCAGAATGCCGAAGGCAGATTCAATTTGGTTCGACCCAGACATAGACAACCCCGGAACAGTGATGACAACCGAGCTAGGCAGAATCAGCCCTGCTAGCAGTCGGTGCCCTCTTGCAATGTCGCATGGTGTGGACGATGGTCAGCTTGAAGTGCTTTTTGTCTTTCCAGGCATTCGGAAGCACTCTAGACTCTAGTCTCCAGGGTGGGGACCTGTTGTAGAGTAACGATGCCGTCGGCGATTTGTCGCGGTTTCTTCCATCCTCCCCGACAGCCAAGCCCGATCTGTGCCAAAATGACTCCTATGGGGACGGTGACCTGAGGTTTTTTCAGCGATGCATCGAAGAAATGTCCTCCGAGTCGACTCGGAAGGAGCTTGCGAATTCCGACTCCGGAAGGACTCCTGCCAAGTGCGTCCAGCTTTTCAGTCGCAGAAGGGCTTGCGAACTTGGGACAGTTCAGTCTCTCAGGGATGCCCTGCGCAAGTTCCGCACGTAACCGCTCCCTTGGCCAGGCCGGGAAAGCGCCTTACGGAGCTCCAGGCTGGGCTGGGGCGAAAGCCTCGCAGCCCTTGGCCAGGAAGCCTTTTGCGGTGTTTCCCCTTGGATTGCTACTTTTTTTTTTCTGACTCCTCCCGGGCACTATCCACAAGCCTCCCCGCAAGCCTGAAGCCCGACAGCCATCCCCAGGACTTGCAAGAGCTGAACCCACACCTTGATGTAGAGTGCGGGCTGTCTGTCCAGAGCCCTGGAGCATTGAAACTCAGGAAAACGAAGTGCAGGCTGTTCCCAAGATCAGTGTCGAAGCTTTCAGAACCTAGAGGGGCACTCGTCAAACACACCCGGTACAGTCTTGTCAGGCCAAGATTTGGGAGGAGCTCGGGATCTCTGTCGTCGATGGCCGTGCCGCGGTGGCGCGCATCCCGGCATCGGGCCAGGCAGACGTAATGGAAGAGGAAGAGGTTTGGATTTGTTGCTGACCCGCAGCACGGAACTAATCCGACTAGCACGCCACCCGGTCGTAGCAAACCGTAAGCTTCTAAGCGTCACTTTTTTCTGCAGTATGAGCAGAGTATCAGGATCTCTGCGACAGGCACCTGCATCCTTGCAGTACTAAACCCCAGCCTTCAAGAAACCGAAACTTATCCTGGTCATTGCCAGGCCACCAGCGCTGTGGCCAAGTCGTCCTTGCCCGCGTTGAAGCAGGTTCCGCACCTGGATGGATTGGCATGGCGAGGTCAGGGGTAGCAGTGCGGGGATCGCGGTTGTTCCGTGGCCCAGTCGGTACTGTAAGCCTAAGCATGAAGAGCAAGTCGTCGAAGGATGTCGAGCCGTAAGCCACCAGCACCCAACAAACCGTCGGATCTCAACCAGCAGCACCTAGCTTTGTACTAAGACGTGCTAGCTGGGTGAGTTCGCTTTTGCACTTTTGGGAAACTAACACCCCCTAGCGCCCTAGAGACTAGAACTGAAAGTTTACACTGTGGGGCTCAAGAACTCAGCAACTAAGAAGGCTTTCAGCCCAGGCCCTTCAACATGGAAAGGGTTTCGCAAGGAAAGTATGAGGTTATGGGCTCGGGAGTTACGTGCGTAACCTAGTTGATTAGTTTTTCACTCATTCGGACCGCCATCATTGTAGTTGCTTTTGGGAGTGTGCGCGCCCCGGGCATCGTGCTTGCTGCTCAGGTGACGGGGTGGTCGTGCTCCGATGTTTTGAGTTGAGGCAGTTCCGGTTCTTGGGCACTCAAGGACAACCCACCCTAGGGCCCCTGCCGGAATGGAACCTTAGCCTGACCAGCCGAGGCTTTTGTGGCCGCCACGGATGCCGTGTATCTGCAGTGCCTGGAAGACAGGCGGCCGGATGTCCTTCAGAAGGAGGGCAGGATGTCCCGGATTCTCGGAACCACGGGAGCATCTACAGTTCACCAGAATCCCGTCCCGCGGCCAGCTCCCAGTCGGTGCTCATTACCGAGGAGTGTTGTTCTGGAGTTCTTGGATGCCTGCAATGTGAAGATGGACACGGCCGAGGCGCATGTTTTACTCACGAACCTGTTGGCAGGTGGGCTTAAGGGTCTTCGTGCGAGGTGCAAGACAAGCTGCGGCGCAAGATCCACGAAACAGGGGCTTTGCCCGAGACCGTAACCTGGCAGATTGCAGGACCATGGATTCGTTATTGTTTTGTGACCACGGCTTTGGGGTTCTTGCTTCTGTTCGAGGTGGCGAATGAAGTGCATGACGAGGTCATGGAACTTCTGGGCTTTGAGAGTGCGTGCCCTGAGATGATTCTTTGCTTTCGGCCTTGAAAACAGAACGTGTAGCCTTCGTGGAGCTCGTTCGTGGTGCCACTTCGCGGCTTTGCTGTAGGCTGCTGAGCTACTGCTTCCTTCTTTACTTCATTACAGAGGGTGTAGTGACGGTGGTGGACTTCAGCTCGGAAGTGGCGCTTGGAGTGAGCCCTTGCCCTCGGTGTCGCAGGTACGGGCATTCTTGCTTTGCTGAATTTGGCACTTCACAGGCCACGGGACAAGCGAAGCCAAAGCCCTGAGGACATAAGCACCCGCAAAGCGAAGTAATGCTGCGAAGGAGTTTGCTCATGACAAAGACGTTGCCACAGCCTATGCGAGATGGCGTGGGCATTCCAGCAGCCTGCCTCCATGTTGTCCAAGGAGTTCAAAGAACTCCAGCGCTTATCCACGGTTTGGAGATTGCCACATTCAGGGTTTCGACATTCAACTGCTTTTTCGCTTCGGGGGTATCTTGCTCCGACGCATTTTGGCGCCCTCAGGGTGATAGCTGATGTAGCCGTCCAGGTTTAGGCTCAAGGCTCAGGTTCTGAATCGCTGGATACGGATAGTCAAGTTGTTGAACTAGACGGCCGCCGGCTCGCCACTTCAGCGACAAAGCAGCAAGCACTTGAAGTGTTCGTGTCGTGCAAGGTGAGATAATGTTCAAGCTTCTCTACGATCACTGGCACAGTGGTGGTGTGCTGCACGTCGACGCAGTTGTGCTGCTCGCCTTGCTAAAGGTGAATCTCAAACAGCATCGGAAGGTTTCCGGTTCAGGAAGTTTTCGATCGGGTCTCGGAAATTGAGGAGAATGTCCAGTCTGTGTCGGTGTGCTGTTTGAGATATGTGTGTGGCTTTTGAAGTTGGGGATGTTGGGGCGATTGTGCCGTAGGCCTGATTCGATACGGCGTGACGTGGCAAACTGACTCTCGTGGAATTCATTCGAGACCGCGACAGCCTGTCCAACAAAAACGGGAAAGCCTCAAGACATGATGGTGATGATGCAGATGCTGCCGATGAATATGCTGCGCTTGTACACTGATGATGATAATGACACTGCTGTGGATGAGGGTGACAATCGTGGCAGTACACTGTTGTTTTGCTTTGCTTCAGTCTGTAAGATTTGCGCAGTGCTGATTGCACATGCTAAACTTGTGCGCTGGTGATGATAATGACACTTCTTTGGTAGAGGGTGATGGCAGTGCCACTTCTTTGGTAGAGGGTGATGGCAATGCCTGTGACGATTGCAGAGGATGTTGATGCTGCTGCTATGTTGATGATGGCGACGGGGTCGCTGGTGGTGATTGGTGATGCTAGCTGCTAGCAGTTGACAGAGGGGTGGACAGTGTCCCTTGATGCCCGGTCGGAGGAAACACCAGATGATGAAGCACGGGGCGAAGGTCCAGTTGAATCAGATGTCGACTGACGAGCGCCGGCAGCTGCTGGAGTCCAGCATCGACAAGGCACGGGTGCCCCCAAAGGCTCTAAGGGCGACGGAGGCAAGCAATGAAGCTCTCGTTTCAAGATCTCCAGAAAAGCCAGCCCATAGCTGGGACATGCGAAGGTCAACGTCTTCCACAAACTGCCGCACGATGGGCGACAACGCTACTTGGAGCGGCTGGATGACCAGGCGTGCACGCACGGGGTGCGTTGTCGACGTGCCGGCGCAGGCTTCACGTGTCGAGGTCGTCGGAGCTTCTGAGAGGTGCATGCTTTGATCTGTAGACGAGAGGTCTTGCTTAAATACCTCGAATTCAATTGCTTCTATGGGAGTTACTCCTGTGAGGAGATGCTGGAGTTCACGAAAGCTGAGATCTTAGTGGCCACCTTGGTGCAAAGTCGCCACCATACGCACCGGACGGAGTGAGGATCGCCCCCGCACAAAAAACCATGCCAGACTGATCGGGGGTGCCAAACTAGAGCAGTGTCAGGCTCTCGGAAGTGAGCTTTGCACCCGTGTGAGCCAATCCCACTGGATGACAGGCCCAACGTGTTTCTGCCATATGTTACAGTACCTGTGGAGCTACAGCAGTGCCGAAGTCCATGCGACTCTTTCGTTGTGACTTTTGGGCTCCCTCCGAGTCTTGTTCTCGGCACTTTCTGCATGCAGTCATCGCATTTACACCCGTATTAAATCTGTTTGAAAGCGTGTGTAGCTGTACGAAGCTATACTTGGGGTCCGCGACCAGAAACGGCTCAGCCTCTGTCAGGTGTCGCTGTGATCTGACCTGCCGCGCGAGCTACCGAGCAGTTTGCCCCTCAGCGCCGGAAGTGCAAACATCAAGCCCAGAATCCGATCCAAGAAGCCCGGATTTTGGTGAGAGTTTCACATTCCCCCGGCAGGTATTGTAGAGCATCATCTCGTGCTCGCAGAGATCCGTTGTTGTTGCTAGTTTGTGGTTTCCATGTGTTTCCAGCTTTGATTATCATCAAGCATGGTTTTAAGCCTGCTTGCGAGATATAACGTGTCTAACGCCTCGGGAACTTGCAGCACACCCATGATCATGAGGCTTTGTGCTTCTTGCTGGATGCTCGGATAAACGACAAGCTATGCATCATGTGTGGAATAAGAACCTGTATTCCTAGTTCTCCCTCTCGGTGCCCCAGTCTTATCTGAGACCCATTCGCTACCGCCGATTTGTTGTCAACTTCGGCTGTGACGCAACGAATCTGGCGTCAAGACTGCTCGTGCTAACGTGGCTCGAAACTTACCGCCCTTTCGTATGAGCCGTGGTGCGGTACCTCCATGAACTCCCATCAAAACCACATTTCTTGCTTTCCAAGGTGCATTGGCCTATGATTTGAAATCCCGAAGTATTAGCCATGGAAATCCCAGCGCAGGATGTCGGCAACAAGGCAACCAGGGCAAAGATCAAAGCACTGGTCACTCGCGAAAAGCAGAACCAACAGTGGACGTGCTTATTTTAGTGTTTTCAAAAACCCCTACTGTAACGCCACTTTAACCCCAGACAGAGAGGCACGAAAGCTCTTTCTTGTGCCATGGGCTCACGATGTGCACAGCGTCTCCTCAATGGCGAACAGGCGCCCTCCTTGGAGGCACAGCCTTCATCGATTTTGCTGTGATATTGCAGCTTTGGGGCCGTTTGGCCATGGATGGTTTGGGTGAGAATGAAAAGGCTTTTTATGTCACGGGGCCAAGTTCCCGAAATCTTTGAGGCCTCAGCCTTGCTCCAGGACTGCTGCCACCTGGAAGGGGAGACGCCAATCGAGATCAGGCAGGGATCCCGTAGTGGGAAACCCGGAGCTTCAGAGGAGCTAGTGAGCCAGTTGGGGCTGACACCGAAGTCTCAGGGTGGCTCTTTCCCACTGTCGGGACTTGGATGCCCTGGGGCGACTGTCCTGGGTTGCTCTTTCGTCTTCCAAGCGCTCTAGCCGAGTTAGACAGAGAGCCCCCAAGCGCAGGATTCCTCGACAACCCGGCCAGGGCCCTGATGTGCAACCTCAGTGCAAAGGGGGGGCATAGAGAGACAAAAGACTGAAGCAGTTTTGGGGGTCTTCAATGATGTGTGCTGACTTTGGGTTTCATGCATCCTTATCACAAGGAGAGCTCCTTTCAACATTACGATGGTTGTCAAACAGCAGTCGCTGTCATCCATGTCCTCGCTGCAGCTGTGCCTTGACACCTGCAGGTTTGCACGAAAGCCTCGAAGCTCCCTTCACACCGAGGATGGTACGCAGGACAGCGGTGGCAGAGCCCACCGTTGGTCATGCCCCATATGCGGGTGGCCCACCGGGTCGCCACATGGCTGTGTGGGCTGGAAACGGTCCCGTAAATCCCACGTGAATCTAATTGTTGCAAGGCTGCGAGGCTGACTGTTCTTCTTGTCTGCAGCCCAGTGGCTGGCAAACTCCTGTTGTAGGGCAGGAAGCATGCCCCGAACCGTTGGGGCCAGAAGCCCCTGCAACCTAAGTACCCGACTAGTGAGCTTGGAAGTGTTAACGGTCTTGCTTGGCTTTCTGGGAGGTGCTTTTGGGAGAGAGGATGTGTTGAGATTTAAGATATGTAGGTTGGCGCCAGCCCAGATGCCCCAACCCAGCTGACCGAGTCGAACTGCCTAAGCCCGAGCTTGTGGAAGAGCGTGAAGCATCTAAGGGCCCGCTTCCGGAAGCCGAGAAGCCGCCGATGCCGATTGGTGCACCGCTCATGATTACAATGGTGAAACTTCGAAATGCACGAGATCATGTCTCGAATACACCTAGAGAAAATGACCGAGTACTAACACTGGTACCAGTACCCCCACCACCATGACGACGACCACGGCTTCCGCCATTGAAACTGGCACTTCCACTGCCACTACCACTGCTGCCACTGCTGCTGCCGCTGCTGCAGCTGCTGCTGCTCCTACCACTACTACTGCTGCTACTACTACTACCACTACCACTACCACTACCACTACCACTACCAGTACCGCTACCAGTACCACTACCACTACCACTACCACTACCACTACCACTACCACTACCACTACTACTACCACTACCACTACTACTACTACTACTACTACTACTACTACTACTACTGCTGCTACGGGATCGTTCGACGTGCCTGGGTCCGGACGATACTTTCGTGCTGGCCTCCCTGAGGCTATTGATTCTCCTGATTTCTGTCATGTGCACTCTTGCTTTGCAATTCTGGGGCGGGCCCAATAAGACACTGTCAGTCTGGGCTCCAATGCTTGAAGTCGACAATTCGACGACTGCAGCAACAATTAGTAATTCATTACAAAGGCCATGCTGCAAAGCATGATAGTGTGCACCAATAAGTCGGCATTTTGCCACAATGTCGAAAGTGCAAAGGGGTAGTCGTAAAGAACAGGTCCCCAGTGCAAGCTGGAAGGGGATAGTACAGCTTGATCCCTGGGCAGAATTCATCATCATGTCATCTATGACCTTGCTTCGCGAACATTCAGCCAGGCAAGAGGCAACAAAAATACCGCTACTACTACTACTACTACGACGACTACTACTACCAGTGCCGCCACCAATCACGACGACGACTACTACTGCACTAGCCATGCAGGCGGCAAAAAATACTCCACTACTCTAGCTAAACTCTGCGTACTCGTTTCACACGTTGACTTTTTTTATGACGATGGGTCGTTTACGATCACCTAAGCCGGGCTCGTTCCAGATGCACTTCCAACGTAGCCTCACGTACAAACCAACCCTGCCCTGGGAGCCCTCAGTCAGTCGAACCAGGAGCAATTGTTTACGAGGCGTGCCTGGTCGCTTTCCGCCCCCCGCAGCGCCGGCGCCGTCCCGCCGGCCTTGCGACGAGCATGGCTTCGACGGTGTGGCCTGGGTAGCAATGGCACTCCAAGCAAAAAGGAGTAACTTCCTTGGATCGCGGAGACCGTCCAAGGACGCCTTCGCAGAGCCGCCCGACTCTTCGCGATGGAGTCCTGGACGCTTGCTGAGACTCTCGGGGTGTTTTGGGCTTGGGCTCCGAGCAGTCGTGCATGCTGGGGGTTGGCTCCTCGCTTAGTGTCGTCCTTGTTTTGGGAGATCGGGTCATAAGAGGCCGAGACTCCCGGATCCATAGCAACAGAGCCGGGCCCCGGAGCCATAGAAAGCCCCATAGGGCTGATGCACGACCCGGCGGTGCTCCAGATGCTCAACACCTGGACAGCTGAGCCGGGCCATTTCCCAGCTACTAGACGGCAAGTTGGTTGGCAGAGATTCTGGCATGCTTGCACGACTCTTTTGTAGTCTTTTGTATCCTGAAAATACTGCAAGCTGTCATCGATCATGTTGTTTGGTCTACGATGCTTATTCAGAAGTACCGTCCCCAGCCCGTGATTCAAAGCAAGAACAACTTCGGTGTGTGCAACCGTAATTGGTGAACATGGAATGCATGTCTCAAGCAAGGAGATCGTCCGCGTGCAAAGGCAAAGCCCAGGTCGTGCTTTTCTCTGTCGGGGGTGGAAGCCCGGGTATTCTGAGTTTGGGATAAGCAAGCCCTGAAGCAGTTAACATCCCTTCCCTGTCATCCAGTCTGTCTGAGCACACTGCGTTTGCAAGCATGACGGCCCAATGGCTGTCTGTTTGTGCTGCTAGTGTCTGCCGGTTCAGGCCTCCGTGAGGGCGACGAAGAAGAGGGCGAGGACGACGAGGGTTTGCTGCAGGTGCAGAAGATGCCTTGTTGACTAACTTGCCGGAACAATGGTGTATCTATCATGAGCCCGAAGTTGTTGGGCCGCATGGCGGCTCGTAGGTTCAGAACAGCTGAGACAGATCTGTGAACGTGGTACCGAAATCTCTTTTCAGGTCTTGGGCTAGTAGGTCGGCCACATCAATGCCGTGAAAACAAAAACCAAGTAAGTGTCAAATTCCTTGCGGTGTTGGAATGTACATCGGTAGTGCAGAGCTGGACAGCATTGTCCTGCTCTTGTCGACCAGCCCTCGGCAAACAACTCCCAATTGCCCCTGCGGCCGCAATGCATTCGTGCTAGATATCTGCCCTCTTCGAATTTCTTCGCAGTTCGGCCGAGGTGCCAATGTGACATGCCGCAGGTTCGGGCTACGAGGCGTGAACACGTGCGAAGAGAGACATGACAAGCGCCAGAAGCGGCTTCCGAAGCATTGCCGCCGTGATTGCGATTACGATTGTTTACGAATTTTTGTAATGGTTATGGCCCGTTTACGGCGTTTGCTCTTGTCACGGGCATGACACGGTAGAACCATGTCGCACTTATATCAAGTCGGGTGCTACCCTTACGTTTGCTGCCAGCCATCTAAGCGTGGATGTGGCTGTTGTTGTCGTTGCATCGATAGCCTGGGGAACACTCTTTGTTACTGTTAGTGCCGCCCAAATAGTTGTCACCTATGTTCACACATCGCAATCATGCGCGCCGAAGTGGATGCACTCGGTGGCGGGTTTTCAAGCAGTGGTTTCACCCAGTAGGGCCGATCGCATCCGGGATCGAAAAAGATGCCGCAGATTGGTTGGACAGGGTTTGTGAGGCACGTTTTGCGCTACCTGATGGTGCTAAGTCTGGAGCATCATGCATCATTCGTTGAGTGAATCTCCAACATTTTCCCTGCCGAGACCACCAGCCTGGTTGGCTTTCGTCCCTTCCGAGCTCAGGCCGTGGTTCCTCATGCGGCTTCTGTCCTTTTCTTTTGGGACCAGGACCTTATCGCAGAAAGCGCGCCGACAGAAACCTTGAGGCCCTGGAATATTGATGGCTTGGAGGGGTGGTATTGGCAGGCAACTCCCTCAATATGCTTGGCATGATCTGTTCAGAGGCCTTCGCGATTTCCAATTGCCGAGTTGGGGGACCGGGCTGTAAGGCTTGGTGGTTTCCTTCTTATCGTCTTAGGACTTAGGATGAACGTCGTTTGAGCTGTTGGCGAACAAGCAGTGGTGCCTGCAACAGCTTTGGAGCAGTGTACTGGGGTCACAGCAGCTAGTTTTCTTCATGTGTGTGGTGGGTGTGTAGTGGGTGTAGTTGGGTTGCTGTATCTATTTTTGCGTCCCCTCCTGATTGTGACTGTTTGTCATTTTGCGCATTTTGGCATTAGGTGCGAAGAACTGGCAGAGCTACTTGACTGGTTTGCCGTCAGTGGTGCCGACTGCTTTTTGTAGGAGCACCTGATCTTTGACTTCAGAGGAACAGACCCGCGGCGCCTCATGACGACAGGTGAAGAACAGAGTTTCTGCACTCGGGGGGGGTGTCATCCGAATCCAAGCGCCATGGGTTCCAGCATCAGTATCACATTAGTTAATGCTCTTGAGCCGGACTCCTTGTGTGTAATTTTCGGAACAGTTGCTGCGAGGTTTACAAACCTTTCGTGGAATTTGTTGAGTGCCTCGGCAACGACGAAATTAGGCCACTTTCCTGGGTTGCTGCACATCCGCGGCACGTATGGCCTTGTAGCTTGTAAGGCCCACATGAACTCGAGACCAACTGAGTGTTGATCTTGGCACACCGTTTTCCCAAGGGTGATGCGCGTTCTTGCTGATTAACTTCGAACTGGATGGTTGATTGTGTAGCTGGAATCGGCAAGCGTTTCGGCATGAATCCCATTCATCTGCAGGGGCTGCAAGAAGACCAGGTGAATGTGTAGGGCAGGCAGTCGAGCGAAGAAAATGAAACCCGCGTGCTGTCGCGCAAGCTTTTGTCGTGCCGGTCTAGCTGAAAGCTTGTTTTCCGCCAGCCGTGAAGCTTTGTACCGTCAACAATGACAGCCGCAGTGGCCAGCGATCGGCATAGTTAGGACGCCACGCAGATCGGAGCTTTCCGTTGTTCAGGAGCTGAGCTTTATGCCTTCATTCTAGATTCTAGATTCGCAGTTGCCATGTCGCAGCACAGGGCATTGGTCGAAAGGTGATAAGGTATGGCACTCATAGAATGCCACCTCTGCGACCATGGCAAGTCGTGGTGCCGGGCTCTGCTTTGTTGTCAGTACCGTGGCACCGGTCGCACAAGCAGTCCGCGGAGCCTTTCGCAGGTGCACACGGTGGGACGTCCAAGGCCTGCGGCCTGCTGTTCTGGTCGGTGATGTCTGCCAGTTGTCCAATAAGTCCATCCGCTGAAGTCTCGGTCGGAACGAAAGATAACATCTATAAAGTTCCATTGGTTTTGATTGTCCACTTCTTTGCCAAAACCTGATGTACCTGGCAATGTACCTGGTCACATTGAGTGCAGGGAAGCCGGCTGGGAGAGCTTGGCAGCCGCGGAGCACCCTGGAAGAAGAACCAAGACTTGAGGTGCCTGAAGTCACGTGGACTTCGGACTGTTTGCAGAGCAACCCCTCCAGGGTTTGTTTTGGATGCGGGGCTTGTCGGATGTTCCGATGGAAGGTATACACGCCGGCTGGAGCGCGGTCGTCCGCCAATCCTGGCTCGGACCACCTTCTATTCAAGCAGCACCTCGGAGCACAGCCGGTGCTGCCGCTGCTGCTTCTGTTGTTGTGGTTGTTGTGGTTGTTGTTCAATGGTCCTTGGGGTACTGCGTGTCCTAAACATTCAGCTGTGTCTTTCGCCGATGGTCAAAGCTATGAATCTCCAAAACTGTTGAGCAACATTTCGGCGGGGAGGAACACGATTTCAGCAGAAGTCTCGGTATGGCTGGACTACGCTAGGCTACTTCAGGCCACTGTAAGCCTTGGAACCGTAGCTGTTGCAGACCAGGTCTCCCTGTCTGCGTGATTCATGGGTCGCATGTCCGAGTATTTGGGGCCGCCGGGAGATGTGCAGCGTTGCCGTGCAGCAGGTGATGCGCTGATGAGAGGAGTGCAGGGGCTGACGGGCTCCCTGTTCGTGCGCTGGCGAAACCACCGCAAAAGGGTAACGCTGCAAGACCCTGTGGGTCAAGCTTGCTTGACAGGTTGTTGCGTGGTCTTTCGAGTGTGATAGGATACACCACAGGAAGTATAAAGGACAGTCACTTCGACCCTTGCAGCATCAGACATGCATCTTAATGTTGCTCTGATTAGGTAGGCGTGTTATGTTGCGAAGGCAGATTTGCAGTCTGTCCACACGAAGTGATGGTCGTCGCCAGACCATATCAGGGGACGCGGCTAGATCTGCCTGTCTCGTTCACTAACTGCAGGCACGACTGTCTTGGAACTCGGGTTTGGGTCGGCGGGTGTCCAGGAAGTTGTGGTTGTGCGGGCGTCCATCAGAAAAGGCTGAACCATGGTTGCGGCCTCCAAATTCAGATTGGCAGTTGCAGAGGGTGATAGCATGTGCATGTAGTCATGTGTGGTGAGTAGTTTCTGAATGCCAAGCACGTGATTCGAGCCTCGCCGAAACAGTTGCAGCACCCAGTTCCGAGTAAGACATTTAGTCTCGAGGCTTCTGAAGTTACACGAACTCCGGCTCTGAGCTTGCTCGCAAACGACAGTTCGCTATGACGATCGGGATCGTAAGCACAACTGCCATCACAACGATCACCAGACTGCGGTGAAGCGGCAGAAGTCTAAACAGTACGGCCACGGCTAGACTAGGCTTGAAAGCGTGTCGACTGAGCCTCTCTTGCCGACGGGAAACCTAGGGTGTTAGTGCTTGCTCCGTTGTTTCTGATTCGTAGAGATCCGTCTTTGAGCCTAGGTATTGGATCCACTGGGTGAAGCCATGGAGAGCGAGACCTTTGCCCACTTGGTTCTGGGAGTCCTGCAGGAGACTGCCCGTGTCGGGGGAGCCCGGGAGCTTTTGATGTTTTGCCGAAAGCGTTGCTACGTAGGGTTTCTGATGTTTGATGATGTTGGATGGATGGGTTATGGCATGGGTGGCTTGATGTTTGATGGATGGCATGATGTGAGGTTTTCGTGTGGGTTTTTGGTTAAGTTTTTCTTACTCATTGCATATCGTATGCGAAGAAGAATGATGCCTTGACGACTCGTGCTGGGAATTGACAGACGCTCTTCTGTCCTTGGTGCGCTCGGCCGCTGCATGTGCGGTGCCGCTCCATCCGTGACGATTCCTCCTCAGAATTGACAATCTCCTCGGTGGACACGAAGTGTAGTTGATCGTAAATTATAATGCCTTGGCCCAATTCGGCCTCGAAATGCCAACCTTCACGGTGATGTGGCATGTGCGGGCGCTACGCCGCTGTTGCCATGTCAGTGCATGGGGTGTACCAGCGAAGCAGGTTGGTCATGTCTCTGAATCCAGCCAATATACCAGTATGGGGGGAAGCATCGCGGTCATGTCTCTAAACCCGTCCGTGCATTCGTGGAAGCATCTCGGCGGTGGTCGTGAAGCACATGCTGGGAAGTATTTGAGTTGGGGTTTTGTGGCAGGGGTCATAGTAGGGTTGAAGGGCTTACAGGAGTCTACAAAGAAGTGTAGAGGCACGGCTTAGGGTTTAGGGTTTAACCCTAAATCCGAAACCCTGAACCACTTAGGAGCGTTTGTACAAGGGTTTGTTGAAGGGTTTAGGTGCAGAAGGGTTTATAGAAGCATTTCCTAGAAGATCGAGGGCATGTTTTACGAATTGGGTCCTTGTTGTATCTGAGTATCTGAAACACCGCTGCTACCATACCTGCCGCTCCAATCGCTTTGGGGACTCGCATGCACTGGCTTTGCGTTCTGAAGTCATGGGTCAATCGGGTGTAGTTGGCTCAGCAGAGGAAGACTTCGGAGCAGAAGGGATGCCGCCCAGAAGTGTGTTTGCGAACGTTGATTGAAGCTCTGAACCGAGCAGATGTGCGAGTGAAACGGAAATGCTGAGGTCTCCTTCGCCATCGGCGGCGCGGACGGTCTCCCGGAACCCCTGCGCCCGGGTTGTGGGGAGCTCGCCCGTACCGTGAGGTGTCTCATGATCGTCAGGGAATTGATATGAGCCACGCATACTGCACACACCAGTTTGCTTGTGCAGAAGGCAGAAGGCCAACTGTTGCTGTTGAAGTCGACACGCATGCATCTCCGCAGCCAGCAGGCACTTGTCACTGAGCCAAATGACGTTCCCTCATCGACTGGCGCGGGTGCTGCTGCTGGAGCAGGCGTTTGTGTGTGTGTGTGTGCGTGTACATACTTCCTTCTCCGTGGAAGGGAGAAAATTGAGATTGATGGCAGCCTTCCTGGAAAGATCGTTTGGTTCCGAGCTGTTCCGACGGAATCAGTAGGAAGTATGTTGGATTCAAGTCGAGTCTAGTCCGAGTTTAAGGAATGATTGTACCTTGATGAGACAAGACATTTGACAGAAGCTGTCACCATGTAAAGTAATGTGTCTTTCTTCTCGGTACTGACCGAGGGGAACCCGAATCCATACCCAGATACCTCCATTGCCGCAAGATCTTCCGTGCGCGCGAGCTGACCATCGGCTCTGGCTACAGTCGTTGAGGCGTGCTTGCTTGAGCTGCTGTTTGCCTACCGTCTTCCAACCATGGGTGTTGCCATGGAAGCATGTTCTCCCGTTCCTTTCGCAGCTCGCCAGGCGTGAACGGTCCAGATGACGCATGCACTTGGCTCGGTGCCGCAGCTGACAGAGAACCTTGACTGCAGCTGGAGTTGCGCTTCTGTAGTGACATGAGGTTCCCAAGCTCATGATAGACAGCCGTCGAATACTTATCTGGCAAGCCAAGCTTTGTGAATGTGCATCATGCTTCATGCGATGCAACTTGGTCACGGGCTGCAAGTGGAGCCTGTTGCAACATGGCGTGGGGCGCACCACGACCCAAGCACAACTATTGCGAAGCAGGCTTCGATGGCAGATTGGCTGCGCCAGCCGCAGAAGGCGCCCAATTCTCCGGCAGTTGGTGCAGTCGAGGTGGTCAGATGTGGCACAGGGTGTTGAGAAGCTGGGATGCAGAGTGCCTTTCCATCTCGCAGGACAGGTGCCAAACCAATGTCCTCCTACAGGACCAACACCCCAGAAGGTCATCAGATGATCCCAACCTGGGCATCATAAAAAACAAGCTTAGTTCAAACATCCCACGAAGGTCTACTTGGTGGCCCGGCCCTCGCGCTTTCCTTGTTGGCTAATCTGAAGCCTTTGCCAGCGACAACTGAGTGATGGGGCCAAGCACCGGCACTGAGTTCAGCCGATTGGGCTGGAGGCTTGTTAAGGCCTGCCAAAGTTCAAGATGAGCCTGCGGAGCTTTTCATGGAACCTGAGGTTCCAAATTGCACGCCTGAAAGAGCATGAACCCGAGA
Organism: Symbiodinium sp. CCMP2592; assembly: GCA_905221615.1. Taxonomy (NCBI): domain Eukaryota; class Dinophyceae; order Suessiales; family Symbiodiniaceae; genus Symbiodinium; species Symbiodinium sp. CCMP2592. The sequence goes on along the minus strand of CAJNDT010006089.1, from coordinate 195,793 downwards.
CACATTTGCAGTTCGTGTCTCAGGGTTGCGGGCTCCGGGGCCACGATCCCACAGGTACCTGCCGTGAATTGCAGAGCCGGGCGCACAAACGACTTCGCACGCTGCATTTGGGTGTAGCTGAGCACTCGGGAAATGGCTTGCAGGGTTTAGGAAAGTTAAGGGATTCCCTCGTGGCTTTCTGTTTGCGTGTCTTTGCACTTCATTCCGGTTTGAGCTTTCCGGCTCCTTACCCAGTGATTCCTTTTCCGCCGAGAATATCCCAAACATTTGTTCCAATGTCGTCAAGCTCGTTTGGCATACCTCCTGAGCCAGAAAGTCTTCCATCACGCCCAGACGTGTGCATCGCAGTCACATCGGTTGTGATGATGATACTACTACAAGTACTAGCATTACGACAACACAGCAACTTCTTCTACTGCTCCTACTGCTACGGCTACTGCTACGGCTACTGCTACGGCTACTGCTACGGCTACTGCTGCGGCTGCTGCTACGGCTACCGCTGCTCCTACAGCAACTACTGCTAGCACCACCACCACAGCAACGACTACTGCGACACGCTCTTCGGTGCAGCATGGAGCGTGAGCTGCGTGCTGGCCGCAGCTGGTGGGCCAAGCGAGTTCGCGTGAGGCGTGCAGGGGCTGCTTGAAAATCGGCGTCCCATTAAAGGGATCCCCATCACGGTACACTCCTGCCGAAACGGTTGTCTCAACGTTGGCCGTCAGAATCATTGCCTGCTGCGCTTATGGTGGTCCATGCAAAGACTTCGGTGTAGAGCTTTGGGTTAGGGAGGTGCGGGGTTGGATTCGGGAGCTGGCCTTCCAGATGTTGCAGGTGTAGCAGCGGTGTCGGCCACTACATGGTCGTGACGATTGCTGTAGAGTTGTACCGCTCGTTCTGAGGGATAGGGGAGCCCTTGGCTTGGCCAACATACACATTGCGTAGCTTGGAACGGCCAGGGACGCCCTGACGGTCCATGCATCTCGATAGAGCTTGAAGGGATGTTGCTTGGTTGATTGTTTGTGAACCCAGGTGCAATGGGCGGGTCCTCCGAAAGCAGGTGCCGCTGATTCCAGTGTTCAAGAGCCTGTTGACGTGACCCTCTTCCAATGTCGAAATGCCATGGTTCTTGGAGCCTGACCCGAAATCTACCCTCGAGTGGCACCTCTCGACAGTGCAGATCTCGTCGTAGTAGTTTCCTTGGCAATGCAAGGTGTGGATGCTGCTGGCTTGCTTTACGACACCGGGCACCGTCCGCCCTGCTGCATGCAAAAGGGGCAGGGGGTGGCTTAGATATATGCCAGAGCTGCTGCCCAATGTTGACAATCCTTTACCATGTTGTTCAGCGTCCTGCCATGTGGTTCAGCGTCCATGTCTGCCCACCCCCAATGAACGTTCTTTCACGCCGGAGGTTGCAGAAGACATCCACAAAGCTCTGGCTGCCGACGATGCTTGTGCTGCAGACTCTTGTGGGCTCGGCCTGCTGCAGGCCAGACTGTTGCTGCGCTTAAGGAAACGCGCCTGAACATTCTGTCCATTCATGCGGGCTTTCAACTGCTGTTCTGGCATGGAAGAATCTATGCCACTTTGACTACGGCTCAAGAATATATTTCTCAAAAGCACATCAAAGTAGAACGATCCCGCGGCTCATGGCCTTGTGATAGTCACAAGAGCTTCCGGACTAGTTTCGCGTGCCCTCTTGCGGGTGTACACCATTGGCAATATCCTTCAGTATCGCAATGTGGATTTGTCGCAAGTGGAGCTAGGCAGAACCGTATTGGGCAACAACGGGACTCACCACCCCATCCTCGTGCCAATGCTGTTGCTACACAACGTGGTGTCCGTGGTAAAGACTCTGTTATTGGTACACCAGTTCGTGAGATCACTGAGATCACCATTCAAAAACAAGGAGGCCCACAAAAGTGTCGGCATGGTGTGCTTTGCCGACATCTTCCCATTGAAGGTGCCTGCAGGATTTGGACGCAGCCCTCGTCGAAAGGCCATCAGGACCTCCACATGGAAGAGTACAAGATTCTGATGCGTTGGTTCAAGGACCTTCTGGTCGCTGCAGCATCGAGTGGCGGCGTCGTGCAGTACAAAGAGTTCATCGTTGGTTCGGGCTTTTCAACATCTTCGCGGTACTCAACGCCATTCTCTGCATCAAGCCCTCGTAGAAAAAGTACACATCGCTGATAATCGTGGCGCATGTCCTTGACTTGCTGTATGGCTTTGGTGTGATGGCTCGCCATTTGGTTGCCAACATCAAGTCATTGGAGGCCTACGGTGCGTGTTGGGAGGTGAGCATCGAGCACTTGCTCCGGCCATTTTGGGCCATCACCTTCGGTGGCACCAATTGGCTGCTGTTTGCTGGCTTGTGCGCCGGAGGCTCGTGGAAGCAGATAAATTCTGTGCGTGCTCATCAGGTGAATCTGCAGTTGCTGACGGCAGTCGCCGCGGTTGGAACATAGATCACAGTCTTTACTCACCTCCGCTTTCTGTGGGAACTCACGCTGATCACCAAGATGTCGGTGCAGTTGGGCGGTTCCTCCGCCTTTCTGTACGCCACGGGATTCGTAGACGTGTGGACCACGCAAATGTGCAAAGCTTGCTGTGACATTGCGACCTGCTCTGAGCGTGAGGGAGGCGTTCGCGGCCGCTGACGATCTGAGCCCTCAAAACGAAGAAGTTGAAAGAAGAGTGACGAGTGGCTCCGTTGCCGATGTGCTTCTTTGCGTCAGTCTGCTACAGAAGAAGGACATCAGCCGCAATGCGCTGCTGAAGGTACTTTCAAATCCAGATATTCGGCTGTTCCAATGTCTGGTTTCGTTCCAGTACCTGAATTGTTTCCAGCCACGAGTGCAGGATGTGCCAGGTCAGCTTCAGTGTTGTTCTCGGGCTTGATCGGCTGTTCTTAGAGCACGAGTGTATGCCCTTCCCGTCACGCGCCTCGGCCTCAGCGCGGGTTCAAACAAAAAAGACTCTCTGGCATTCTGATCTTGCTGCTTGTCTTGTTCGGATTCCTCAGGGAGCCCCCTCTCCCTCCATACAAGCGCTGGTAGGTAATCAGTACCTCCAAAGTTTGAAAGGCTAGCCACAGCATATCCACAAGTCGTCAGCACCTCGACATAGCTCCGAATACACCTGAATTTGCCAGTGGACAGAAACATTGTGAAGAACATGTTGCCATGTCTGTGAAACTCGTCTTTAGCTCCCGCCGACCAGCTTCCGTGCAGGTGGGCGCGAGCCAGGAGGCTCGAATGCCGGGATTGAAGTCTTGTGGGAGCTTCCAAGCACGACGCTTGCTTGTGCTTGCAGCTGTAGATGAAAGGGTGCCAAATCAAACGAATGGGGGGCTGATGATGGTCTCTGTTCCAAACAAACGAGCAAGAATGGCAGCTTTGTCCATCTTGTGGTGGAGTTTACGTCAACATGCTGTAACATACCGTGTGCCTAGCATAGTAGTAGGCCGTTGCAGGCCGCATGCGAACAGAACCTACTTATCCAACCATCGACACAAACAGAAGGTAGCAATCCGACATGAACAGGAGCAAGCGCACCTTACGGTAATCAGCCTAGGATTCGCCCAGTGAAATAGAAGATTTATCAGGCGGAGAGCAGCTCATATTGGCAAGGCCCGGCCTGTGCAGCATACAGTATGACAGCATGTAGGAATTGGGAGCAGCATTTTTTGCACGTGATTGTCTACTGACTATGTAGGCCTGTAAATGCCGGACACAGAGAGCATCAGAGAGCCATGCATGGAGGTGTGCGCGAAACCGGCACCACGTGCTTCTTCAGCAACTGTCCGGGCAGAGTCTGCGTTGCAAGCTACACGAAGCTGGGTGGAGACCTTGTGCTCTCAGATCCGTGCTGCCTTGGATGTTGAGGACTAAATCCCGTGGACTGCCATCACTGGCGATGTGTTTGCCAGGAGGCGAGGAAACAGAATTAAGGTAACATTATCAACCTGCTGACTTTGGTGGTGTGCGTTGCAGGGCAACAAATACAACCCAGCTGATGGAGGCGCCTGCGTGGCAAACGCCCCGTGGCCTGCACTAACAATGGGCAGCAGCTCCAGCCCATGGCAAGTTGGGGCCTCCGGGCTTAAAGCGATATGTTGGCATCGTGACCAAGTATGAAGACCTGCGTGCCGAGCTGGCTGCTCGCTTCGTTCTGCAAGGATTCTCCTTCAGCCAGGCGGATGACGGGCAAGACCTGCTGGCTGACTGGCTGCCCAGAGGAGTATGGATCCACGCAGCAACTCTGCACAAGTAATTGGGTAGTCAGGGCTCTCACACTTGCTGCACAAATCAGCTGCCCCAGATGTATTTCGTATTGATGCGTGCCTTGCTGTCATTCAGATTCGAGTCAGCAGCCACCGCGGTCATTGTCTTCGTCAGGACGGTGTTAAAGATCTGATTTCCCGGTTGCTGTCGTGCTTGCTTCTGTCTGCTCGCTTGCCGCATCTTGCCGCTGATGTCGTGTTTACAGCTGTGGCACCTGTGTTCAGCAGCGGCCCGGTCGTCGTGTGTCCCATTTTTCAATTTAATTCTTCAATACATGAGAAAGTCTTGCGGCTTTGTTGTGCGAGTTGAAGGCTTCCCACGACCGTGGCAGAGAGGCGATTCGGGGTTGGTCATGCCCAAGGAATGGTGGATGACAGCAAAGGTTTTCAAGACTGCCACGAGATGTGTGTGCGTGCGCGTGTGCGTGTGCGTGGGTGTGTGTGTGTATATGTGTATATGTGTGTGTGTGTGTCTATGCAGTTTCGATGCCGACGGGCCTTTGCAGTGTGAAGAACAGCGAAGGTGTGTCGGACACGAATGCGTTTGCGATGTCGGGTTCGAGTTCCAGAAGGCCAAAGGTCAGCCCGCATCCGTCCGCCTTGTCCACCGTTCTTGGTACTTGGTCCTGTATTTCGCATGCTGTCGTCAGTGCAAGTCTGGCCCGAGACCGGACAGAAATATCTTCCGAGAGCCATGCAGACTGCCAGTGTTCTCGGCTTGGTCGGTGCGGCGAAGGCGGGGATACCAAGCGGTGCTTAAATGTTCATCGGACGGCCGTCTTTCTGCAATCGATGCCATCGCATCCAAATCGATTGAAATCCATCAGGCCCCTGGCCCAACTCGGCGTGACGGGTGCCCCTTTCAAATACATCAGCCTTTTGAACCTGCCGCAAGTACATGAAAAATTGCACGTCCTAGCCGACTGAGTAGGGATGTGGAGGTGCACAGGCTTTGAGCTCAGAGCTGCCAGAATCCGGTGATTGGAGGAGATGCCGCGAGCACCCCGCGACCAATCTGATGGGCTGCCGCGGCTTTTGGGGCGAGACACGGCAGGCCGTGGTGGGGCATTTGACGATGTGGAGCCTGTAGACTCAGGCGAGAGGTGCTCGACAGGCTCTGTGTTGGTTCGACCGCATAGATTGCAGGCCCACGACTACTCTCCTCAGCCTTGAGCCCCCACTTTGAGACGGAACGGCAATTCTAGCGAATGCTTGAGCTGGCTCTCGCTGGCTTGAGTAACGGTGTGTTCAGACGCCCCCAGTAGGACTCAGCAGGTCCTGCACAGCGGAAGCTTCCAAAACACGACCTCCAGGTGTGGACGGCGGTTTTGAGTGGTGCGTTGCTGGCTTCAGGGCTTGATGGTTGATGGATCCAGGTACAACCTGGCTCGAGAAACCTTGTCGGTGGGGTGGGAAGATTGAGATCTCATTGCAGTATAGATCTATCAGAAGGACTTTTGGGTCGATGCGAAAACGCGCGCAAACCTTGATCCGTGCATGCGATTGCCTGGCCAGGTGAGGTGGGACGACTTCAAGCCAGATTACCAACGGAAACTCGCCGTTCAAAGCAGAAGTTTCTTCCAGGATCTGCTTGCATCTGCTCGCAACGGCCCAGGAAGTTGGGCGCCGGTGCCTACGGCGGGGTGTACCAAGTGTGTGGCAGCCCGGACAAGGTGGTGTGGCTCGGCTCCCAGGCGATTTGTTTTTGTGTAGGTGTCGTAGGTCTTCGAACTGCAGCTCGCTGCCTCACTTTCATGAAGGCCCCCCGCAGCCGAGGAAACTCTTCAGCCATTCCGATTGGAGCGACGTAGTGCGGGAGTCGCGCTTTGCACAGACGATGAAGGCACGATATCCACGTCACTTCGTCGACTGCATGGGCATGGGCAGCGTGCCAGACGGTGGTCAGATCTTTGCCGTCTTCGAGCGTGCGACTGGCATGAGCCTTGCTGCCGCTGCTACCCGCTTTGACATCCCTGAGGGCATTGGGCACGTCAGCCAGGCACTAGACATCTTGGATCAGCTGCTGACAATCATGTTAGACATGATGAAGCCCGATAGCCAAGGAGCCTTGCATCAATTTAGGCACTTGCCGGTTTTGCAAGGGTCTCGAGTGCTTTATAGGGAGATCGCCTTTTCAAAAGTCTTTTCTGGTGCCCCAATGGGCAGGGATGTATTCGCTTCCATAGGGAAGCCCTCTTGTTGTGTCCAGGCAAGTATCACTTCCACCTGGACTTGAAGCCGGTGGACTCCTCAGAGGGAATGAATTCATGGTATGGTATATGCCGTCTCCGCCAAGCCGCCAAGCGGTAAGGCGGAGTTTCCGCGGCCTGAGGACAACATTATGGTTTCCACCAGCACCGATGGCAAGGGTCACGACGTCAATGTCACGTTGATCGACTACGGCATCGTGAAGACATGTGAGAATGGAGACAGTAACGTAGAGGAGACCCAATGCCACCCACTGTTGCAGCAGCTCATGTTAGACTTCACCACTCCCTGAAGACTGTGTGTGCGTCTGGGCAGGACTCTGCGCAGCAGCTCTTCCGCTGGTTTGGATGGGAGCTACTCTGGGTGCCTTGCATCAGAACCCAAAGGGATGGGCTTGGTCTTGAGGAGGCAGGGCCCTGCAGCCCTGCTTCGTGAAGCAGCCGGCAGACCGGCAACTGACGACGCTGGAAAAAGGATGCTCCTTGCGATACCTACGGAGCAGTTTAACACAAATTTCACAGACTTCGCCTTTTGTTGTCTCTCTTTTGTGATCTCCGTCTCCGCGGCTGGCCTCTCAGTCTCTTCAGGTGCTGTCTTCAGAGGCCTTCCACGTCGAGGCGGAGACGAACCCCTGGGAGCAGCTGCCAGACACAGGGCAGAGCAATGGAGAAGCAGCCCTTTTGAAAGGGGGGAGCCGATCTAAACAAAAACTCCATGCTTTTGTGGGGTAGAGCTATCAATGACAGAGAAGAGGGTAGCAGAGCTGGGTTGGTCGCATCTCTGGCTCCTGGAGCTTTTGGTCCCAGTGTTGCTCGCATCCAAGAACTGTCTAGAGGCCGTGCCTGTATGATTTGTGTGACTGGTACCGCAAAGCCCTCAGATATCTGAATAGCAAGCCTAAGCCTGGACAGCAGAGGAGGGATTCCGGCCCTTCTTCCGCCGTTCGGACTTTCGCCCGGCAGCCTACAGGTCGGCCGGAGGGCTCCGTTCAGGGCTGTTTACAGTTGTTTCGTCACTTCGACTTCGAATGTCGAGGGAGATGTTGGTGTAGGTGTAGGCTGAGGGCTTAGGGTCTTGGCTTAGTTTGGTTGGGCAGCTGTTAGGAGCCTACAGAGTCGTTCAGAGGTGCGGTTGGCAGGGGGAGGTGGGGGGGACGCGGGGAAATTACAACGGAGAGGATGAGGATGGCCGTCTCAAATCTGTTCGAATCTGCATGGCGAAGCCGCGCAGCAGCTCAGAAGAGAATGAACAACGATGGACACCCTTAAAGCTGACGGTTGTAGCCACACCGTCATTTCCTGCCTGTCTCAGCCCTTACAAGGACAGAGCAGCTGAGTCCACAACTTCTCCAGGAGTGGGTTTCAAGATCGGCTATCTCAATATCTCTCTCTCTTCTCTTTGCCGTGCTGTCTTTAAGGGTCTCCTGACGCACTTGCAGGCTGGAACATCAGGAGGTGAAAGGTGTGCTCAACACCTGCTTCATCCGTCCAGCCCACAAACCAAGTTCGCTGTTCCGAAGTTTTTGCAGGCCTGCAGACACTTCCCGAGTCAATCCTGATGCAGTCTTGCTTTGAACCACACTCGACTATTTCTCGCCAGTCTCTTCAAGAAGGGGCCTGCGTATAGCTGAAAGACCGAAGCAGGACTCCCTCCAAGATGGCTTCTTCGACGAGGTCGGAAGCGGAATTCATTCCTACTGAGGGACAGGAGGGGTATCCAGAGACAGGGAGCCTGAGAGTCCCGAAGGTCCTGTCGCCAGCTTTTCGCCGGCAGTGGCGCTCCCCAGAGGAGGTCTGGATTCGGGTTTGAGGGCTCCTTGGACTTGTAGGCCGTGTGGCTGAGATGCTTAGAATCGCTTTGTTGGCCGCTGCCTCACTATAAGCCGCTCCGGGCTGTACACCTGACGGAGAGGCGAGGCGGCAGCTCGGTCGTCTCCTCGGGGATGCTTTTCATGGTGTGGCCCAGGCCAGCGACAAGGCACAGCGAGGGAGGTCGAACGCATGCGAGAAGGGTATTGGGCCAGCTCAAGTTTTGAGGCCGGTTACGTTCCAGACTTCCAGAAGCTGCGCTCCGACATCCGATCGCTCCGTGCGCTTGCTTCAGAGTGATCGCTGAATTTGCCCGATGGGCAGGAATTCCTATTGCATGGGTAACAAGTGCCCCCTAACACACTCGCAGGTCCGGGCTTTGAAACTTAAAAGACATATTACTTCGATGAGGCTCGTCCAGATGATGACTCATGTCTTTGATTGTCGAACATACTGGGCAACGCAGGGTAAAACCTGCCATGTGAAAAGGATAGCCCGGCGCGACCGTAGATTCGTATGTTTCGAGGGTCCACAACTGCCGTGCAGATGTACAGCTGTCGATTCTTAGGGATGCAGAGGGTGCAGCCGCAGGATGGGCGCTGTGTAGATCTTGTCGGTCCGTGGCATGCACCATGACACCCGCTGCGCAACGTCGTGAGCGGCGGAGTTCTGAGTGTGGCGACAATGCCGCACCTTCATGCAGAAGGATGCACAGGTGACTGCTCCTGTCATTGTTTGCTTCGATCGATCAAAAAGACTTCTCTGGAGGCGATGTGACCAGTGTTTCCCCTGCCTGCACCTGTGTAAAGACCCGTGCAGGTGCTTGCGTCAGGGCACCCGCAGCATCTCCAGCAGGACTACGCAATTGAAGGTTTGTCTTGATGATACGTGGAGAGCCTCGCCATTGCCGTTGAGTCCGTTGAATCGAAATCGGAGCCTTTGAGAAGCTCAAGGCTGAAGGCCTGGGGGAGCCCTTCATGCACTTCGCAGCCTGGCCCTTGCTGATCCCTGGCCTTGGGGCATGCCTGGCCTGGATAGTGCCTTTGTGTGCGGGCTCCTTGCGATTGGCCTGCCAACAAGCAAGATCCAGCTGCAAGTTCGATAAGATCTGCTTCTTTGTCTATGCACTTCTGGTTGGCTTGGGCGTTACCAAACAGATGTCGGCAGCTTGGACCTTGAACACCGTGGCAGCATCGATGATGTCCATGTTGGCCGTGGTATTTCTATCATTCTGCTATGTTGTTCGGCAGAAGGAAGCGTGGTCTGCCCAATTTGCTGCAAACCGCATGCCTCGCTCGATGTTCGACAGCCCCAGTAGCCCGTCCCGCCGCCGCATGCCCCGGCCAAGTCCGAGGGGGAAGGTGCTGACGGAGGTGGCTGAGGCTGCTAACAAGGTCCGGCGGCGGTCCGTCACCGAGGCCTTGCACAAACCGCTTGGCACCCTGAGCACCCGCTTCGAGAACGCGATCGTGGATTCCAATGTGATGCCCGATGTCGATCACGTGCACTTGACGCAGCAGGACTTTGTTTGGGTTCAGCTCTTCGTGGGTGCACCCTTGATGTGTGGCATCGTCTTCGGCCTTGTGCATACCTTCGTGCGTGGTTGGCTGCAGCAGAGGCGTTGGCTAACTCCCGCAGCCGTGGATCCCAAGCGTGTTGCCGCGCAGATTTTGCTGGAGACGCCGTCTTTGGCCATGTTCTTTAAATGCAAACGTCAAGTCGAAGGGCGTACGACAGCCTTGTTCGCTTTCACCGACATCATCCTCATCAACCATCGAAACGAGCTGTGGTATCCTCAGCTCATTACTTTTGATGTGGACCTGAAGACGAGAACTCTGGTGAAAGCTGCCGTGGATGGTGACGAGGTTACGGCTTCGGATGCCATCACTTTGACCTACTTCATGACGGCCGGTGGTACCCATCCAAGACTGCATGCTTATGCGAACTTCGGCGTCGACACAGAGGCGATTCGCGGATCCCTCCGTCAAGGCAGCATCATCACGGTGATTTTCAATCACTTCGGTTTCGAAGGGACCGGACGCCTTTTCGAGAACTTGCACCGCTGGGGCTTGATCAACACGCGCCTTCTCGCTGCAGAAGCCGTGGGTGCCAACGCGACACGGCCAATCCCAGCACACGGCCACATTCGCCAGTTGGAGGGCTACTCACGTGCTGTTCGGTTTGCGGTGTCCGTGCGTGCAGCTTTCTTTCGAGCCTTTCGTGATGCGGCTTGTCAAGAGCCAGACTCTTATGCTTTGGTGAATCCGGAGGCGCTGTTTGTTGGATCCGTGATGCATTCCTTAGACCACTGGAGTGTGACAAGTGCCGTGACGGACATTCTCTGGTTTGACGTGAATTCACCAAAGTTCGGGATAATGGCTCAGGTGTGCAGGGTGGTACGGGGCGGTGTGTCTTCAGAGCTGCCTGGACTCCTGATCACTACGAAGTTTCGGTGGAGCCGAGACCCTCTTCACCAAGCAGTCTACAAGCATGCTGCTGGCATTGATGCCGGGCTGGCCAACGAGATGGAAATCTGTATCTGCAGATAATTTTGAGGGTGGGTCTCTCTGCTTGACGATGCATGGTTAATGTTCTTTGCGATGTCACAGTGTTGGATGCGATCGTACACTCAGCATAGCCTACTTTTCACGGCGTGGGTAGCGAGGGTACGTCGATGCTCTCTCCTGAATGACCAGTGTGGAGCATTGTCTCGCAGGAGTCGTTTGTCAGCACTTTGATTGAGAAGGTCTTGCTTCTTGCAGACCCGGGCTCGGGCGTTCTTTTTTAATGCTCTGAGAAATGCTCCTTCCGAGCGGAGTATTCGTTCCTACCTTTGCCCAGTGATTTTCAAGGAAAAACTCGTTCCCCAAAGGGGGACGAGCTCCTCTCACAAGGCTACGCGAATGTCCGCCACAAGCGAAAAGTTCTGGCACTTCTTCACAGCAAGGCTGTATGAGCATGAAGTCGTTTCTTTGACGGATCTTGAGACGAGGGCATAAGTCCCGCAACAGTAGACCGAATTCCACAGCCACAACCTGGCATTCGCTGAGGGGCTCGGTAGGCCTGGGCCTCAGCCTCAAGAACTCCGAGTGCCCACCGCCGTGACTCATCTGCATTCCTAGGCTAAGATGGCCTTAAAGGTTAAGAGTTATGGTCATGGACGCAGCTTTTTTCGCATCTGCTCTGCTTCTGCCGCACAGGTCGTGACTGCAGCCGTGTCCTCTCAAGTGCTTGTCGTATTGCCTTACACCATCCCCGGACGGTAGACGGCTATGAAATTCGGCTCGTTTGCCATCGCCGGGGTCTACGGGATGTTCCTGTCCCTGCTGATCCTTACTGGAAACTTTACGGATACTTTTCTTGTCATGTTCTGCCGAGAGCCTAAGTACACGCTGGGGAACTTTGGCCAAGTGTGGGCCAACTGGCATGCGGTCGGTTGTGCCTATGTTGGGCTGACAAATTTATGGGTCTTTCTCAAGGCTGAGAGCCTTCAAAGTCTAGCGAAGCAGCTGGTCGCTTTCAACTCAGCCTTCATCTACGGCACTTGGTCCCTTCAAAACACTTACTACTGCATCTTCCGCACAGACCTCTTCACGCCGTGGATGTGGCTAAATGCAGGAGGATGTGCGGTTGCCGCTGCTCTCAGCCTTAAGGACGGGGTGGCTGAGAAGAGAGCTGCTTCAGCCCATGGAAAGACATGCTAACACCAATAACACCAACCGATGCCTTGACAATGAGACCATGTGCTTGGAGCCATGTTCTAGGCCAGATGCTGCTGTTGAGTAGGAGCCGCTGGCCACCAAACCCGAAGTGAAAACAGCGGGCTTGGGATTTAGGGCCTTTTAGGGTTCAGCGTAGCAGGACTTGTTAAACCTCCGGACCTCTCCAAGACTTCCGAGGAAGAGTGTGTGTAGTCACCGGGTCATAGGAAATCATCGGGCGGGACTTCGTACCCAATGTGACTTGCTTGTTGGAGCAGTCTGCTGGGTTTCGTGTTTCAGGATCCAACCGAGGCCAGTCTGTTCGCGTCTCCGTAGCTACAGGAGCCTGCCGTGCCTGGCATGTAAGTTTAGCCAAGTGGCTCTCCTGACTTGGTCGAGCGCGAGTGCTAAAAGGTATCCTAGGAGCCTCCAGCAGTTGTGCGTTGTAGTGCAGTGTCGAATCTGAAACTATCTTGTGCCCCGCTGCAGCTTGAGGCGGCAAGTGGGGAGCAAGGTGTGGAGCAGACAGAGCCAGGTGGGAGCAGCCAATGCAGTTACCCTTTTGGTAGCAGCTGACCCAAGGGCTATCCACAGTTCCGAGTTCTGACTGCACCACATTGCGATAACAGGCAGCATACCGGGAAGCTTCCTGGGCATCGGTCGCTGGAGTGTGGTTTGAGTTTCTTGTTATAAGAGTCAGGTGACGGTGTGCTTCGGCGCATTGGCTTGAACCGGCCCTTATAGCCGTGACGTATCCATCAAGAATCTTGACAACTTGTCACACCTTTCAGATAAGACTCAGATAAGACACATCGTTGGCTGAAGCTGCCTCTCCAGCAGAGAAGCCTTGACCTGCCTCGTTCTCGTATTGTTTGGGGGTTGCACTCGGTGGGATTCCAGGCACAACTTGTAGTTGTCTTCTCATGTCTCCAGACCTTGTGGTGAATCCTTGCCCGAAGTGGCTGTGCGCATCGTCCAACATACGTGCCTGGACTGTGTTGGCTTCCAGACTGACTTTGTTTATGCAGAGCAGTTACAGGTGTTTTGCTTTTAAACTGGCGGACCACTTGGGGTCATGGGATCACACAGGTCGCTTCCAGACCGAGGCTGCTTTGGGCCTACTGTCGGACTCTCTTTGTTGGGTCTCAATGAAGGGGGACTACTCCGGCTGATGTGGGGCGGTGTGGCGGTGGCGACGGCACCGCTGGACACGTCACTTGTTTGCGTCATGTGCCTGACGATGCTCCCGTGCCTCTGCTTCGTACCATTGAGGTTGCCCCAATCTAGCGGAACATGTCCTCGAGTGCTGCTTGTGTCAGCCGGGACAGCGCAGCCCTTCTGTATGTGGGGGCTGTTCTCTAGTAGCATTGAACACTTCAGTAGCATGCTTCGTTTCTGCTTGCCTATGGTAAAGCTGGAAGTCATTTCCGCTCCGGAGGCCGCTGCCCAAAGATCCCAGGCCTGATCCGCCAGACTGCAATAACCTAGCCCATGAATGCACAACACAAAACCATGACCACCAGCATCAAGATGCGTCTACGGCTCCAAAGGAGTCATGGCCGAGCACAAAAGGAAGTCTGCACAGCTCATCGGGTGTCGATTCGTTCAGGATTGTCATCAGTACCCTGCAGTGCTGCGGGTAGAATTATCGTACTCGCATGTGCCTCAGGCGTTGCGGTTTGATTTAGCGACGGAATTGTGTTGTTGTTGTTGTTGCTGCTGCTGCAGCTGTTGCTGCTGCCGCCTGCTGCTGCTGCTGCTGGTGGTGCTGGTGCTGGTGGTGCTAGTGGTGCTTGTCTTCAAGAGGGCGTAAACAACCGTGACAACAACAGTCACTGGCTCGATATAGTTTATGCGGCGCTATCGAATCCAGTTTTTGTCTACCCTTGGGCACACATCTCAACACTGCCCACTCGCCCGAATCAGCCCGGCCCCGAGAGCCAACTGCACGGATCTATATATATATATATATATATATACCATGCTATGCTGCGTATTTCTGTTTGGTGGCTGAAGTTGTACTCTATTGGTATTCTTGTTGTTATCCTCAGTTGAGTTCTGTTCGGAGGTAACACAAAGTTGCCAGCTGTATAGTTTGGGCACCATGATCGGGTTCAGCATGGTTCTGGCCACCCGCAGGCCGCTGAAGCCGAAGCCCCCAAATCGCAGTTGCTCCAGCGGCCCAACCCTTTGAGAAAAGGTCATGTGGGATGGCCTGAGAGGCAGAGGAAGCAGAGCCTTTCTTGGTTTAGCATTGTACGAGATCTTCATGGACTACGGTCAGACAGTGACACAGTGACACCCGTCGCAGAGCCGGCAGAGGCGAAACCAAAGCAATGGCCGGTGCAACCGTCACCCTTGACGCACATTCGGCACTGGCGATCCTGCCGCCAGATGAGCTGCTGACAGAGGTGGCGAAGGGCTTCCAGGGAGGCAAATCCAAAGAATCTGCTTTGGAGGGTCCAACTCGCAGGCTTTTGTAACTTGGAAGGTGCAGGCTGTGCGCCAGCAGCACGACAAGGCCTACGTCCGATGGCCGCAGGCACTCCTTTGAAAGGGTTTCGATTTCTCCTCGACTCGTAGTCCGACGGAGTCTTCGCTGAACCTTGATCTCTGGCTCCTTCTGGCTCCTTGCAGGCGCATCTACGGGTTCTTTGGCCCTTCTTGCCCGTGAGGACTGTCAGTTGGTCCCAGGCTTATGCTCCGATCGTCACTGTCCGATGTGAAAGTGAAAGAGAAGTCTGAAGGCCCCCAAAAAGATTTGCCAATGTCACCGCCCAAACGGTGACGCCTAGAAGTCGCGAAGACTAATTACCTAACTCTCAACCCTCGAGGCAAAGCGGCCGGCACAGTTTAAACTCTTGCAGAATATTTCCCTCTGCCGTAACACACGCGCGAAAGTCGTAAGGCTTGAGATTGGTGTGCAGTTGAGGACGGCTCTCCCGCGGCTGGAGCAACTCAACGAGAAGCCGCCCGGCAAGCGCCAAAAGCTGCCTGCTACCCGAAGATGTAACAAACAGGTGCAAGCAGAAATGCAGCTTGTCCTCTTATGGCGATAGCGAGGGGATGATTATGATGATGGTGGTGGTCGTGGTGGTAACGACTGTGATAGTCATGACGATGCCCGCTTTTCTCCGTTCTTCCAGTAGAAGCTCCGGAACTCGACCCAACGCATAGCGCTGGCTTGCCATCGTCACGAAAGCCGGAAACATCATCCTCTTTGCAGAGGCTGGCAGCCTTACCCGTCGAGCTCTCGGAGGCTCACTTGGGTCCTATGGACGGGGCGTGTGAGCCACATCGAGGGATGTTTCCATCCCACAGCGGAGACCGATATTCCACCCGACTGCATCGAACGATGAGCATGCTTCTGCAATATACTGGCTTACTTTCGGCGCCGGTGCGTCCTTCAATAACAGCATTAACAGCATCTCTCTGCTCTTCTCAGGTGCGTCTTCTGAACGGTTTGGCGCGCGCGCCAGTGGATAGGGCGCAGCTGGACCACACAGCATTGTCTACCCGCATACTTAGCCGAGGATGTGCGCTCTTCCCTGCTCGATGATGCCCGTGTTGAATCTTGCCAAGGTATGTTGGCGTCACGCCATCCGATGCCACGCGCCGTATTTTGCTGGATCTTGTGGAGAGCCTTCTCGAAGATTTTCCGGATGCCTGGCCAGAAGTTCTCAGAGGCGAGGGAAACCCTGAAGTCCAAGCTTCGCGAACTGAGGAGTGCCGTGCTGCGGATAGCGAAGAACCGGACTTCCACGTGACGCTGGGGCAGTTTCCACTGCGAGAGGCAAGTGGGTGCTGGTGTGCTGGTTTGCGGCTATGTTGCCATAGGCCGACTGGCCGGACAGAAGCATCCGACAGCCTAGCGTGAGCTTACGAACTTTCGGAGATGGCTTGTGTTGGTCGTGCGCCACGCACCTCCGAGGCAGAGCGTGTCGTGACGAGCCACTGCGCACCTCGGCTTACTTTGTGTCATGTGCACTACGCCACTACGCAGAGGTCCGGCAGCTTTAGCCTTAAGCCTTAGCCTGGTCCCAGCTCGAAGTTGTTTGAGGTGCCCCTGCCCCTTACCTGGCACTGCACAGCTTTGGCCTTCTGCGCCCGGGCTAACTCCGAAGAGCCTTTCCGGTGCTTTGCCTGAATTCCTGAGTGTGCGGTGTTGTGTCCAAGATCAGGACAGAGTTTGGCAGATTTGGGCATGCCCGTAGACCCTGTCGGGGTGCTCGTCACACCCTGACCTGAGCTTCTTCGCCGGCCCATGCTTTACCGGAGAATCCCATGCAACTTCAGAATGCTATTCGCTGGAGGCTTGTCCAAAGCATTCCGCTGAGGCCATGCCTACGGCTAGCAGTGGTTCTTGCAAATCCTACCGCACTCGACGGCAACCATAGCTGCTGCTCCACAGTAGTCACCAGATGCCGAAGCCGAAGTGTGCACCGCAGCCATTTTGAAAAAGAAGCTTAACAGCATTTTCAAACGTGCCTTCCAGACCCGTCTTCTCTTTGCAGCAAGATGGGGTCCGCAGCATCCACCGACGTCAAGAACGAGATCCAGGCAAAGAGTGTGGATGAGATCGCTGCAGCTCTGAAAGAGCTGCCCGCAGATCAGCTTGCCAAGGTGAAGGATGCTCTGGCAACCGATGCGCCCAAAGGTGCTTGCCCCGGACCTATAGAGACAGGTCGCATTACTGTGGTTGCCAAGGGTTACAAAGGCCTGCTACCACAGCCTGCTGAGCCCAAATTCAAGGGTGCACTTTGCCAGATTTTCGTGCGAAGCCAGCCCTATGGGGGTTCAGACAAGAGCAGCAACGGTCACCGCTATGATTCCATGGTCTTTGCGAACGGTATGATCGCAAGCGGCATGAGCTGCCAGTTGATCCACTACACGCATGAAGAGCACGATACCTTCTTTGAGCTTTGCAAAGGCTTCAACTTCATCATCGTCCGTTGCAACCCAGGTCAAATCAAGGCGGATGGCGGCGACCAGCAGAAGTTTGATGACGGGATGCGTGAGCTTCGAAAGGCCGGCATCCAGGTCTGGCCGTCGCCCGACGTGATGGAGAAGATGGGCGCCAAGGATGCCTTGTGCAAGGTTGCAACCTTGAACATTGGCTTGGAGGACACCTTGGCATACTACACTCCCGAAGAGTTTGCGGCTGGCTTCAAGAAGACCATGGCCTTTCAGCCGCGTGTGATTAAGCAGAACCGCGGCTCATCCGGGGAGGGCATCTGGATCATCAAGCTGGCCGAGGGCAACTACTGCAAGGAGTACGGTGAGAGGTCCTGCGAGGATGGCGAGGTCCTCAAGCTCATGGAGGCGAACGACAACCACGAGGAGACCCACACCGTGGCCGAGTTCATCGAGTTCTGCGTGAGCGGCCGATCAGACAAGTCCGGAGAGTGGACCTCCAAGGGTGTCGGCAAGTACTTGGAGGGTGGCAAGGAGGCCGGTGGCCAGCTCGTGGACCAACGCTTCTGCCCACGTATTGTGGAAGGAGAGCTGCGCTACAACCTTATTGTTGATTCATTGGTTGGCATCATCCACAAGAAGCCCAAGGAGGGCGGCATCTCGGCCGTGGGCGGAACCGGCTCCATCTACACCTACTATGGTCCCGAGGAGGCATCCTTCAAGACGCTGACGGACAACTTCTTGCAGAAGGACTTGCCCAAGGTGATGCCATCTCTCGAGCTGGCTGAGGAGCCGGTCCCTCTTTGGTGGACCACGGACTTCATCCTCGCATCCCCAGAAGGCACGCCTAAGGAAGAGGAGAAGTGGATCGTCGGCGAGTTCAATTGCTCCTGTGTCGGAGTCTCCCGCTGTCTTGCGGCGTACTGCAAGGATGACACCCCAACGGCTTGCTGGGATGATATCACAGAGGAGGACAAGGCGGAGGCCAAGAAGTACGGGGATTTGATGGGCGAGAAGGCTCTGGGAATCCTGTCCAAGTGAGAGGCCAAAGGCCCCCGTGCGTTCTGGCTTGCAAGCGCAAGATCCCGCCCGCCCGGCGCCGCCTGGCTGTCTCTCTCACCCCTCTCCCTTTCACGCCCAAAAGGAAGGCTTAAGAGCCGCTAAGCTGCTTCTTTTTTCTGCTTCCCTTCTGCAGCGATGGTCCCTCTGCATCTTGGACCTCCGCCAATGCAGGCAGTCCAGAACACGGTGCAGACAGATCTCCCAGTGTCAGAGTCAGGGCTTGTTCTTCAATCATGGCATGGATGTAATGCTGCAAAAGGGATTTGGGCCTTGCTTGACCACGGCTTTTCCGGCTTTGTCACATGTGCTCAAAAGGATGATCCTTCTGAAAACTCTGGCGGCCGGCCAGCGAGTGTATCCCACCGAAGGTGGATGGCCCCATGTGCATCCTGACGACCGAATTCGTCCGAGAGCAAAAGGGACCCTGTGCAAGCTGGCTGGTTTCTTGTGCTCTGTAACGTGCTGTAGCCCCCATTCTGCTATGCAATGCTAGCGCCAGACACCTCACTTCCGGCAGGCCTTTCTACCCACCAGCGCGACGTCTGCCCAGCTATTCGTAACTGAGCTGAGCTGTGATGGATGCGCTTCATTTGGGGTAACTTTTGGGGTCTACACGCAGTCCAAGGTGCACTCCGACAGGCAACATCTTAAAGTCTTAAAGCAAGGGTAAAAGACTGCTGGATGTGCTTTGTGATCTTCAAGTGAAGCCGCGTGCGGTTCGGGAGCTTCGACGGAAGGTAACGCATGTCTGCTGCCTCTCACAGATGCGTTGCTACTAATGCCCGGAATCTTGAGTACCATTCTTCCACTCGTCGGTGGTGCGGACGGAGGCTTCTTCCCTCGCATGCCTGGTGTACAGTTGTCGAGGCGGGTCAGATGTTCAGGAGATGTGGACGGGAAAACCCCTGAGAAGGTTGCATTCGCAATATATAAGCCTTCAATGAGCATCTCCACTCGAACTTGACAGCGGTGCCCGACAATCGGTTAAACCCAGCGTCAACTGATCACGAAAGCTACATAACATCATATAACATCTTTGGAGCTAGTGTACGTTATGGTCCTCCTTGCCCCCTCCTTCACCCCCTCAAGCGGTCAGTACACAGCACAACAAAAGACAGAGCCGCTATCATTATGCAACATAGACACAGCGTGCATCTGCACAGCTGAAGATAGCAGCATTGCCTAAGACGGTTTCATGTCATTTTCACCGCATGCTTCTTTTCCGACCCGTTGTTGGCAAGCACAGGCATCGACGAGCTTGTGGAGGGCGAGGGTAGACAAACATGTCAGAGTTGTTAATGTTGCTTGCGTTGTGGTGTGTCGTTCAGCGCAGGTCTAGGTTGTTGCAAACTCAAGTTCTCGGTTAAATTTGTGTGTGTGTGTATATATATATATGTATAGATGATTGCCAGTTCGCAGCACAGCATACCAGGAGCAATGCATCATCTGATGCGCGGCTTTGTAGTACACTGCTATCTTCCGTCCCCCTAGCTTTCGTCCACTCTGCTCTAAAATCCGAGTGGCCCACCAGCATACTTGCACCCATCTGGGTAGCTAACCGACACTAACCGACGTAGTTGCACAGCAAGCTTTCGGAATCATGCGTATGATTTTTCAAACTTCCTGTGCACAGTGTTTTTGGAGGCATGATTGGAAATGCTCTGCCCTGTTTTTTGCGAACAGTCTAGATCGCACATGTGCTGGCAATGCTGAAATCGACTGTTCCACCGCTTCGTTTTAGCAAGAGAATACGGTGAGGCGTCGCGAGGATACGTCTCTGGAGGGAGACGAGCTGAACCAAGCGATAAAGTTAAGCTACATTCGCGGTCAGCAGATGGTTTTTCATGCGGAGATGAGGTTCGGAGAGGATGCATGTAGTCGTCGATGCTATGCCATAAAAAAGGTAGTGGCCACCAGTGAGCTGCTGAAGCGAAAAACCCAAGCTTGACTGCTGGCAGTCTGCTCGTGACTGCTGTGTAGTGTAGATGCAGGAGAGGCAGGACCTGTTGCTAAATTAGCGGATAAGGCTGTAGAGAATAAGCCAGGCGCCGGTTCTGCGGCAGCAGTAGTGGAATGTCGTTCACCATGATCCGGCAGGCGCTGCCGGTGGGAGATGCGGCGCGAATGACGAGGCTGCTCCAGCGGAAGGCCGCTTGAAGTTGAAGGCCTGTAGCATTGCGGGTTGCAAGGCAAGTTTTGCAGTCGATCAGAGTACCCACATTTCGCTAGGTAAGCGCTGGTGGTTCAGGGTGAGCTCAGCTCTCTTACCGCCTCTTTATCAGAAAAGGGCTCGGAGATCCATGAATGAAGCGTTCGCTCAGGGCACGGCTTGGAAAGAAGACTGGTGGCACAAACTGAATGAAGAGTACTTCAACGTGGAGACTCAGCGGCCACTCGGAAGCCCAATAGGGTGTGCCGTCCGGAGACGGGGGGGCGCCTGGGGGAATGGATTCTGCTACGTCGCTAGGTCGTGCAAGCAATTCAATGAGGCAGGGGATTGCGAGGCAGGGTGAACTGTGGATCGGCAATCGCCATCGAGAGATTCCGAATCGAGGTTACAAAAGCGACCCCCCGAGCTTTCTTTCTGCTCGCTGGCAGCTGCGGCGGCTGAAAGTGCAAGCCTGCGCTGCGTTGCGGCCGCTTCGGCCGTCTCTGGGAGCAAGGAGGAGCCTGAAAGATTGAAACTTGAAGCTTTCAGCAGCTTTCATGATTCAAGCTAGCCGAAGGTTCACAGGGCCTCGGTTTAGGCTTTGGTGGATGATCTGACGTCAAATCTGACAGTTTGATTGGACGTGCTCTTAATGCGACAACAGCTGCATTCCAGCGTGTTGAAACGACAGACAGAAAGCCCATGCTTCCTGAAGAACCGGCAGCATGTGCACTCGATCAACGCAGGCAGCCCCCATCTTCGAGTGCAGGGTCGTGCGGGAGTTTGAAGCGCACTGCACAGTCCCGTGGCTCCAACTTTGCATTCCTGGCCCAGGGCCGTGTATCTAAGCCCGCAAGTAATGCGACCCTGTCCGAGTGCCAGACCACAGACAAACTTGCAACTGGCACCAGGTTCGCCAGGAGGTCCTGGCAATGCCGTTCCAGACGGCCAGCTGTGTGCGGCACAGCGACTCACGCTTGCTGGCGGCGGGGGAAATCAGCAGCAAAGAGAGTGGCCCTTCGGTGTGAAGATTGGTGGATTGTTTCCAGCTTCCCACCACTCATATTTGTCATCCCGACCCGAACGGCAGGACCCTTCAACTGTTTTCTTCATGAACACAGTCGTTCTGACTCTGAGAGATGCTAACAGGGAATGGAAGGCTCCCTTCCATCCTTGCAGCTCGCAGTCTCTGTCCGAGTTCTTGGCTCCTTCCTCGCAGTACAAGAGGAAACAAGTCTCCGTAGATTATGGATGGAGGATCTCGCAAGGGCTTCGTTCCGAAAATTTCGCCATCGGGCAGATATCCGTATTTCTTCCTACACCCCACACCTTCCGACATCTGAAACTGAAACTGCTGTTCTCCCTGAGGCCTGGCAATCTGGAATGTGGACGGCTTGAACGAGAAGCCTCGATTTTGCAAGATTCGGGGCCATATCCACAGCATCGACCTCTGGCAAGACACCCTCCTTGTGCTTGGGAAAGGACTGCATTCTTCATTCTTTTATGGTTTGTTGGGGATGCCGGTAGCCGGGTCTTGGCAGTGGCGTTGAAACTTCAACTTGCACTTCAGTCGAGAGCATAAAATGGAATAGCAATGTCCGAGCAGACTCCTGTTTAAATGCCTGCATTTTCATAGGCATAGACTCGACCTCGTTGTGCCATTCTCAGGCTTAATGGCCCCCCTTGATGGATCCTGCACTCTGCCTTTGCCAACGGACCCGCTGTAGTCTAGGTGATAACCTTGTGTCCAGGGGGTGTTGCAACCTTAAGCCGAAGGAGGCTCGCTTGCCTTGCACGACCTCTTGGATCCTCGTGCCACGCCGACCTCCCTCGGACCGATGCCCAGTTCTGGTGGGAAATAACCTCGACGGTCCTGCTGCTCACAAGTCATACAGGCCTGCGGCGACCAGAAACATCATCGTGACAGGGCCAGAAGAACAGTGGTAGGGGAGGACTGCCCTTAGCAACAAGTGCCGAAGAAACAGGCGGCAGGAACAGGATGACAAAGGATGACAAACAGCAGCACATAAGAGCAACGACAGCCATAAAAGCAGCAACACCAGCAACATCATCACCAACAGTGTGAAGTGACGTGCAAGTGTACCGGTGCAGACGGCCGAAAAGCCTCAGATCCTGAGGCCGCAAGGGTGATGGGGCCGCGCGGGACGCCCACTGGATGGCTGGAGGGCGCGTGGTGGCGGCCTTCGCCCAGAAGGCAAGGCGGATTGGCCTGGAGGGGCCGAAGCCTTGTCTTTGGACTTCTCTGTGGCCCTGCCTGCAGGTCCGTGTGATCGACCTGGAGGCCGCCTGTCGCGGAGTGCAAAGCTGCTGCGTCCAGATCAGTGGATGTTCCAAAAGCTTTCGGCCAGGCTGACGGCGGTCAGAGCTGCGACATTACCAGCACACTTTCGCGCCCGGTCATTGCCCCGCTAGATGCAGACCACGTGGCCCTAAGCGGGCAGTCCGGCTGTGTCATTTGGGATCTCAGAAAGTGGCTCAGCCGAAGCAGGGTTGTCGTACTGCTAGACTTCGTGCCCCAGAACTGAGCCCGGAAGTGGAGAGTCGTGTCGCTAAGGTCCGCTTCAGCCATGGAGGTTCCCTGGTCGTCCTCCTTCTCGTGCACGGCCATCGCAGCCAGTGGGGCCAATGGCCTTCTGATAGGTGGCTGGGGTGCCGATTGCAGCCCAGTGCACACTTTGGACCTGCGGATGCCAACGGCCCGCGAGGCCACTCGTTTGCAGAAGTCCGGACACGGAGCAGGGCGACCCAAATGCTCTCAGGCCATCCTTCCGATTCCTGGACACAAGCTGCGGGCAGACAAGGCAGGCTCGGAGCGGTTTTCTACAATCTGAAAAAGGTGCGTATATTTGGTATCCTTCGGGATCGCTTCCATCCCGTGACTCAAGGTGTTTGCAGGAAGCTCCTGCTTTTCCGCACAGCTTCTTGACTGCAAGTGCTTCCCCGATTCACAAATCCAACCATGCAGAGTTTGAAGGCAGTCGACTTTTGCAAGCTGCCATGTGCACCGTGTTTGTACGAGGTTGGTGTGTCGTCTTTCGCGCATAGGATGGAGGGTCGAGCGAACCCGAGGTTTGATGATGGCAGCCTGGCCACTTGGCACACCGAGAGCCATTCTTCGCTGGGCTGGTGGCGCAACTCCCACTGCCCGTTCCTCAGGTGCTTGAGAGAGGCTTCCAAGAACTGCTGCTGCTGCTGATGCGTTGCGGCTGCAGCTGCCAGTGAGAAAGCTGTTAGCCAAAACAGTACCAGCAAGAACCTGTAGCTATGGCACATTACGCCACTCCGAGAAGGCGGCATAAAGATCGAACAACAGGACTACCACGGATTCAAAGATTGGAGCAGCCCGGCGCTTTGATTGCTCAAGACGTGTCGGCAAGAGCTCACAACTACTGCATAACACGCAAGATCTGAGATTCGAGCGAAATGCAGTATCGTCTCAATCCTAAACGACTCGCAATCCCCTGAGCGACTAAATGGAATGACCCGGGTGACTGCCTATTGTCTTCCTATTCCTTGAAGCACATCATGCAGCACATCTGGTAGTTGCCAAGAGCAGTGGGCAGCCATCGAAAGAGGTGAGAAGATAGCACCGGAAAACCTTGGCACATTTTCCATGCTCAATGCAGCAGAGTTGCGTTTCCAGGCTTGTCCCAACCCACCGTCGAGCACCGCAACTGGCACGGCCTGGCCGCCGCCGGCGCCGGGCGGCTGAGAGTGGCGATGCCAGGCCGATTTCTAGGGCTCCTGCAGTTGGATCGACTCGTTTTCCGGGTTTAAAGAGTGATTATTTCTGGTATGTCGGAGACGGGAACATGACGAGGCTAGGGCTAGGAGATCACAGACGACGGTTCGACAGCAAATACTTCCTTCGGAGTCTGCTCCGGAAGAAGAAGAAGTTGGCACTAGCACCACCTCGTCCAACGTCGTTGCCACCTCATGCTGTCAGCTTGCGCTTTCTTTCTCCTCCTCCCAAGGCGTGAAAGCGACTCTTCAGAGGGGCCATGCGAAGAAGGAAGTCAAGGCCGCCTTGAGTCAGGTGACAAGTTGCTCCTGAAAGTGCGTACTTGCGGAGAGGGAAGGCTGTGGCCCACTCCAGTTCGGCACATACAGTCCACACGTTGGCAATTCCTACACGAAGCCCTCTGGAGCCATTTTGGCTCAGGTCAATCTCAAACCATCGCACGTGTGGGTAGTGCTAAAGGCCTTCCGAACATGAAAAGTTTTGCAGCTTTCGCGCTGTTGGCGGTGACGAGCCAGGCAAGCGAAGATGCAGAGCGGGCTCGAATTCTGTCCGAAATCGACGCGCTCCGAGGCCAACTTCAGAAGCAGCGTACGATCATCCAGCAGCAGTTCGCCCAGCTCGCCAACCTTGAGGAAGACGAGGAGCGTCGCCTGCAGACCGTTGGCAACGTCACAGCGACTGCCTGGGCAACAGAGAAAGCCGCTCTTGAAGCGACTGACGGGAGCATGGCGGCGGCCATGGACACTCTTTGGCTCTGCTTGTGCGGAGCCTTAGTCATGTTCCTTGGTTGTTCCTAATACAGTTTGATTCTTCTGGAGATGTTAAACCCAACGTCCAACAAGCTTGCAGCAAGACTCCAGGTTCATGCATGCCGGCTTTGCCATGCTGGAGACCGGATGCTGTCGTGCCAAGAATGCATCCAACGTTTTGATGAAGAACTTGGTGAAGCTGGGCTCGAAGTTATTCTTGCATTGAGCGCAGCTTCTTCTATATCATAGGAGCCATCTAGCTTAAGCATGTCTGCTTCTTCATGGAATGACACCATGGCTTAGTCGACTTTGAAATTCATGGAAAGTTTGCGCTGCGACAACGCTTCGGCTTTGACATGGGGGGAAGCCGCTGGGGTCGCCCACCGGATTTGGGCGACGATCGCTGACTCCTTGTGGTGAGGGCGATCTGTTGGTAACGTCGGCACCTTTGGCTCACCTCTTTCCTTGGAAACGTTGCGTCGGCACGTTCAGTTGGGGACAATGTTGCGCTCTCGACCGGGCAGTTTCTGCCTCCCACAGTCCACGAGCATCCTGTGCTGCTCTGTCGACTTTCAAAAAGCAGCCCCCCAAGCTTCATGGAAAGTTTGTGTCGGCACGTTTGGTATGTGCATGCGTATCTCTGTTCTCCCCGTGGGCACTGTTTTCGCTACCACCGACAGGACAGGGCGGGTCTCTTTGCCGCCTCCACTCCAGAGGCATTCCCGGGTGCTTTAGTCGAGTCTAAACTTGTCACCGTTTAGCTCAGTGGTCAGTGCATGCGTTTGTCAGCTCTTCCTTTGGCTTGACAAGGCGTTTCTTTGGTTTCGCCCTTAGTCGACTCTAAAATGTGCTGTTTAGCGGTTTTGACCGCCTCCCACAGTCCACGAGTGTCGATTGGTGCTTTGTCGACTCAAAAAAAGACCACATTTAGCTCAGATTTCGCCTCCGGTCCACGGGCATCATTGAGTGCTTTGTCGACTCTCAAAATGTATCGGTTTAATCTGCGCTGGCACGGTTGAGTCTGTGCATGTGATCGTCTTTGCAGCCTCTGATTTGAGCTTCACTTTATGCTGCGGGACATGGCATTACTGAAGTTGCACCTCTCCTTCCACGGGCATCCGAGGGTGCTCAGTCGACGTTGAAATTTCTGCGCTTAGCTCGTTCCGGGCGTCACCCTTCTTTGGCGCCGCCGTCGACGTTAAACACCTCCAAAAAAAAAAAACTTAGCTCAGGAACGTATGTGTTGGCACGATTGGCTGGTGGGTGCTTGGCTATGCCTTTGCTTATGGCGGCGGCATCAACCGGTTCATTGGCACCACAAACTTCCTGGGAGAGGGTTTCTACACGAAGGATGCGTCCGGAAATATTCTGGCCCCAGGTTGTGCCAACAACGCTTGCCAGAGCACGGCACTTGCATGGTTTTTTCAGTGGCTAGGCACCGATTTGGGATGGTTTTTGATTTCCCTTATTGTTTGAAAGGCTTGGGTGCTGCGAAAATCGACACCTATAAGGTGGGCATTTTGCACAGCTGGAGCCACGATCGTGAGCGGAGCCGTTGCTGAGCGCGTCCAGGGTCCAACATATGCCAGCTATGCTTTCGTCATGACCTCTTTGATTTATCCGGTGGTGGTGCATTGGGGTTGGAGTGGCAGCGGCTTCCTTGGAGACATCCTGGATGTCGGCGTTTCTCAGCTGTTCTTAGATAACTTTCAATAACTTATGACTTCATCCCTTGAAAAACTGCTTCGTGTATTCAGCCATGCAGGAGGCAAAAAAATCCCTTGAAAAATATAATTCAGATGACACTAGATCCATGTTGGAAACTGTGTGGATTCCGATGACAGCCAAGGTCATGGATTTCGCCGGCAGTGGCATCGTGCACCTGACTGGCGGAGTCAGTGGCCTTGCAGGAACCATAGTGTTGGGGCCACGCAAAGGGCGCTTTGTCAACCCAGAAGAGTTTGAGCCTCATAACCTTCCACTGGTGGTCTTCGGAACGTTTGCACTGTGGTTTGGCTGGTATGGATTCAACCCGGGTTCAACCCTGGGCATGTCCGACGGCGCAACCGGTGCACTGGCGGCCCAGGTGGCAATGAACACCACAATCGCTGCAGCCACGGGCGGCATCACTGTCTTCCTCCTACGGTACATCATCCTTCGCAAGTATGATGCGCCTTGGACTTTGTAACAGTTTTGACTTATTTGAAAGACCGCGGAAGCACACATGGAAACCACAAGCATAGTTTCTAAACCGGCCCTCAGGTGGGCGGGCTCTGCAATGGCATCTTGGCAGGGCTTGTTTCAATCACGGCACCGTGCGGTAACATTGAATGTGGCAGTGCATTTGCCGTCGGCTTCATCGGTGCCCTCGTCTACCAGGGATCCTCCATGCTCCTCCAGAAGCTGAAGATTGACGACCCTGTGGATGCAAGCCCAGTCCACGGCTTCTGCGGAATCTGGGGCGTGCTAGCTGCTGGTCTCTTCGACTGGGGCAAGGGCTTCGATCACTTCCACGGCTGGAGCGGCTGGGGTTGCATGACGGATGACAACGGTGCCTGCCAGACGGACATCAACGGTTCAGCCCTCGGTGCGCAAGTCATCCTGATTCTCATGGTGATCGCCTGGGCCGGCACGATCTCGGCCTTGACCTTTGCCCTTCTGAAGTGGTGGGGAGCCTTGCGGATTTCGGAGGACACGGAGGACATGGGCCTCGACGCCAAGGCGCACTCGCCTCCGAAGGCCTACGCCCTCGCTGCTTGAGCGACCCATAACCATGCAAAAGCCAAAGGCCCGATAACGTCAGAATGTGTAGGAGTGGAGCTCTTACACATCCGACATTTCTAGGACTCTTCGAGTCACATGACTGGGTTCTAGACACGCAAGAGTGTGTGCGAAGATGCCCGCTCTTTCCTGTTTCGCGGAGCTGTAGCATAATCAGTCTGGGTAGCTCCTAGAAATCGCATCCTTCGCCAGGACATTGCAGGACACAAACCCGGAAGCATGCTCCCGCCCGCCTCTGCGAGTCGATTTTCTTGCATGAATTAAGCCACGAACTGACCACTGATGCTGAGAACAAAGACTTGCTGAAATCTGTTTGGAGCGATCTGATGCACTTACGTCACATGCCGAAGTCGGGTCGGGTAAGGGGACGTTTCGGAGCATCCGGGCTACGGTAAGGGGTGCTGTCAACGAATTGGCTGCCGCTCGGCTTTCTGGAGTGGAAAGATGACTTAGTTGCTCGTAGATGCTGCGCATTCTTTCAGTGTGGAATGTTGCAAGTGTTGCATCTAGGACTGTGAGCTACGAGTAGTAGCCCGTTTATGTCGTTTGAGGGTCGGAGCTTGGACAAATAACCGAAATCCTGAGCTCCAATGGTCCAAGTCAGGCAACACGGCCAGTGCCCACGTCATCTCCGCAGCCGGCCCAGGGCCCAAAGCCAAGGCCAAAGTTTCGAATATGATGGGATGTAGGGCTTAGGCTAAACCAGTTCAGGGGTTCAAGGTCTAGGACTCGAGCTCTTGCTTTGAATGCGCCGCATAGATCCGCATAGTATGTGTGCAGCGTGTGAGCTCTGCAGGGCAATCGGCATGTAAAGTGACGTGATGCCGACTGCTCGCACAGGCTTCGCACCAGCGAAGATGTTTATCACCGGCTCATTCACGACAAGCGCTTTCGTGCTCCGAAGGTGATGATGGGCCCTTCATAAGCATTCACTATAGGGGGCGGAAATAAAAACAGGGGGCCTATTGGCCTCGAATGGCATCGAATCAGCTTTCGGTGGCGTTTTCATTCCGGGCTCTTGTGGGGTCAGGCCGTGCTCTTGCCCCTGGATTTATTTCAGGATCAAGTGCGACCAGCTGAGAACATGAACTATTTCCGCCATCTTCCCCAACTTGAACCCACAGGGCCCAAACTTGTTCGGAATCACGCGAACCTTCGGGCCACCAAAATTCATTCTCTGATAGCGTCAGGCCCAAGGACTCAAGGACGTAATTGGCATTAGTTCCAGGGGCTTAACCCGGAGGTGCACTACAACCCCCAGCCGACATTCATTCGCATGAGTCTCCACATGAGCCCGCAGTGTGTTACACCGAGGCTACGAGGATCGCTTCCTCGGCCCGCTGGAGGTGAAGCTGCTGGCCTTCCGGCCAGGCCAGGCCAGGGTCAAGGGTTTCTTTGTTTGTTTGCTTGTTTGTTGGCGATTTGAGGGCATCCAGCCCGAGTTTGCATATGCAGAAGCAGAGCACTACGTGCTCACAAGGCTTGAGGTCTAAGCTGGAGCAGACCGGGCATCCCAAGAATGTCGAACGCTCCAGGCGGGTTTCAATTGGTTTCCGAAGCCAAGGCCATGAAGGACAGCGTTCACTCACCGGAAGCCTTGGCCTGCAAGGTGGCGACATACCCTACCACCGGGTCTACTATTTCAGAGAGGAGACCAAGGGTTCTGGACGGGAGATTCTCAGCTTGGGGAGCGGGGATATGTTGGGGATGCTTCGGCGCATTTCGACAGGATGCTTGCAATCAAGGCGGGGGCTGTAGCAGAGCTCTGGCATCTGTCAAGAGAATTCTCTTCTTGAGGAGGGGGAGGTGCTTTGGGACCGGCGAGCCCGTTTGGATCGCGTCTTCGGAACTGGCGAGGCAGCGAAGTCGACATGGCTTCTCTGCATGTGTCAACGTATGCAAACGCCTAGTATGCATTTGTGTAGACTATGCACGCGACGTGCTTGCCTCCGTTGGCACATCTGCATGTATGTACATAGTTGCCAAGGGCCCCAGAGAATGCAGTGCGTGTCAGACGGAAAGCAGCATGCGCGGCTTTGCGCATGTATCCCTCTTCGATATGCGCAGGACAAGGCTGCTGATGAGAGCTACCGTATAGAGTCATGGAGTAGTTTTTCACAGAGTCAGCCAGCTGATCAAATCATGCAAGGGATGTGGAGCACATGTTTGTATCTCGCTTTTTCTCCATGTCTCTCCCTCACTCCCTCGATTTGTCCTTCTGGTTTCCTCTCCGCTTCTCTCCCTCGCTCCCTCTCCCTCGGTCCCTCTCTCCCTCTGTTCCTCTCTCCCGCGCTCCCGCTCTCGCTCTCTTTCTTCTTGGTTTTGTTTATTTTTTCTGTCTCTCTCTCGCTCTCTCTCCCTCCATACGCCTCGCTCCGTCTCCAGCCTCGCTCACTCACTCGCATCACTTTGAGCACGTTGGGATTTCTGTCTAAAGGCGGGACATGTTTGTTGGTAGGGTCAGGATGCTGACAAACTTTGGAGGGCTTCCGCGTCAGGCCATGTCCCACGCAGCGGCAGCGCAGACCAAGGCGCTTTGCAAGCAGAAGGCTTTGTACCAAAGCTTCGTCTGCTTAGGTCTACTTCTCTCGTAAGCCTCAAAGACCTTGTGTCGTCGATTTGCACCGACTGGCTTTGAAGTTCCAAGCCCATCGCCCTGGCCGGGACGTTAGATCGGGCACAAGGTTTTCGACTAGAATAGATCAGAACCCGCAGTTTTGCTGAAGCCACATAGACGTGGAATCCCGCGAGGAAGCGATCGGCCGGGCTAAGCAGACGATGATTAAGATTGACAAGGGCCTTATCAAGGCGTGCCGGGAGGGCCGACAGAAACACCAAGACGGTTTGGAGGATCCACTGGAGATGATTCTCGCAGCTTTTCGGATTCTGCTCATTCGACCGCCCTTTGTCGATGCTGAGCGTGGAAAGGTGCGCGGGAGCCAGACTGAGGATCGAAAGGCTCGGACTGGTTCCCTGGAATGGAGACATGATCTGATGCCAGACTAAGATAATGCGAACTTGCACCAACCAGGTGGACTTGGTGCAGGTTATGTCATCACACGCCATCTTTAAGGATACTTGTACCATGTGCTGCTACTTTGGACGCCGCGCGACATGTAGAAGTGTGTCGTGCTGTGCAATGTGAATCAATGTGAGTCATGAGGTGTTCTTCCTTGGTGTGCCTGGTTAAGCTAAATTTTGACACGCTGCGACCAGCACTCTGGAGACCCCGGGTCCTGCCGTGCGGAGGTCAAAGCAGAAGAGATACCGG
Organism: Symbiodinium sp. CCMP2592; assembly: GCA_905221615.1. Classification (NCBI taxonomy): domain Eukaryota; class Dinophyceae; order Suessiales; family Symbiodiniaceae; genus Symbiodinium; species Symbiodinium sp. CCMP2592. The sequence goes on along the minus strand of CAJNDT010006089.1, from coordinate 165,105 downwards.
TCATGAAGTACTTCCCGGAGGTCCGACAGCTGAGCAGAGCTTCCCAACTAGAAGCGTCGTTGGAACATCTCTGAGCCCTGCAACGCTGAGCCTTGGTCCCACATCACAAGTTGCATACTCGCATGAAGTAACAACCACTCCTCCCAGCGAACAGCAGAGGAGGAAGCCTGGCTGCCATTCCCTGCAGCTGCCGCTGCCGTAGAATTGACACAGCTCCGAGTGTCCTGGCCAGCATTTTTCTCTTGCCACCAGTTCTACAGGCACAAACAAGAAGAGGCCAGCATCAAGAGGGGCTCCCTCTGCATAAGGGCTAAAACGACAGGATACTGCACAGCTAGGTCCAGCTAGGTCCTGAGCCTCAGCCAACTGCTCCGTCACAAAGCGGCCTCGGATATCATTGGTATCAGAGACCAGTCGTTGAAGCCACGGTCGAAACGCCGGCATCGTGAGCATGAGCATCAGCAGAGCGTTGCAGAGCAGCACCATGAGCATCAGATTGGGGCTGCCGTTGCACACCGACGGTGAATGGCTAGCCTCATCGATGCGGCACTGGCAGTGCACGTAGCTCGGGGTTGCTCGTGACCATCAGCTGTGGGTTCGAGCATCCAAACATCAGAACTCAAGCATTCCCAGCATTGTCTTGGCAGACAATTGGGGTCACGAGCACCAGATGGATGGACAAGGAACGGCCAGATCATGGATGCGGTGAGATCGAACAGCTTCTGCCAAACTCTTTTTTACTGCCAGGTTGAAAGTTGGGAAGAATTGTAGGTTTGGTAGTTCCGAACAGAGGCACCATCGAACCTGCAGGAATGTGCCTGCCATTTTCGAAGTCACTTGTGGGTTTAGGGTTTAGGTCCCTGGTGACTTGGAAGATTCAGATGCCATCGCTAAAGATTCGTGTCAACAAGATGAGGTCGCTGGTGGTAGACGTGATTGTGCAGAGACTGGAGGGGAGATCTGAAGAAGATCGCATAAGAAGTTTCCGTCTTTGAAGCAAGGTTGAAAATTCAAGGCTGAGTATCCCGATGCGAACAGGCGAGTGACAAACCGATTGAAGATGATCTATTGATCTCAACCTTGACGCTGAACACCACGGGCCACTACGGGCCCCTTGCGGCAACACCCTAGAGATAACACCGAGAGCAACACACTTCCCCCGACAGCCGTAGATGTGATGACATGGTCTCAGCTGCACAAAGCGCAGACACAGTACCACTATGAGCTTTGCTGCCCCGGGCCAGGGGCCAGCCTTATTGAGCACGAATTAGAAAAGTAATCGGATCGCACCGCAAACAACACGGAATGCTTTGGTTGCGAGAAGAGCGGCGTAGGCGTGAAGGAATCTCGCCGTCCTGTCTCTGCAAGAGCTCGACAAAACGAAAGGCCGAGAACTCTCTTACAGCTGTGTCCCAGGTTTCTGCTCAAGCTGCAATGCACATCTTTTTGGATTTTCTGTTAGTGTTTTGTTTTGGGTGCTTAGTGCCTACGGACACCAAGACTCAACAGCTTGTCCGAGACCGAGAGCGTAACCGCTGGGCTTGTCACAGGGGATTAATAAGCCGAGGTGAAACTATTGAATAAGCATGTCTACATTGTCTAAGTATGTGGCTAGGGTGGCTCTAAATAACCGCCGGCCTCGGGACAGTCCCGAACCAGGTCCTAACGTTCAATGTCCTTTTCGAGCTGTTTGGGGACATCGAGACACACATGGAGGCCGACCTATGCCACAATCCCGACACAGGCAAGTAGCATCATCTCGTAAACTAAAGGTTCGGACGCAGCGCGGGTTCAAGAAACAGGGTTAGTCGCCAGTAGTTGGGTTGGGTGTTGACATGTCTTTTGCTGAACCGCTCTGGAGCTTTGCAGGCAAGATTGGTGCAGATTTTCCGGGAGCTATCGCATTGTGGAGCGGACATCATGGCTTTGCAAGAGGCAGGTTAACTCACGAAGAAATTCATGCCAAGGATGCAGCGAAAGAGGCTTTGCAAGAGGCAGCGGGGGTGCGTGATCTCCCCGTCAGCCCCAGAGAAGAGGAGAGAGATGGCTGTAGCGACTGCATTGGGACGTGCAAAGCCCAAGGCTGGGGAGCTCTAAGTTCTGAGTCTCGGACTTCGATGTGTCTGTTCACAGCAGGTCACCCCGCCATTCGCAGAGGCGCTTCTATCGCAGCCGTGGGTGCGGGAGCAGTGCTGGTCCAGCGCAGGCGCAAATTCCACAGCCACTTGCTCCCAGAAGATCATCTGACATTGAGTCGCACAGCACGACGTCACGAATCGATTCGAGGCAGTTGACCCGTCGGGCCAGCTCATCTTGTCCAGGGTCCCCATGGAGTCAGCCTGTCTGGCGCGCAGAAGCCTCAGATAGCGGTTGATAGCCCTTGCCTGGGATCAACGCCGCAAGTGGCGGTGTAACATGTTGCTGTTAGCCCGTATTGCAACTTTTGGCCTGTGTTCATGCTTGGCTCGTGGCTTTCTTTGGTTAGGTAAGCCAGTCACAGCAGCGCTTGCCCGTTCTTCGGCTCTCAGGAATCAGCCCTCACAAGACTGTTGTCCTGGCATCCTTTCCCGTCGTGCTGGGTGAGAGCCGGGCTGTGCCGTGGCAGAATAGAAGTGCAGTGTGCATGCTTGTGTGGTCCCATGCCGTGTTGCCAAAAAGCCATTCAGCCGATAAGCGAATCAGCCATCCAACAAGCCAAGAATCCGATAAGCAATTCCGAGAGGAAACGCATAAACTTCCGCTCAACACTCAATCACCCCTATTCCCCTGTGTAGTTTGAATGCGAGCGTTGACCTCGTCCGGCTGTGCCCTCGCGTAAAATCTAAGCCATTGAAGCTGATCTCCCTTATTGGCTTATCGGCAGCATCGCAGTTGGAAAACCAAGTTTGCGCGCACTGCCAGGCCCCGACGTCTCTTAGTGGCACTGCACCCCCTCCTTGCAGAGGTCACGATGGCCAACCTCCATCTGTCGGCAGATTCGCAGAAGAATCTGCAGCAGCCGTCCCGCCGCAGCCAACGCCAGGAGCAGCTGCGAGCTTGCGAGAACTTGCTCTTGGAAAGGCACAAATCGATCAAAGTGCATCCTTGTCCCAGAAGCCATGGCGGCCATAGCGTAATTACTATGCACCTCCGACCCTTGTTTAAGGTAAGAGAGGCACCAATGACTCCTGAGACTTTGCTAGTTTCAGGCTTCGGACATGCTTAAAACTCGGGTTTTAGCTTGATTCAGGGAAACTCTGCGTCGGGACCTCATCTGTGAGCTGGTGACAGGTTCAAGGTTGCTTGCTTGGCCCAACCATGATAACGTCCACCCCGACCCCACCGTTCCCGCAGAGCATCCATGGCCCAACCATGATAACGTCCACCCCGAGTGCAGAGTTCAATGTCGCAGGGGCTTCATTGCTGGCCACGTACGACCGAACATGCACTTTGCTTGTCCACAGGGCCCAAGGCCTCTAAGGTCTGATGTGTCTGAAGACAGCTGATGCTTGCACTTGCGTCGTCAAATGTGTTCGGAGCCTTTGCTGTCTATGCTATAGGTTTTCCTACTATTCAGGGATGTCACAGAGATCAAGAGCCTCTTTCGGCAATACTAATGCTAATGATTTTTGCTTTCATGCGTTTTTCGCAATACAGAGCTCTTGCTCTTAATACTTCTCCTTATCATTAACTCTGGTGAACACGCACAAGCAACGAAGCCTAAAAACGTCATCAACGTAAACTGTTGCTTAAACGCTTGCTTCAGAATGTGCTCAAAACCACAGTAAAACGCACAAAATGCCCCATTCCAAGTGACCCCTCTCGAGGATCGCGCTCTTCCTTGAAACACATGTCCCAAGCAAATGTTTGCTGAAACCACAGTTTCGCGCCCGTTTAGGCCTGCACACCGAAAAACTCACACGCAAACCGTCAGGAGTCACTCGAGCCCCTGTTACCTTGTTTAAGTCCAGGCGCACAAACCCGCGCGAGGGACAAAGGATGCAAGCACTAAGACACCAAAGGCTGTGGGCCAACCACAGAAGCCGACCCAAGTTCTTCGCATGGTCTATGGGCACTAGTACGAGTCAACTGCCGGTCATTGGGCGCGTTTGTACAACCTGTTCTGCGGAACCGTGAGTACGTAGATTTGAGGACTCTATCCGAGTAGTGTCGTCTAGATCTATCCGACACCCAGACTAACAGGACGTGCTTGTCTGCAATGCAGGGCTTCAGTCGTGCCAAGCGGGAGCCAAAAACAGGACTTGCTAGGCGACTGGGTGTAGCGCATTCTGCCGTCCCCCGAGAACCATGCGCAGATGCTGCATGATGCGATGTCGTGTAGCACACCAAAGGCTTCACACTTTAAGCCCAACCCCCGAGCTGTGCCGAAGGTCAGGGCCCACTGACTTGACTTTGCTTCTGGGGGACTTCAACTCGGCCCCTGAGGTGGAGCCGGCCCAGTTCAGGACCGGAGGGGTTAGAAGGGGTTTAATGCCTGGGCTCCAAGAGTGAAACTAGCATTTTTTTCCTCTTCTCTGACATTCTTGAGTCTATCCTCATTTGTTGCTGACCCCCTCTCTCCCTCTCTCTGCACAGTGTGCTGCTTGCTTAGAAGGAGAATGGATTAAGACCATGCAGTAAACCCCCATTGTTTATTTATTGTCTAGCACGAAGCAGATCGCCAAGCATACTAACTGCAGTGAAGGCATCGTAGCGGCATAGTATAACCTGCTTCGGATTTGGAGGGGCTTTTCGGGGAAGAGTGGCAGATATTTGCTTTCCTTGTCAGTGCGGAACAAGGGTTAACGCAAAAACATCGGTTGATACATGCGTAGACAGCGAGATCGTTTGTTTTTGTACATACATGCAAGACACCAGTGCATGTACGTACCGGTGTGCGATTGTGAGGAAATGAAGCGTGCGTATGTCGAGACGCAGCTCCTGTGTGTACATGTACGCGCACGGTCACATTATAACTCTTTGCACATGTTTTCTTGGATACTCATGCGACCGTCTATGTTCATGCTTATACATACGTACATACATAAATACATATAAGTTCATACACATAGACACACATATTATATTCACAAGCATATATATATATATATATAAAACGTATATATCATATTATATATGTATATATGTATATATATATATGCACGTCATATCTACATATACATCTATAGATGTATACACATGCCATACATTATCTGTCCAGCTATGTGGAGAAGGTTTTTGACCGATGTTTCAGCCGGGCAGGACAAGTTTCGCAGATGTTTGGTTGGAAGCCAATCCCGACATGCTGGGGCACACCTTCGATCCCACACAGCGCTTTGGTGAGGCTAATTTTCTTCTGTGGCCATCGTTCAACCATTCTGCCTCTCAGCGTCGCTGATATGTAATTATGTCGAGCATCAGTCACACTCTTGCAGGATCGAGTGCTCTCCTTGAAATCTGAAGCCCTGCTGAGCCCTGCACCCTGGACCCACTGGACACCCTAAGTCACTCTACTGTAAACGAACCTCTAGGAATGCTGTCGCGCGGCGTGTGGTTACGGCTGTGGGTGGTGCACCGGATCCCCGGCGACTGGACCGGGGCTTCTTCGAGGGTGGGCTAAGAGGCTGAGACGGTGGTCGCGTGGCCTCAAGAACACAGTGCGTACTGATGCCTTCGAAGCAGGACCGGATCTATGTCCACTCCGACAGCGGGCCGTGGCAGTGTCGTGCCGAGCTGACGTTTACCCGGAGCTTTCCGCTCGACGCCGCCTCAGCTGGGAAGGGGTGGATCTCGGGCAGTGGGCGACAAAAGCAGTGATGATGTTCATGCTTCGTTCTGGAGAGGTGGGCGGCCCTGGACAGCGAGGAGCTCCTGAGAGATGGTTTCCCACCTTGCGTGAGAAGCTTTTTTGGGTGCGGCAGGCAGAATCCAAATCTCCAAGGAGATTCTTCGCACTTTACAAGAGTAGGTAATGCGGTCATGAAATCAATGAATTAGAAAGGGGGGATGGTCTGACGACGGTCGGACTCTTGCCTGGGCGAGGGATCTTGCAGTGCAGCACATGCGTCGGGATTCTGCCAGAAAGGGTGAGAAGGAATGGTGTTGTGTTTCGGTGTCAGCTGCATTGCAGCTTAAGCCGCAACTTTTGAGTCGCCCGTTCCCCGTGCCCCCTCCATGCTGAGAGCATCCAAGGTTTGCTTCGGATCACTTTGGTGTCTTGTGCTCCCTGCTGCCAAGTGCGATGAAGAAGACCAGCCCCGCAGATCCGGGCCAGCAGGCTGCAGATGAGTCCACCGGCAAGACTGACACCACGTGATCCGATAACAATCCTTGGACTGGTGCTTTTGTGTAGCCGGCGCTTGCTTTCCAGTTTCCGCTGGTTCAAACGTCATCAGAGGCTGCATTCTCGTCCGGGCGCCAGTGTCTCAGCTCTCCGCGGAGCTCTTGGGCGCTCTGACTCTGCACGACCGGCCGCGATTGGAGGTGTGGGAGTTCTCGGAGGGCTTGGGGTTGTCGGCCTTGCTTGGAGGTTGAGGCTGCAGCTGGCTAATTGCCTGAACAACTCCTGCTACAACACCATGGGCCCAGATGTCTTCGAGATTTTTGCTCTTCTTATTTGGAACGTACAGAGCCCATGAAGACAAGCAGGTTGACGATACAAGTGTGGGGAGGATGATAGTCCCTGATGATAAGGATGAGGAGGAGGCTGTGGTGGTTCTTATTCAGCCTGAGCGGACTCCATCGTGAAAGCATCCTGCACTCCCCTGCTCGACTCTCTGCGTGGCTTCAGGTCGTCCTCCTTGGCTCCTCAGCGCTGGGCATTGCGGACGAGGTGGGCCTGCTTGTAGTCAGGTATTGCTTCCGCGATTTCATCTGACGACAGCTAGCTGCTAGCTCTGAGGAGCTTGCGTGAGCTGTCGTTTACAAGTCACCCACCTTTGGAAATGGGCCAGCAGCAGGTGAAAGACGCGTTCGGGTCCGTACTGTATTTAGCAAACGTAAATGTGGGGAGGGAGGGGCTTGCTGTCGCAATATTTAATACACCCTCTCGACTTTGCCAGGTCGGCCCCAGTTCCGAGTCATAGCAACAGTTCTAAACGCAATTTGCAGGCGATCTTCGCTACATAACTGCTAAACCGGGCCGCAACAATGTTCGACGGACGACTCTCTTCTCAAGTCTGCTTGGCAGTCCGACCGACATAACAATTGTGTCGACGACTTTGGTGAGTGAGCCAAGGGCAGCGACATAGACGTACTAGCACCTTGGCTGCGACGGCTTCGGGGCCAGGGAACGAGACCAACCTTATTAGCATCACCAGTGCGAGTGTGGAAATCACTCTTGACTCTTGACTGATGTGGAGGCAGGGATGCTAGGCTTAAGCTGCCATGCCAAGTTTTTGAAGTTTACCTGCAAAAGCATTAGCATTTTAAAAGGCCAGAGAGGAAACCAAGAGTCCGGAGCTGCATGCAAAAAGCACATAGCAGCGTAGCGGCCGATGCGATGTAACCAACTAGCTGTAGGGAAAAAACTTGCTGTATATTCATACAACGATTAGTCGAACCAGAACAGAATGCAAGCGGACAGGAAGTCATGTAGCTTGCTTAGAGCAAGTGTTGGAGTATGTGATATGGAGCAGCACCCTGACAGCCCTGGCTTGTCAGGCATGTTCTGCGGAGCTCACCAGTTCCCAGTACTTTGCCATGGCGCGACAGGAGCTAGAAGGCCTAAACACAGCTGAACCGGCACTCAATTGCATGCCCACGTCATGCCGTCTCATCGAGGGACCTAGTTAAATCGGAGCCGCACAACTCGAGAAGTGCACTTCGCAGGTTGGATGTCCGACGACCACTTCTGTCGATAGTTGCAGTCTTCGGTCACGTTATTGAGGTGTGTTGTCAGTCTTGTAAGTTTTTGTGCCTCAGTTCAGTGCTCCAGCTGCTGCTCAGACCCAACAGCGGCGGATGTCAGCATCCATATACCGAGAGAGAGAGAGAGAGAGAGAGAGAGAGAGAGAGAGAGAGAGAGAGAGAGAGAGAGAGAGAGAGAGAGAGAGAGAGAGAGAGTACAGGGAACTGCTCCCGCTCCTAGCCCCGAGCAAAGCAAAGAGTACAGGGAAGCCGGTCTCACGGTGCCGAAGCCTGCTAGCCGTGATCCCCAAACCTTGAGACCGTGGAGCGGTCGAAACGTGGCCCTCAAACAATACTTAGGCACACTGGGAAAAAGGATTTTTGCGGTATGTACTTCTTCGAGGGAGGGGTTTAGGAAGGATCAACAAAAATTTAGAAAGAATCAAAAACAAATTTAACGTTTACGAGGTAATGTGCCTATTTCCTCGCTTGGCAGCCTTCGGCTTCTGGGCTCCTGGCTTCTGTGCTGCCTAGCTCCGCGGCTTTTTTGGCTTCTGGGCTCCGTTGGCTTTCTGGCTTCTTGGCTTCTTGGGTTCCTCCTGGCTTCTTGGCTTCCGGGCGGCTTGGCTTCTTGGCTGCTTGGCTTCTTGGCTTCTAGGCTTCCTTGCCGGCTTCTTAGCTTCTTGGCTTCTCGGGTTCTTGGCTTCTTGGCTTCTTGGCTTTGAGCAGCTTGGCTTCTCGAGTTCTTGGCTTCTGGGCTTCTTCGCTTCTGGGCTTCCAGATAACATGCGTGCGATGACTGGGCCTTGTCAGCTTCCTCGCTTTTTGGCCTCGCTCGACACTGATCAGCGAAGCCTCGCTGCGCGCCTTTGGGCAAGATGACGCTGTCCGTTTGTTTTCGTGGCATGTCTACCGTGGCACAAGACTTGGACCAGGATGGAGACTGTCTAGCTGACGGATCAAAGAAAGGATCGACAAGAAAATGTAAAGGCATTAAAGAAGAAAATAAAAAGGGATCAATTAACAAAACTAAAAACGATCAAAAGACAAACGCATCTTTATTCAAGGGGTACAGTTGGTACAAATATGTCTATATATATATAAAGTGTACATGTATGTATATATATATATATATATATATATATATATTCGACGCGGAGCTGGCGAGTTCCGACTAACCTGCGCGCACAGCCATGGCCGGCAACTGTTAACGTCGAAGCCCTCCACGCTGTGCCAGGCTTTTGTGGCCTTGACACCATATATATAGCGTCGCAAAATTCCGACGTTGAACTATTGGAATCTCATCCTGGCAAATAGAGCTGCTTGACCCACGCAGCCATGGCCAGCAACTCTGGTTACGCCAACCGTTCGAACCCTCTACGCGGTCCCAGACTTTTCCGGGATTGACACCGTAGTTTCGCACAGTTTCGACGCGGAGATATTGGAATAGTACGTGCCGTTGTTTGCAGCAAATCTCCAATCCCTAGGTTTTTTTTGATCCTTCCTAATTTTTTTTTGATCCGTTCAGCGTAAATTTGTTTTTGATCCCTTTTATTTTTTTTTTGATCCTCCACCCCTTCTTCGAGGCCAACTCTGTCGTATGGTATGCGGGGGACGCTGGAAGTAATTGGAACCATGCATGTGTCGCTCAAACAGCAGAGGAACCCTGATGATTTAGAATCTAGAGTCCAATATAACAATAATGCCAATCAGGGGGGCTCGCTGACTTTTCACGCCTTCCGAAAGCCCCGTAACAAATGGGGGGCCCATGATGCCGGGGGGCTTAAAGGCCCTGCTGAAGAAGAGAGAGAGAGAGAGAGAGAGAGAGAGAGAGAGAGAGAGTGTAGCCATTTTGGCTCAAGCCGTGAGTGGTTCAAGCCTGTGGGGGGCCCTCCGTGAGGCCTTTCTCCTGACTTCTTCTGAGCGCCCCACAGGACAACCTTTTTGCCCTCTTCTCTCCGCCTGATTACTTCCACTCTTCTGACGCATTGCGGGAGTTTGTGAACAGGATCTGTGCGCTGTTCACCTTCCAGGCCGTCCGCACGGTGACCGCTGCTCCCTACAGCCTCTTCCTTCTGCCGATTTTCAACAACTTCCTGAAGCCTTCGGCGAACCTACTCAGGGGGTACCTCACTGACACGATTCTCCGCAAGAGCTTCTTCGAACGGGGACATCCCCAACGTCGTGATCGTGATATTGGCAGGGACACCGAGGATAAATTCTTTGCCTATGATGGGTTCTTCCGGTAAAAGCAGTCGGGGGACAGCGGGGGGCCAACCCCCTCCGACGGCCATCGTTTGCCTCCGCTGCCGTGATGGTCCTTCACACCACGGAGGGCACCGCCGAGATGCTGCTAACTGCATTTTGGCAGGGTGTGAAAGTACCGAACCCAGGCAGGTACAAGCCTACCTCCGCCAGCGCCAAATTGACAAAGCTGTTCAGGAAGCTCTCGCAGCTCAGGGGGATGCCCCCACTTCCATTACTACTCCGACGAGCTCTACGCACGCTGCGCCAGGAGCCTCTGAACTGGGGGGCAACCGCGAAGATGCCTGCTTGGGACGAAGTGTCATGCTAAGCATGTCCCCGAGGCGGACAACTGCATATACTTTGGTACCACGGTCAAGAGCGCAGCCCATGCCAGGCAATGCTTGTTGGAGAAAGAGATAGAGCTAGCCCGTGACGAAGCACTTCGAGCCAAAGCTGCTTCCAATTCCTCGGCACCTCCACCCCCTCCACCCCCCCACTCCAAGGACTCCTCCAAGGATCGCAGACGATGGAAGGATCGTGGGTCCAAGCGCGAAGCCTCTCCACTGAAAGACAAGCCGGAGAATGCCAAAGGTCCGAAAAGCAAGAAGCGCAAGAAGAGGAACGGCTCTTCCTCACCGGGGCGACCTCGCGCGCTACCTGGCACTACTATCTGCAGTGACTTGGCTGCAGACGACCCCTTGCTGGCATCCCTCCGCGATATCCTCGGACCTGACGCAGATGCAATAACTCGAGAGCCCCAGGAGGTCCAGTCATCGTCGTCGAGAACCCCAGTCCGTGCATTGGCAAGTCCGCCAGCGGCGCTTGTGCCACCAACACCACCACAGCGACTTTCTGACAGAGCCAGAAGCACATTCATGGACCCCACGGCAATGATTAGGACGGGGGAAGCCCCGATGATGCCAGTCAGTACTACTACCACAGCGACATCGCCTTCGGCCTCTTCGGGCACATCAGCCTTCCGGGGAATTACCCCGCAAAAAGCCGGTGCCGCACTTGCTGTCTCAGCGCCGCAACGTCCCCAGCTCCTCCAGAACACTCACTACAGCGACTACCCAGGTACGCAACGTGGAGGTGCTACTCCCCACCACTACGACTCCCAAGCAGAACCACGCCGAGCCGAGATGGTGGGGACTGACCCCGATGCGAGCACTGCCACAGGTACAGCTACAGGTACGCAACCAGGCCCAGAAGACCTCGCCGTGAACGAGACGGACGACCTCGGCACCGACCACGTGCCCTCCTACATGTCTGTTGCGCCCCAGTACGGCGATCGGCCGCAGCAATCGGGAGACTGTGAGAAGCCTCCACTACAACGTGGACTACACCCCGTCATTGACGTCTTCGAAGGCGACTACGCGCCAAAATCAGAGCAAGCAGCTCAAGCAGATGATCCGCTACCTGGCCGAGACGATGCAGAGGGGGGAACCCCCGGGAATGAAACTGAGGTTGAGGCCATGCACGTGATCAGCAACCATGCCTCCAGTGCACCGGCTTCGCCTACGGGACAACCGCCGTCGCTTACCCTTCCCCAGCGCCGACGGCTTCAACAACTGTTGGAACAGCGAGATGACCAGGGGAACGTTCCCTATGACCTGGACAGTTACCCCACGGATGAGGCCAAGTGGAAGGCCTACAGAGCTGCGACGAAAACCGACTACCGAGACCTGCGCCGCCAACAGCGGCGACGACAAGAGTGGCATCCAGATAAAGGCACGAAGAGAGAGTGGAAGTACTGGGGCAAGACGAAAGGCAACAAGTGAGCGCTATTACTGCGGGGAAAATCCCCAGCCCTAGTTCAAAGACCTCATTCCACAGGCAGTCTTTAGAGAAGTTCGCTGTGCTTGCTAGGCTGCGAACCTGTCTTTGAGCGCCGATGCAAGAGCACTTTTTATTTGCAGATCTTTCTCAGGGCCGCTTGCATGTGTATCTCTCCACTCGATGTCAATACCGCATACTTGCAGGGTTTTTAACCTTTGCTACCAGGGGTGGGCTTGCAGCGCTTGCCCCTTGCCTCAATGTTCTGTGAAATACACTTTTGACGGGCCGCCGGAGCCTCCAGTTTCCTCGAAGATACCCTCCCCCGCACCAACGGGGTCCGACTTTGTAAGCTAATTAGCGGCTCTCACGCATTTCTGACGCCTTTCTGGGAAGTAACAGTATGGCCTCAGACTTGAAACAGCTCTCTCCCAACTGCCTGGCGTCCTGTGATTCCCTGTGGTTGGTCTGTTCCTCGTATTGCTGAGTGTTGCTGCCCTTGTGAAGCCAGAATAAGGGAGAGCAGAAATATCACTTTGCCACGTCCGGTTAGCATGAGCCAACCAACAATGACCTGGTTCTCAGGATCGTTTGTTAGGATCTTCTCGTGTTGGCCTCATGCAGAACCAACGAACCCACAGGCAATGGGGATGGCATCTCCTTTATGTATGCTCTTCCGACCTTTTGTAACTTTCCCCGATTCCAGTTGCCGAGGGATGCTCGTGATTTACCACACGTCCCGAGTCGTGGGTCTTGCATCTAATCAACTGGCCCCACAACAGTCGGGGGCGCACTCGCGCGCGGTGTAGGGGGTAACCCCCTGCACCATAACCCTGGCGAAAGAACGAGAGTGATATAGCAAAACTTGGCAACCTGAGATCATGGTGGCCCTCTTGTGATGTTCTGCTGCACTAGTATCTAGTATACCTAGTATACCTGCTTGCCTCGTTGTCAAAGACACACAGTTGCCAAACGTCCTTGAGTAATGTGAAGCCCGAGGGTCGGTCACACAAGAAATGTGTTACAATATCTTGTAGCCTCTTTTAGATATCGGTGTTCTGTTGTTGAACACTCAGGCCGACCCTCACCGGAACTGCGACTTTTCAGGTACCCGGGGGATCATGCAACTCTGACAAATTCAGTTTGACCCATTTAAGCTTAGTTATTCTTTGATAGTGAAGGGGGAAAAGATCAACCGGGGACAACAACAAACAAATTCTCACACTCCTCCAAAGTCCCCACAAAAAATGGGGAGGCCCTAGTGGCCGGGGGGCCTAACCAACCCCTCATGCCCGGCGGAAGAAGAGAGAGAGAGAGAGAGAGAGAGAGAGAGAGAGAGAGCGAGAGAGAGAGAGAGAGAGAGAGAGAGAGAGAGAGAGAGAGAGAGAGAGAGAGAGAGAGAGAGAGAGAGGGAGAGAGAGAGAGAGAGAGAGGGAATCACCATAAAACCGTGCGTCCCTTCAACAGACGGGCTGCTCCCGCGGGGGCATGCCCTCAAGGCGGGGAAAGGAAAGAAAGGAGTCACCATAGCCGTGGCGAAAAAAAGAGAACAAGTTCCGATTGCTATTGGCTGTGCGGAAGAAGAGAGAGAAGGCGATGCAGTTTTTCTCCGGCGTAATTGTGGTGGATGCTCGACCTGCAGCGTGCGAAGCATGAATCAAAACGCAGAAAGCTCCAGCGTCGTTCTGCTTTCGGCCCGTCTCGACTTGCCTGCCCGCCGTCGGAGCGTTGAGGTCGTTCGTTCACCCTTGAGCGGCTGTGTGTTTGGGGTTTCGGTTTCAAGAAGAACAGGGTCGGGTTCGCGAACCAAAGACGCCGGAAAGTAAACTCCCGAAAGCGAGTGGGCCGATTCGGAGAACCCGTTGCAGGATCCAGAAACAGGATTCGAGAAATGGAAGGGGCATGGATTTCGGGTCAAGGGGGTTTAGGTTTCTAGGGTTTAGGGTCGGCGGCCGAGCGTTTAACAGTTTAGAAGATTGCACAAGTCCTGGTGCAAAATCGGGTTTAACAGTGTAACAGCTTGACAGTGTAGGGGTTTGTGCCGCAGTTTTCTGAATGGATTTCCAATGTTATCGGTCTTTTTTGTCAGGAATAGCACTATAAGCTTGGTCCCCTGCAGAGGCTTGGAGGTTCAGGATCTGGAGTTGGCAGAAGACGCTGTGGTACCACTGCTGAAGTTCCGAGTGCCGTGGCGGCTGGGATTTTGTGGTTCGCGGTCGGGAGATTCAGTGTGCAGGGCACTGCAGGGGTTCAGCATGCTGCACTCAGTCGCCAGTCGCCTTGCAGCATTAGAACACTAAGTCGCAGACTCTAAGGCCGAAGGCAAGGAGTTCGAGGTGCAGTTCTCAGAGCTCCGGGACGAGCACCTGCCACTGCTTCGCAGCAGCCACGCCGGGGGCTCCGAACATGCCTGCGAGTGCCTTGGCTGAGCTTTCGGTGTTGGATTGCAGATTTGAAGACCAGCGGATGTTCCTGCACCACAGACAGAAGTCAACCACGCGTCAAGCCTCCACTTGCGCTGCTTCTCTCCAGACCCCTGGATTCCGAGCGCCATAAAGCTTGCATTCTCAGGACTTTGCAGTCGCTGCTTTTCCAGCCTGGTTCCGTGCCACAGGTAACTTCAGAACAAGCTGGCAGGGGGCGTGCCGTTGGAGTTTGCGGATGTTCTAGGCTGTCTTACAAAGGTTTGAGGGTTTACTGCGGTTGTTTAGGCGATGCAGGGCTCCACCGGAGTAGTAGCAGAAGGCATTCCATGCTGTGTCCATGCTGTGCCACGAATCCTGCACAACAGCGATCAATACCAATCATGGCACCTGTTGTCATGAGTTGACTACCATGATCGCCCTTGCTTGTATCCTTGTGCAAGCTGTCAACGTCGTTGTCTTGTTTCTTGCCATTGTTACCATGCTGATGTTTCCTGCTATCTCGTGTGCCTGTTGCTTTAGGTTCCCTGGTCGCGGCTATCGGAATTGTTGCTCCAAGGTTTTAGCTGCCCTAGTCCCGAAGGAAATGCTCATGGTGACGATGTGTATAGTTACAAGCATGATGGAGGCGATGACTTGCATTTCCACCTTTGGCAGCTCTTTGGAGGTCCTCACGCGCATGTGAGTCATGTAAGCCACTTTTTGGAATTACTGGGGGGGGCTACGGGCTACGTCAACGACATTGCCGACCACTGCTAGCAGAACATAGCCATAGTAGTGACTGTTGTGGCCTTCAATTGCTGAGTCCATGGCCATCATCGACATAAGCATGAATGAGAGAGGATGATGACAGCGGTGGCGATGAATGCGGTCATCGTGCAAGTCTGAGCTGTCAGTTTTGAGACTGAGGTGGGACTTTCCGCAGCGTTGGACGCCTGGGTCCTCCTCCGAGCGGCCTTTGCTGCCGGGCGCGAGGAGAAGAATCGGCATCCCAAACCTGGACCCGCTGGTCCAGAGCTTGGACACCCGAACCCTCGTCCTGCTCTTTGCGGAAGGAGGCCGTCGAGGCTTTCCGGACCTTGGCCAAGGAGGTGAAGCTGTGGGCGAGGCTGAAGCTGCATGTGCGCCGTGCGCCTTCTTTGCTAACCGAGCGTTTGGGAGATTGTGAGCGCATCGGGGTCCAATCTGCATGTAGTACTGTACCAAACGAGCGAACTACAGACTTCCAAAGAGGCGAGCTGAAACCCGATACCTGCATCGTAGCATATTGAAGTCATCAAAATTGCGCACCCCATGTCCGGCTTCGTCAAGCAAGCTGCGAGCTGAGTCATGTGCGGATTCCTGCGCGCTTGCAAGAGTCAGACGGGGGAAAATATGTTGTGGTGGTGGTGTCAGCGACGGTAGAGGTGGTGCCGGTCGTCGTCGCTGTGGTGTGCTTATGTGTGCTTTTTATGGTTGTTGGTCGTTGCTGTTGATGTTGAGAGTCGTGTTGGATGTTTTGGCTGATCTTGTGCCTGGTTGGCTGCGAGGCAGCGGCAACTGCTGGGCACGGCCTTTGGATTCCCTGGCGGCTTCGCTTGGGCTCTGCTGGTGGTGATGGAGGTGGCATGCTCGAGTGTTGGGTTTTGAAGCAAGAGATTTAGTCCGAGTTTGGCCAGCATCCAGCTGGAAGGGTGCTCTGAGAGCACCGAGAGAACATGTTGCTCATCACCTGCTGCGGGGTGTTGCGCTAGCGGGCGGCTGGGAGTTTGGGTTTCACACTGAGTTGCATGCTTGGGCTCGCCAAACCAGTCTGGAGCCTACTGCCCGCAGCCATTTCGACATTGGGTACTTGCCCGGACAGCCCTGCACAAGCTTCCCTCGGCCCTTTGCGAAGAGACTTGGCGGCTTTTGATTCTGCCAGAAGTCTTCGAACCCAATGTAGACTGGGGGCGATCTTGGTCAATGTCCCGATGGGAAATGTTGTTCCCATGTATGAGCGCAATGCGAGAAGTACCTTCATCTCATGTAGGAGTGACATTCCAAATTCATACTCCTCCAATGGCCGGGATTGATGCCCGGGAGACCTGGCTAGGAGGACATGGACAGGGTGTCTGAAGGACAAATTCTCGAAATCCGGGGCGCCCGTGTTGGGGGTGTGTCATTGACCGGACCTGTACTCCTTGGAGAAAAACAGGAAAGCCGTGGGGCCCTGCGGGCCGGGGGGGCTCTGTCTACTTAATGGGCCATTCCAAGTGGCACGGGTCAGGACTTGTGGCTGGGGGGGGGCGGGGGAGGAATGCCTAGACATCTTCACAGAGATAGATCGCTTTCCGGGATTCCGCTGCATCTGGGTGCACAGTGCAGAGCAACACATCTCGATGTAAGGATATGGCAGATGATCAGCAGTCCGCGCAGCTCGGCTTTTCGGAGTCAGAGCAGGGATGCCTTCTAGCAGTTTTGATACTGCATCCGGCGTCTCTCAACTCAATAGCCACGGCTGCACTCAACAATGAGGAGGCACAGAAACACAGCAATGCGGGATCTAGAGTTGTGGGCACAGTCACCAGGGGCAAGTCATGATTTTGGCATGGCCTCGGGTGCCGTTCGAGCACTTGCTGACGGGCTTCTGTTGGAAATTCGCAGCTGCTCAGTATGCATTCGAAGACATCGCCAGTGACTTCTTTGCGAAAGGGTAGGATTCGTGGGCACAGGGCAGCATGCAGAGCGGGCAACAGCCGGTGGAAACACCTCGTTGAACAGCGATGCAAATGGGTTCCTGACAGGGGAGAGCTTCGCAGACGTTACCAAGCAGGAGGTGGGGCTTGGGCAAAGCTTCACAACAGGAGGCATGCATGATCGACTTTCACGGGAGTTAATGTTGAGAGAGACGCCTCTGACGTCTCTGCCCTTCATTGAAAGCCGCAAGCGCCACGCGTAAAATGCTCCGCCAGGTGACAAAGACGACCAGCTTTCCGCCTCGCAGCTCCGGGCCCGCCATGGCGTGCAGGGCGGGACCCCGGGTCAAGGTGGCGACGGACTGATGCCCGCCTGCCCGTGGGTGGTAGTGACTAAGACTAAGCAGTGAGAAGTAGCGAGAGAGGTTTTTGAAGCCTGCTCTGACAAATCCTACTGTGAGAGAGATGTCGATCATCATGGTTCGAATAGGAGCCAAACATCTAAACGACAGTAGTCCCTTAGTACCTGCTTCTACTCATCGTGCAGGTTATGTACCGCCTTTTGCATCAGGCCCTCGTGTTCTTGTTTCGCTGCATGGGTTGTTTGCAAGAGTAGCCGAGCGATGCTAGTTTTGGAAACTGCTCCACATGGTCACCGGCGTAGACGCCATAACTAGCCCGATTTGATGTGCAAGCCCGCTTGCCTCCGCTTGCCTAAGGAACCCGGTGATCATCATCGGCGCGATTGTTGTCGTCGTTGTGATTGTGGTGGTTGGAATGAAGATGTCGGGCAATTCCTAGGCACTCCAGCTGCACTCGAGGGCAACAGAAGGGGCAAGGCTGGCTTACGGCCGTAGATTAGATATGATTAGAGCACAGACTCTCGTGCGATCTGCAAGGCCCCAAGGCCCCTTGGCTTGAAGGGAAGCGGACTCAGAAGCCGCCATTTTGTCACATGTACCTTTGTGATATCAAGGCGAAGTCTGCGTGCACCCTGAGTGCTCTGAGCGCTATGATCCCAATCGTTTCCAGCGGGTCACAAGCGGCCTTGCTGACATCCTGCGGCTGTCACAGAGGATCAAGACACTGGGACTTTAAGTTCTACATAGGGCTCAGAAATGGTTTATCGGTCCCAGGTAGCTAAGGTAAGGATATAGCAAGGATCGCATCATGAGCATTGTTTGATTGAGGGGTGTTTCTTCGGACCGGCTTCCTGTTCAACGTGGACAGGTTCAATGTTCCGAGAAGCATCTCGGGAGCTGAAGTCCATCAACAGTTGTAGCGGCTGCAGGCATGAGGGAAGAAGAAGTCACAGTCTGCACAGGTTCCAGAACAACCATTTAGCATTGTGTGTATTGCGGTGATCGCAGCCGCTCCGTGGACGACATGATTCCTCCCTGTGGCACTCGTGCAGCGTGGCAGGATGCAAAGCACCAAATTCGAGAGATGGTAAACGATGGAAAAGAGGCTGCATGCACCACCAAACCTGCAGTTGGCGCTGATAGGAGAGGCACGCAATAGTCACCCCGGAGCAGGATAAACGCGTGCACTTGTCAACAACCGTGTCTAATAGTTGCTGCAACATCAGCGCAGCAGGGAGAACTAAAATATGCCCGCAGTTTCGCAGCAGCTTTGATCTAATCACGCCTCTGCCTCAGAAGCCTCGCAGCGGCAGAGACCACGGGTACCAAAGGAACAAACGAGCCTTAAAGAGATCAACCTTGCAGTCAGGTGGTGCGGTGGTTTTCCGAAACGGATGACAGGAGGCAGCTGCTTGGTGGCATGCTGCAACAGAAATTTCTCGGCTGATGACGGCCCAGATGGGGAATTGGGGAAACGAGATAAATCCGCCCCTGTGCTTTAGTTTGGGATTTGGCATTGCGTCCACGTGACTTATCTACTTCAGGCTGTGTCACGGCTTTGGTTTGCAAAGGACCGAGCTCCCCTGTCGTGCTCCGATTGGAGACTGCAAATTTCCGGGACTATGATCCGAACTTCGCCTGCGCCTCTCTAGTCCGAGTGCGAGTGCTAAAGAAAATCCAAGAAGCTCCGAGGTCCGACTTGGCTACGCGCTTTTACAATCGGCTCAGCCTTTGGGAGTGGCCGGCGGAGGGAGCGCATCTGCAGCAAAAGGCGGGGCGGGCCGTCTTCCCTTTCTGCTTTCGGGTTTAGTGACTTAGTGGCTCCATGCTGGTGGATCAAGCTGAACCGCATTGACTGACCCTACTGTTTTTGGAGGTGCTATCGCCGGCCGCCCCGACACAGGAACAAGCGTGGAGATGCTTCGAGTTCGAGGGTTGTGGGGCGATTTGCCGCAATCACCTTACTCCTGTGGGTTTCGGGAACCAGTGACTCCTGCTAGAGTTGGTGCTTTTTTCTGAATCGGTCCTCCCTCCGCCGCCTGCTGCTCCTCCTCCTCTGTCTAAAGATACCCTAAGCAGGATGTTTGGGATCTTGAGGCCGGCTCAGCACTAAAGCTTTGTTTCGCGTTTCTGTTGGAGGCACGGCCCCATGAGCTTTACCCTGTGTGCGGGCCGCTGCTTGTGTCTTTTTGTGCTTGATTCATCTGGAGTCTACTTGCGTGAGGGTCTGCATGTTTATGCTTGATAGTCCCAGGCTAGATTTTGAGACTCTTGTAAGCCCAGTAGTTCTTCCCGAAGAACCGCACAGAGCGGCACTGCAAAGTGATAACGCCACGATATTCGACATCTTATTGTGTTAGGTCTCCATGCATATCCCTGCCGCAGGAGCTGCCAGTGCTTTGGTGCCCTGCCGGTCCCAAGGCCCGTCACAGCCAATCGCTTTAGGAGCTTTCTTCCTGCAAGGTCGCACATGGCTTCCTTTCCCAGGCCTTGTTCGGAGTTCCGCCAATCGTGGGCACCAGTGTCAAATTATGCAGGCTTTTCGTTGGCACGTTCTGCCAAGCCGGACTCATGGTCATGCATCATTGGCATCCCACAGCTACCAAAGCCCCGAGCTCGAAGAGCGCACGGCATCAATCACTCTTGGTGTTTGATCCTTGCCCTGGAGCACGTGGGGAGGATCGGAACGCCCTTCGCAGCCTGACGCGCGGCACAGCTGGAATCCTTCAGGTGCCGAGCACGTCACGTCACACGGGACATGTTCAATAAGGCCTTGACATGACCTTGCAGGGAATCGCAATGACCTATGTCGCATGGCAATCTTGTAATTCTTGCCGCGACCATGCTTTCATCAAGGCAACATGAGTCACGAGAATTCTTCAAAGATGATCAATCGTTTTGATGGTTGCAGAGACGAGTCATCCTTTCCTCGTGAAGACCTTGGTCGATTGTAACGTGTAGACCTGTTCGGGAACTTGGCGGGGAAGGAACGGGCTTAGGCTGTTAGGGAGTGGGCCTGCGGACTTTGGTGACGTCGCAACTCATGGCTTCGGGGTAGCAGGGTTAGTGGCGAGGAATTCAGATTCAGTTTCGCCGCTCTTCAGATCAGCTGAACAGAATCGGGCATGCTTCAGGTTTGGCAGAAAAGTGTGCAGGGCTTGGTCTTTGGGGATGTACAGAGGTCGTGCTATCCAGACCATGTTGTGGACCTGTGGGGAGCATACACCTGCGGGTCCTTAGCTTCCGACGCATCGACGACGGGGTTCGACAGGATCTTCCAAAGTAGTCAGCCACGCCCAAAGCCCAAAAGCTCAAGGCGCCTAAAACGCCAGAACTCCGTCTCGGGCTGGCGATCGATCGCACAGGCCCGAACTTTGCCCCCCGAAGCTAGCATCGTAAACCGACGGGGGAGCATTTAAAGAAGAAGCTTTCTAAGCTTCCGCCATGCGACCAGATGACACAACAAAATGCTTGCACTCGCCTCAATAGTTTGGAGAACTATTGCAGGCTCAGCTCCGGCGAGCAGCCCTGGAGGGAGCTGAGACGGTCGCGGGTGCAATAGATCTCCCGGAGCGCCCCGGCATGCGGTTTTATCGTCTGAGATTGCCGATGAGGCTGAGAGCTTGAAGTGTGGCATGTTATCCCAAGTATTAGCATCCCTATGACCGGCAAAATTCACGCACCAAGACTCCAAATCCTGAAAAGGAGCTGTCCAGAGTGCCAGTCCGAATCCTGAAACAGCCCCGTACCCCCCAACGTCTCCCGACTGACGATTGGTTCGATTGTTTCGAGCACAAGGCTGCAGACTCCAAGCATGTTGAGCCAGAAACCCATGATGTGGCCTGTGATGCCAGCAACTCAACTTCCCGGCAGCGTCAGCCCAGAGCCATCCCAACGACATGCAGCCCAGGTTCTTGATTCTCAGCTTGGTGGAGGCCGTGCGAACCCTGTCTCGAACTCGAACCTTTGGAGAAGTGCTGTTAGATGTTGTTGGTGACTCTGCAAACCAATTTCCGATGCTGTCAACTTTGGGATACGTCTCATTGTGCTGTTGTAGTTGGATTGCCGTGAGCGGCTCTCTCTCGCGGCATCGCCGAATCGGCAGCGTAGCCGAGTCGTCACTTGCGCAAGAGCTGGTCAGTCCTGCCACTCCCTTCTCTTTCATTGGCAGGCCACCGAGGTTGCGCACTCACGACTCCAGAGGACGTCTTTGTGGATAGATTCGAACAGAAGCGAGGGCTTCAAGCTGAGAAGTCGAAAACTGGCTGCCTTTTCTGGAAGTTCTGTGTTGGCAGGAAGGCTTTGTCAGTCCTCTTGGAGGCAGAGCGCTGTGCTGGACACGCGACGGTTTGGCCGTTGACAGATGCCTGGTAGCAGATGGTGCCTGCTGTTTGCCGTGGATGGCTTTTACGAAGAGCTTTGCCTACTGGAGTGTTGGGACCGCAAAGGTCGGAGTGCTTCGAGTTCCAGGCTTCAATCTTCAGAATCTGCGCACGCAGAAGCTTTCCTCGCCCGACCCAGGAGGACATAACAACCCAAGCAGAGCAACCCGCATCCGCTGTAAATGACGCAGAGAAAGCCGCGCCAAGTATCGCTGCCGCTCAAGATGGCCGGTGACACCGATGTGGAACTGCAGACTAGTCCTGGCTGCTAAGCCCATTTTGGATCGCACGTGTGAATGTGCCAAGTGGGTGCACGTTGTACGTGTATTGAGATGCTATCTGCTCCCATTGGCAGTTCGATGGGAGCAATGTCCCCTTCCTCTGTCGCCCTCCGACGCAGACGAAACATCTGTTCCCCGAGGACAGGTTCACTGACGATTTCCCACACAAGCCACAGCATCCGGTCCCATATGTACCTCGCAGCCAGTGTTATTTTAGCACCCTGAGGCGGTCGGTCATATCATGACCATTTCATGGACAACTAGCATCTAGTGGTGCCATGCACCCAGTAGCTGGGGGAAGTATTACGAAAACACGGGCGCTCTGTCTGTCTGTCTGTCTGTCTCTAGCTTCCTGTAGACGTGCAGACCTAGGAGATTCACACCACCGTCCGTGGTGCTTCTTGCATCGTGTTGGGCTGCTCGGCTGTTGACGAAGCTTTGTGCAAGGCGATGTTTGTCGTGTGGAAAGTCGTTGTCTAGGCAGGGGTTTTCACTTGAAGTCGTCTGATCTCGTCTTGGGGCACTCGGGAGCATGCCAAGCCGTGACCTGATGATCGTGACGTTCCGTCTACGTACTGTGCGTACGCAACGCACATGTCTAGCACTGTTGGAAGCACGAGGATTTCTGGGTTCCATCTCATCCGTCATCCGGTCGCGCCTGGTGAATGTGTTTCCGGGCAAGGTTTTAACTTGTCCGACTCTTCGAACCTCCGGCACGGTTCGGATCGAGTCCACCAGCGCTGCCTACAGGCTGTTCCGGATGGGCGCCTACGTACGGTGAGCAGCTGGCCCTTGTGTCGAGCTTGCGGATCTCGCAGGGCATCGAGTTGGAGGCTTCTTCAGACTCGAAGCTGCGCTGCTGGCTGGGTTTTGTCCGGCTTGAGGCTCTTATGATGAGATGTCGGCAACAGGCTTCAAGAGATTGGGCTATTTCAGTCAAGTCTAGCCGAGAGTCTAGCCTGCTCCTCTCCTCTCCTCAGCACTATGTTGGAGGTTCTTCGGCTTAATAACGGCCCCCGATCCAGAAACGTTTGCAGGAGCCTCGATATCAC
The DNA here is from genome assembly GCA_905221615.1 of Symbiodinium sp. CCMP2592. Classification (NCBI taxonomy): domain Eukaryota; class Dinophyceae; order Suessiales; family Symbiodiniaceae; genus Symbiodinium; species Symbiodinium sp. CCMP2592. Next base: position 142,098 of record CAJNDT010006089.1, on the reverse strand, counting down.
AAGTTTGGCTTTAGGATTGACAGGGTTCTGGAGTAATGGGCTCGCGTGCTTTTCCCTTGCATCCGGCACCCGGGGTTTGTCATAATCTGAGGACTCTGATCCTGTCATTTATATTGCAAGAAAAGAGAGATGTGGAGGGTTCCCGGTAGAGTCGGGCAATATTGGTTCAGTTGCAGATGATGAGAAGATGCCAATTTGGTTCAGAAGCGGGAAGGTTAGTTCACAAGTGTGCGCACCTGCATGACACCGGCAACCGTCGGCATACCATTCTCACCCTCCAACTTTTGTACCCCCTGACCCTCTGCTTAGCATGGCACAGAAGGGCACAGGGCAGGGCGTCAGGAGCCCTAACGCTCTTGCGACATTCACGCTAATCCACCAACAAAACTTTGCACCAACAGCTGCCACTTGTGAAGCAACAGGCTTTGTCAACAGCTTGCGGCATTGTTTGAGATTTGACATGTTCGGGGAATTAACACAAGGCCAAGAGCGATTGACAGCCGCACCGAGTCGAGAGTTGGACCGCGAGCCTTTCCGCTAGTGGTTGATCCGCTGGATACTGTAGTGGCCGCAAACAACAAGGAAGCAGCAGCTATATTCATCCATCTCAATTGCGGTTGAGGGTTCGGGCCCTGGTGTCGCGAGGCGAAGTTGGTCTCGGCAAGCAGCCTCCGTGAGGAAGTCCGATCGAAGCTGCCTTCCAGAACACGGCCTCCAAGAGTGACAGCTGGAGCCTGAAATCAAAGATTCCAAGCTCGAGGCTGTAAAACCTTAGCATCCCAAAAGGGAGTCGACAAAAGGGGATGGCGTTGTTCGTGGTCGAGAGAATTATGCTTCTTCTGAGTACATCAGTGGTTGTGGCCAGAAGCTGCCGCACTAGTGCTGTTAAATTCCTGACGGCATTCAAGCCCGGGCCTGTGGGCTTGGGGCACTCAAGGGCTTGGAGATTCAATTACTTCGTGTCGTGTTGACTCGACTCGCCGACAGGTTTCGTTCAGCCCCAATCTCATCGCCGCCTTATGCTGCGTTGCAATTGCGAGGATCGAGGTGCCTGTTCAGTGTACAGTGTACAGTCTTTACTGGCTCGCCCTCGCCTGTCCTTGTTGCAGGGCTTGGTATCAGAATCATCTTGATGTGCAGCGTCAAAAAAGATAAGGTACTCGTAGCACCTTCAGTAACCAGCATGCAGTTTGATGCGTGAGGTTGTGTCTGCGATACAAGCCTCACAGATGGCCTGGCGTGCAGGGTCCCCATCAGCTTGTTGGCAAGTATAGTTTGGTTTGGGTTGGTGACAGGTGTGGTTCGCGACATTGGTGGCGACTGTCAGTCATGATCGCCCTGCCTCCATAGCTCCGCAGAATTACGGGTATCACGAGCACCTGCTCATCAACAGCAACCTCATCGGCACACCTGATCCGACAAAGCTTTTTTGTTTAACATGGTGCAGGAAACTTACATTCAGCAAGCCCGCCGCAGTACCAGTTTCGATGTGTGTGTGTGTGTGCGCGCACACACACACACACACACACACACACACACACACACACACACACACACACACACACACACACACACACACACACACACACACACACACACACACACACACACACACACACACACACACACACACACACACACACACACACACACACACACACACACACACACACACACACACACACACACACACACACACACACACACACACACACACACACACACACACACACACACACACACACACACACACACACACACACACACACACACACACACACACACACACACACACACACACACACACACACACACACACACACACACACACACACACACACACACACACACACACACACACACACACACACTGATGGATTCGGCCAAGAGTACGAGTGCAAGAGGAAAAAGAGAGGCATGTTGTTCATGTTGCAAAAGCTTGTCAGATTGTGGCAACCGTACAACTTGTTTGTTGTCGAATCAACCGCCAAAAGTGGCAACTGAAAACTCTCTAATCTTGGCACAGGGGCCTTCTAATCGGGCTGGCACAGGGGCCCCAGCTCAATTTTGTGCAGGTACACAGGACTGATCAGGTCCCGCTTCCCACTTGCATCCACAGCTTCGTTGAGTGTGGTAGGACGCAAGTGCCACACTCCCCTGCAACAGTTGATTTGGTAAATGTCCAATGTCTGATTAAGTTGAAAAGCAAAAATTGCAAACAGTGTAGGAGTGACCCTCTGCTCCCATGTGCTAGGGAGGTTCACACACACACAGCCCCAATGGGGCGTACATGCTTCAAGTAGAGTGAAATGTCTGATGCGTGGCAAAAGAGTGAATGGCGCACTTTTCTCGCTGTCACTAGCGATCGGGTGATTGTCGTATTTCCTGATCCGAACAGGTTCTAACAAAAAGCACCGGCTTCAACGTGGCTAATGTGGTGACTGAATCCCAATCATGTAGTCGTCGACGGTTTTGTTCGAAGAAGAAAGCTGGGATTTTAGGAGTTCTGCCGGTGATCTCCTTGATGCGGTAGGAGAAGATCTTGCGAGCTTGTAGAACGTTGTCACCCAGACAAAGTACCACGTGTAAGAACATGTGCTTGTCTCTGGTGATGCGGTCGGGTGGAATTTCAACAGTCATCCGAAAACATTGTCCTGCCATGGAGTACCATGGAAGGCCGGCCTCGGCAGCCTTTCGCTTTGTCATATTTTTGCTGCTACCAACCGACAAACGCTTGAACAAGGAATGCAAAACAACATGGACATGCTGTGTGCTCAGGAGAAACAACAAAGTGGTGTCGTGCTGACACTCGCATGCGCAGGCTTTTTGTCACGCTTAGCGGATCTTGCAGCCCTAATCCGTCCTGAGTATTAGGATCCAACAGCGAGTTTGTTGGGACAGTCACTCATGATCTTGAAATGGCATCTACATCTAAAACCTGCACGTACCAGCATTTTTGCACAAGCGGTTTTGGACCGCTTGTGCTGAATAGTAGGATGCACAATATCGTAAGGTGCAATCGAGTCAGAAGACCAAGGATCTCGCGATGGAGATCGGTGTGCGTCCTCAGCCATGTGTGACGTTGCCGTAGGTGACGCTGATGATGTTGAATGCGAAGAGCGTGTCCTCTTTCGTCTTGTAGTATGTGGATGTTGGCGTCGTTGCTGTGTTGTGGATTGGGATGCTGGTGAGATGTTGCGTGTTTTCTTTGTTTTCATGACTGTTTTGTCCTTTTTGTCTTTGTTGTCATTCTTCTTTTTTGTCTTCGTTGTGTGCTTTGTTTTTTGCTTGTGTGTGTGACTGACTGCATGGGAGGATGTGGTGGTGTCATCCTTCCTCAGGAAGGCATCAATCTCTTCGGATCCCCATAGGCTGCTGTCGTCGTCCTCGTCCATCTGTGTGCGATCCTAAATATGTTTCAACAACTGTAGTTCTGAGAAATGGCTGCGGAGTCACAACTGCATTGAGGCATGTGCATACGCTGATCTTCAGAAGAGAGAGAGAGATGTACACAGAGACATCAATTGAGCAACCTCGCCGACCGGCATGACCTTTCAACATGATGCTCTTAATGTTGAACCTCATCAGGGATGATGGAGTTCGCAGCACAGCTTTGCTGTGTGGTTGTTGGCTGCCAGGGGCAGCAAATGTGCATCTAATTGTCAACTCAGCAATGTTGCTCACGGAGTTCTTGACCGCTTTCTCTTGTTGGATGTAGGAGTTGATGTAGTAGATACTGTCTCCTTTTGGGTCGGAGGCGTTGATGTCGGACGCTGATCAGGTTGCTCCGCATGCTTTCGTATCCACTCTTGAGATGCGATAAAGTACTCCCGCCACCATGAAGAGCCGTTAGTGGCCCAATGCCATCTCCATTGTGATGCCGTGGGAGATCGCGATCTGGTGCGTTGTTCCATGGTGCTAACACAACTGGTTGTTTTGCAAAATGCTGCGGGAAAGAGTGCATCAATCGCTGCATGCCAAACATATGTGAAGTGAGTGCACTGACTGTCACAGTTGGCAACAACGACAATCGTTGTTTTTACCGTCCTCTGCAAAGCACCCGATGGTGGTATGAACATGGTTGATCACCTATTGTTGCGAAGCTTCGAGTCTTTCCACTCGTTGCTTTAGCTCTGTGATCTGCCGGGTTGTTTGCAGAATAAACTCAGCTAATTGGTCGCGTAGAGCCTCGTCACTGAATGTGGAAGGTTCACTTCCAGTTTCGGAATCATAGTCCCGATGCTGTGTCAAAATCTCCATGAGGGCCGCGGAGAGAGCTTCACGTCGTGACTCATCGACGGGTGGCGAATCTGTAGTCACTGTGTTGGTCGGAAGAGATGCTTCGCTCATGGCTCGATGTCGGGATTCCGATAGGTGTCACTCTGAGGCAAAACTTCAGAAGGCAAAGTTATGGTGTGTGTCTGAAAGCAACATGTGTTGAAATGCGAGAAATGTGCACTACCTGGCTCTTTTTATACCAGCGTACCTTATCAGCATATTCACGACCAATCAGGCGCGTTTTGCCTGATGAGGCTTTCGAGTACGTCGAGCTGCTGTTTGCACGAGGCGAGGATCGCCGTGGTAGCCTCGTGTTGAGTAGTCAACACCGTTGTAGCCTGTTGTATCAGGCGCTCGAGTTTGGCATTCGATTCAAGCAACGAATTGTGAAACTGCGTTATTGCTGCCATAATCTCAGTCGATGAATCCGGATCAGGGTGATGCGGAGGTGGAAATGGCGGGGTCGCCGGTGCAGCCACTGCTGCGTCCTGCTGTTCTTCCGGATCTTGGTGTTGCTCTTGGTAATCTTGGAAATCTTCGTCTTCTGCAACACGTAGGAACTGAGAGCGCAAAAGCGCCGGCTGTGGATTGTGGCTGCCAACCGCAGGTTGCTCGTTGCGGCGTCTGCTATGCTTGGAGATGGATGGCCGAGGACGGCCGCTCAGCGCTTTGTGGCTGGGCTGCAATCTGCCAGTCATGGCACTTTTATACATGATGATGCCTCAGTTAACCCTGTAAATGGCTGCGGGAAGCACTGTGTTGATACAAGCGGCTCTCATGTTGCGAAGTTGCATGACTCTGGACACACGCACGGCAACTTGGCACAGTGTTTTGCTTACAGCTGTTGATCAGTATAGCCGGCAGCGATGTAGAGATCGCGCATGGCTCGAATGGCTGATGTGGCCTCGCTGCATGGTGTTGTCACTCTGCGTACCATGCGTGTGCGGGCCTGAAAACTGCTGCGAAGTATTGCAACAGAGGTGGCTGACTGTGGGTGTAAAATATCCGCCTTGTGCAAAGTGCATTGATGCGTAAGGCTGCTGTGCTGAGGGTTTATGGCGAAACCCAGGAAAATGTTGGCCGGTTCAGTTTCAAGCTGAACCGGTGGTTTGTAGAAAGATGCGTCAGTAAGCTGTGCAAAAGGAGGCAGTCGGGTCAGCTGTGCAGGTAAAAGAAGGACGCGGTTGTCGACGTATCTGGTAGCAAAAAAGAAAGCTTGATCCTGCTTGTTGTGGTCTGGAAAATGCTTGTGGTTCTTGAAAAGTTGTTTGTATGTGTGGTGCCAACACTGTTCTTCGACGGCAACCACGATGTTGCATAGGGCGGGGCTGCAGGGCGAGCCCATAGGTGCACCGCGAAATTGCTCAATAAGTGATGTACCAACAGTGAAATAGTTGAGTCGGAGCACTGCAATGATGAGTTGTGGTATATGTTGTAATTGTATGCAAAGTTTGTTGCCGGAAGAGGCTTCTTGCTTCTTTTGTCTGCTTTTGCCCCTGTGGACTCGATGTGTGGGGTCTTTCTGTGAGTGGTCAATGAAGAATTTGGAAGAGTGTAGTGGGTTCTTCTCTCTGTACCATCGAACCATAATGCTGTACGCTGAAAGAAACCGGCTCTGATCGACCGATGTAAAGAAGCCAGCCAAATCCTGGTTGTACAGGATGTAATCTGTTGAATCGTGTAATTTCCTGCGCTGATGCAGGAAGAGTGCTGTTTGTTTGAGCTGTGTTATCCCGTCTCCTTGGTGAAAGGAGTTTGGACATGCTTGAAAAGTCATCAGCTGCAGAACGTCTGCTAAGGCTTCCCACAATTTTCTGCCCATGGTGTCGATGAACGCCACTATAGGGCGGCCTTTTGCAAATTGCTTCTTTCTTTTCGGTAAAATGTAGGCGCGTGGGATGCGTCCCCATTGTGGAAAAGCCCATATGTAAGCTGGTAGAAGACTGCAGATGTCTGTGTAGACATCGAAGTGGTGTTGTAGAGGTTGGTGCTGCGAGATCCGAAAGATCTCTTTGTCTAAAAAAGTGTTGTGTATGGCAGTGTGGTATAGTGCTGGGCAGTACCACGTGAGTCGGTTCGGGAAGTGATCTTCGCAATGGATGATGCCAGTGGGTATTTTGTGTTGGACTTGCTTGAGCATCTTGACCTGTAGTATGTTGTTTTACTGCAGTGTGTGTTGTGTTGTGGTATTTGTTCAGATACAAACTGCTTTGTAGTTTGATGGTTGTAAGGTAGTCCATAGTGGCGATGCCATGTGCGTATGGCTCGGCATAATTGTGAGGCCAACTGTGTGGGCTTTTGAAGGCAATTGCTTTTGCCGGAGTATGCCAAAAATTGATGTTGTGGTTGTAGTTCTGCAAGTTGGATAGCAATGTGATTGTGGAAAATGTGCTCCTGGGGTACTTGTGAGTGTAATGGTGAGCATGTACAGGGTGGTGGTGAATCAGGTTGCCATGTGGTGTGGGCATCGCGCCAATTGTGTAGAAGTTGTTGCATGGGTGGGTGCTTTTTGTAGACAGGTTTTGTGCTGGGAAGGTGGAATGGTGGAATGTGTTGTTTGTTGCTTGTTAACGAGAGCGCAAAAATTGTCGTAGTTGTTGGGTGAAGGTGGGGTGTAAGAGTGGCTGTAGGTAAATGGGTTTTGTGACAGGAGGTGGTTTAAGTCGTCGCTTCTTGAAGACGGTGTTGAGCGCTTTTTGAGCGTGTCTGCGGTCGCGTCGTGGTAAGTTGTTTGAGAGTTTGTGTAAAGCGTACACTGTGGCTGCTGGTGTGTCTGAGCGAAGCAGTTGTTTTGTTGTGTCGAATCTGGTGCGAGTGTTGGAAGTAAGATGTGAGACTGTGGTCCATGCCTGTTTTCTGGTGTTGAATAAGGTGGAGTTGGTGAAGCTTCGAATGGAGTGGTGTAGTTTGCCTCGGCGTTGCTTCGCCCATAAAGTGGCTGTGCCGTTGTGCTTGTTGTTGGCTGCTTTTGTGAAGCCGGAAAAAGCTCCTTTCATGTGTGATGTGATGTAGGGAAAGTTGAGCTTGGATTGGTGGTGTTGTATGAGAGTGTTCTCCGTGGCTTCTAATTGCTCGGTGGGTATGTTGGCTTGTAGTACAATTGGTGTGTATTGGTGGTAGCATTTGTGTTTATGCCACCATCGTAAAGAAAGTTCGGCTTGTACAATTTTGTGTTGTTGAAGTTGCTTGAATTTTCGATTGCGTGTGCCCTCTCGTTGTGTGAGAGAGTGACTTGTGCTGCCGATGTAAACGTAGCCACGAAAAGGTTGTTGCGTGGTGACTCTGCAGTATACCACCTGTGGCTGACGAAAGAAAGAGAGTGTGTACGATGGAAAAGAAATGTTTGAATGTGCAAACAGTCTCTGTAGGTTGGAGAAATGTCCTTCCTCATGTTTGAGGTAGAAATGCTGTGTGCGAAGTAACAAAGTTAGGCCTTGAAGCCAGAGTATGATTTGATAGAATTGTGTGGAGACTGGTTCTGCCAAAGGTGCGACGAATTGTAAGATGGATCTGCCTTGATCCAGAATGCGTGTGATGTTCTTGAATTGTTTTTGTCGGAAAATTGTTGTGTGATCAAGTGTCTGTCGGTGTTGAATCAAGTACTGTCGGAGTCACTCTGTCATCTGACTGATGATGGCGACGAGTTTGATCAGTGCTGGGGAGCCAAATTTGTCGATGGCTTTGGGTGGGACACCCCAGGCGACTGCAGCGGTCTGCAGTGTTTGCTCTTGTGAGTTGCTGAGTGAAGGGAATTCCGAAGCAACAATGTCAAGGTACTTTTTTACCTGTGTTTTTTGTTTGTCGCTGATGCCTTTTATGGCACCAAACCATCTGGTGATGCCGGATTCTGAGTGAACGCCAGTGAAGTGATCTTGAAACCAAACACTGGCTTTTGTAGGCTGCTGAAAGATGCGCTGGGGATCCATCTTGGGATCAAGGGGTGCCGCCTTCGTTGGTGTAAGAGTTGACTGCTTCTGTCGCTTGGCGCCCAGAGTGGAGCGTCCCGGGAAGTGCATACCTGTGGTGGATGACGATGCTGGGGAAGCATGTAGCGGGTTGTTGTCTTGTTCTGCAGCGGTTGTGGTGAAGGGGGATAGGCCCTCAGTGGTAGGCCTGGTGTCAGGTGTGTGTAGGGTCATCGATGGTGGCCCGTTTTTGTCCACGGGTGGTTGTGGTGGGGGAAATCTCAATTGTGGAAAGTGAGAGAGGTGGTGGGGAGGGCGTGTTGATGGGAGTGCTGGGCGCGGTGGTTCGTTTTGGTTTCTTTGATGCTGGTGTGCTGGGTGCCTCATTGTGTGCGTCGGGAGCACGGAGAGTTTCGATTGTCTCCAGTGCTGTTGAAAGTCGTGCTTCAAGGTCGCTGATGCGATGGGCCGCCAGAGTGTCTGTCTCTGTCGGCTGCGAAGGTTGAAGTGGGAGATGAGGTTGTGATTTGCTGGATTGTGGTGGTGTTGGAGATTCGGTGGGTTGCGATTGTGTGTTGTCTGTGTCTGCTTTGACATCTTGCTTGTCCTTTTTGTTGCCGTCATTGTACTGGTCCTGCAGCTCTTGCAGGTACAACACCAATTCCTTGATGAGGTGTGACATTGCTGGTCGTTTTGCGAGTGTGAGCTTTTCTTGCCAGCAGAATGCAGTGGCTGCTTGGTCCAGATCAATTCTCCTTGCTCGGAGTTGACCCATAAGTTCAGTGGTAAAGACGGCTTCGCGGACGTGTTTGCTGCATGTAAGATGGATGTCGAAGCCATGTGCAGCGTACCGCAGCCAGTACGAAGACCAATTGTGTCGCAAAAATGCGACCAATGGTGCTGTTGCGATTGGCATGCCTGCTGTGCGGTTATGCACTGAATGTGGTGTAGATTGAATGTGTTTGGGTAGGTTGAGGCCAAAAAGCTGCCTGTTGTCCCAATGCTCTGGTGTTTGAACGAAGTCGTTTGGTATCTGGGGATTTGCAGGCGTGGGATTGGGGTGTTGCTGTTGTTGGGTTGCGGCGGTGGTCTGAGGTACTGTATGTGACGAAATGCTGGGGTTTTGAGTCGTCATCGAAGATGGACTCACAAATGTGTGTTGGGGAGTGGCAGGTGTGAGGGTTGGCAGTGTGGTGGGTGAAATTGGGCCGGGAAACAGTTGGGGTGGGGGAGGGGGTGGAGGGAAAGGTGGGAATGTGTTGTTGTGGCTGTAAGTGTGAGCTGAACCCCAAGTAGTTGGGGCTAGCGATGAGGTGTGTGGTGGGATGTTGTGGATCCCTGGTGGTGGGGAGATCGGGTGCAATGGGGTGCTGCTGGTCGAGGTTGTTTGACGCTGCATGGTACTGATTGCTGTACCGATGATGCCTGTTGGCATTGTTGTCTGCCACTGAGGCTGTGTCGGCTTGTACATGGTTGCACAGTGGGGCACTACAATTGCCTGTGACTGCAAAAGCTGCACATGGAACATGCATGAGCAACATGGTTGGCTTGAGCGTCCACATCAACTTGTGCGGGGCATCCAGCATGCAGCTGCATCGAATCTTCTTTGGCTCAAAAGCGGGGTCGGAGCAAATGCCTGATTGCAAACAACTATGTGTACAGGGATTCAGGCCTGGAAGAAAAAGTACTAGAGAGTTACAGGAAGACACGGAAGAAAGAAAGAAGAAAGCAACATCACTGAATGAGGCCGAATCCAACGATGCTGAAGTGCCCGGAGTGGAATCCCCACTTCTCCGGGGTCCGCACAACACCCTTTCGCCCCACGATGAAGGCTTCTCTGTACATGTCCCGATACGTCATCTTGTAATGCTGATACTTAGTCCGTATTGTCCCGATGACGATCACTCCCTGTTGGCCCTTGGGCCGCCGCGTACATTGATCGGTAACTATATGTACCGTGCTTTCCGACACATCTCCTGGGGTCGCATTCCCGTATATGACGCAAGAGGGAATGGGTGGATAGGACTTGTCGTCGAAGCAATGGCTGACAGAACTTGGGCGGACCAAGTCCTCACGCATTATGCGTGCGGCACTTGCAATGCTCGTGCCGTGTCCGGCGGTGTAGATGTATGTTTCCCCTGGTGGGTCAGTGGCACGAGTGCCGAATGCTCTGCGAGTCTCTCCAGCCCACGGGATGAATAACATAGTATGCACGCCGTCCGATATTGGCGTCAGCGTTGCCCCCAATTCGTTGCACGCTGAGCGCGTGCCCGACTGTAATACGGCATGCGCGAATTCGGCTAAAGTCTCCTGCCTGAAATCGCTGTCAGCAGCTATCTCGCCCAAAGTTTTGGCGAGTTTGTGCGCTTCCTCCATGTCGACAGCGTGGGGTGTCGGCTTTTCATGATCATAAAGCTCAGAGAAAGGCGCCACGTCAATCTGTGGTGGTCTGCTCTGTTTGCCCAGTTGTTCGAGGGTTGGCTGACCCGATGGGGCAGCAGTTGTGGATGCATCAAAAATCGGAGCAGGTGTCCGAACAGAGCTGGGGGGATTGTGCCGAAGCTGTTGGCGCGAGGATGTGCCCTGGCTTGTTGGGGGCTGCTGTTGTGCTGCTTGGCTGCCCTTGATGCGAAGGGCGATGCGCTGAACCTGCGAAGCCAATGTTTTTTGTGGGACCTTGGGTGGGGTAGGTGGCCTTTGACGTGGCTGTGTGGCTCTGTAATGCCACTTGTTGGCATCATCATCACGCACTGTAGAATAGCTGCGGAGCACAACCGAGGTCCGAGGAGGTGTCGATGAAGATCGCCTGGTGTCCCTGCGAGAACGGCTTCTGCGAGTGTCGCGGGATCGGTGGTGTCTGCGTCGGCGGTGCTGTCTGCCGCTGCTTGCAGGTCGTGCTCGGCTGCGTGTGTGTCGTCGACGTCTAGTGCTCACGGTGCGAGTTCTGCTGCGTGTGGGTGAGCGCCGTCGTCTGCGTGGCAGCGGAGGGTGATGGGGAGAAGTACGTGCTGCGAGCTGGTCAGTGTCTGCCGATCCCGTATCTGGGGGTGGTTGTGCGGGTGGCACTGTATTGACGGAAGGGGTGTTGGCTGTGTTTGTTGGTTGTTGTTGGGGCGTCATTGCCGGTGTCTGCGGGGCAGTGTGTGCAGCATCGGCAGTGGGAACACTGGTGGGGTGTGGTTGTGGAGCTTGTTGGATTGTTGTTGGCGGCGGTATGTGGGATTGTTGAATGGGTTGTGTGGGAGGGATGTTGCAAGGTGCAAGTTGGGGTTGTGGGGCAGGTGGTGTAAAAGGAAGGTTGAATGTGGTAGGTTGGGCCTGATGCTGTGCCAAAGCAGATGGGCTCATGGGAAAAGCTGTTGGCTGGGTAGGCAAAAGAGCAGGGTTCATGATCGGGGTGGGGTGTTGTGACATGAATTGCTGGGGTGGAGGTTGTTGTGGCATCTGGGGTTGTGGTGTGCTGAGATGTGTGTAGACCGTCGGATGCTGTGGAATAGGAGCAGTGTGTCCACACGGCATCATGGGGAAGCCGTGCGTTTGCTCAACAGGAATCGTAGTGGGTTGTGTCGGCAGTGTGGGCTGCTGAGTGGCAGCAATGCCGGTTGGCATCATTGCTGGGTAGCTTTGTGACTGCGGTACCCAGGTGTTCTGGTGAAATTGATTAAGCACCGGTCGGGCTGTTGGTGCATATGGTGTTGCTGGTGGCTGCGCGGCAAAATAATCCGGCCACATAGCTACAACGAAGTGGGTGAAACAAACACAGTTGCACAAGCAAAGTGCAGGCTGTCCTGATTGTCCCTGCTGGACTGATTTGAGAGGTCGTAGACGGAGAGAAGGAAGAGGGCCGAGTACTCTCCGAAGAGAGCGCTGCTTCACTTGCTGTAGACATCTTTACCACGTCTGCACTCATGTCAGATGCACATGCCCTTGCAGTCCCTGAGGAATAGAGAAGCGGTAAAATACGGGGCAGACTAGAGAGGTAGCACCTGCTCACTAGACGCACTTTACTGCATTAGCCGTCCCTTACTGCACCTGCACTCATGTCAGACTCACATGCGGGCATCAGAGAGAGAGAGATAAAGTAGCATCGGGAGATTCTGAACGATCTGAACGAAGGCTGAACACCCGGTTCATCACCGGTCTCCCCGGAGGGTCACCACGGCGCCATGACGGAAAGCCGTTGCTCTGGAGTCTCATCGACCCACGCTGATCACACTGATGGATTCGGCCAAGAGTACGAGTGCAAGAGGAAAAAGAGAGGCATGTTGTTCATGTTGTAAAAGTTTGTCAGATTGCGGCAACCGTACAAAAAAATTGTTTGTCTAATCTGGACACCACAGGGGGCCTGTCCTCAGACTAATCTTGGCACCACAGGGGGCTGCCATGCAGGTACAAGAGGATGATCAGTCCTCTCCTCCCATGTCACTGGTAGCTTCGTTGGACACAGTCCCAGTGACATGCTGTGTCCCCCTGCAACAGTTGATTTGGTAAATGTCCAATGTCTGATTAAGTTGAAAAGCAAAAAATGCGAACAGTGTAGGAGTGACCCTCTGCTCCCATGTGCTAGGGAGGTTCACACACACACACACACACACACACACACACACACACACACACACACACACACACACACACACACACCACACACACACACACACACACACACACCCCACACACACACACACACACACACACACACACACACACACACACACACACACACACACACACACACACACACACACACACACACACACACACACACACACACACACACACACACACACACACACACTCACACACACACACACACACAATCACAATCACACACACACACAATCACACACACAATCACACACACACACACAATCACAATCACACACACACAATCACACACACACACAATCACACACACACACACAATCACACACACACACAATCACACATACACACTCACACACACAATCACGCACACAATCACACACACACACACACACTCACACACACAATCACACACACACACACACTCACACACACACACACTCACACACAATCACACATACAATCACAATCACACAGACAATCACACACACAATCACACACACAATCACACACACACACAATCAATCACACACACACACACAATCACACACAATCACACACACACACAGTCACACACACACACACACAGTCACACTCACACACACAGTCACTCACACACACACACACACACACACACACACAGTCACTCACACACACACAGTCACTCACACACACAATCACACACACACAGACACACACACACACACACACACACACACGGATTAGCCGTAACAGGAAAGCCTTAGCAATCACGGTGTGCGACAAGATAGGGTATAGGGTCCGTAGAGATACCATGCTCGTGGCAGACTGTGGAGAAAGCTGACGCAATCCGCAAGCAACAGTTGGCAGCTTGGGTTGCTGACAGCATGAAGTGAACTCGTTGCAGTGCTTGTGCAGTGTGCAGGGAGGAAGCTTTCAAGGAGGACGAAGCGGCGTTGTTAACCTCAATTGACCAGGCAAGGCCTTGTTGTGACATCAGGCACTATTTCTGTGACACACGTGCATCTCTTCACAGGCCTCCCAAGCCATCACCGCTCTGAACAGCTGCAATCCCAGCTGTGTGCTTGCCGCCAGCACAATGCTCCAACGACACTAATGTCGTAGCCTGAGGCAGCGCATCGGCCGAGATGCAGCAGGCATATGCCTCCAACACTGGCCTGCCCCTCAGCCACTTGTGTCGTGAATGCTTTCCACATAATTAACGCCGTTTACTGTGTCAAGGATCTGCCTTGATGCAAATGTCGCCGCGCGAACTGTTGCTGACTAAGATTTTGCGGACGGCACATTGATGCGGCAATGGCACATAAACATGTGCACGCAGCCTTCTAGATTCCAAGATCTGCATCAGAGGCAATCCATGGCCAGTGGCTTGCGACAGGCCGGAGCCGTCTCATCACACTTTCGTTCTGAGAGCATCACTTTGATTATTGGAGGTTGCGCGTCGCAAGTTGACCCTTTTTTTTGCGGCCCATCTCAACGGTCAGACTTGGGCGCTCGCATCCCGATGTCTCCATAACGTCGGAAGCACCTCACCAACATCATTGAAGCACCTGCATGAAAGGGCCAGGCTTTGGCCTGCTAAGCGGTCCCGATGCACGACTTCGAATTCCACAGCCATTCTCTTCCACGGTCCTGCTTTACCGGCGGTTTTGATGTAAGCTGCATGTCGGTCTTTTTACAGGATGCAATTCACATCGCCACCGTTAGGAAAGCATCTGCGACAAATTGTGACATCAACCCGCTTGACATCCCCCGGATCTTGTATCCCCGAAAATTTAATCGCAGCAACCAGAGGCTGCATACTGACCTGAACAAGTAAAGATGTACTAAGATCCCATTAGTGTGTAATGCCTCGATGATACATCGGCGTAGACAGTAAACTCAAACGGGGAAGCACTGAGTCGGGTGGAGAGAGCGATCAGTGTGCCTGCCGACTAAGAAAAATCCAAAGGCAAGTGCAGTTGGTGGACGGTGGAAGGAAGTGGCTCCTCCATCGTTTTCGTGAGAGGGGGTGCAAGGAAGGCACACATCACTCCTCGAATTCATGCCTCGCGTCACTTCCAAAATTCGTTCCCGCTAGTGATGCATGCTGCAGCATGAGGACTGCTTCCTCCCCAAAGTCTACCGGTTCGTTTTTTTAGTGCGTTTCTGGCGGTACGGCTCCGATTAGGTTCCACCACCTTCCAGTTTGCAGTGTTTCCCTGACATACAATCAGCTTGCAAATTACACGGTGCAAGTGGCATTGAACTGAACTGAATAAGTTGCGGATGTTCGGCTCCGGGAAGATACAGCATGTGTAGGTGATGGAGAATCGCGGAGCCCTTTCCTACAGCAGACTTTCCCGTTGCTGCCTAAGCCAGTGGCATCATGGTAAGATCTAGGACGAAACCTCGTCGTGACCGAGGTGCGGACAGGTTGGCCCTGGACGACTTCATGAGAGATCCTTCCAAAGTCCAGAAGGTGAAATGATTGCCCTCAGCCGACTCAGCCCTGGTATGCCCGCCATTGACAGGGGAGCGCCTTTCTGCAGCGGGAGGATCCAACCAGTACGCGGCGCGCTCAGTGCAGAGGCTGGAGGGTGCAAGTCCCGTTCCAGTTCGCACGGCTCGGGCAGTGGGCACTTCAGACATCTGTGAGGGCAGTGTGAGGGCACAGAGCACCGATTCCGCCAGAATCAGGTCTAGTTCGATTGTAGGCATCCTCAAGACTATGCTGGATGACTTCAACGTGCCGCACACAGACCCGGGGGAGTTGTAGGATCTGAAGATAGGTCAATGCTCGTCGAGTGCTTGCTGTTAGCCTCTCTCAGGAAGATTTGCAGAAGGAAATCACCGAGGAGAAGGAAAACGACAAGTCCTACAAGGCCGCTGTGCCCGACGGGACTACAAGGAGTGTGTTGTCTCGAGTGATCTCGCATATGGTTTCAAGAGCCGTCCTACCTGGCAGACCAGGCGCTTATTGCTGCGAAGACAGCTGAAAAGAAAGTGCTGGAAGAGCAGATTGTGACAAAGACTCAGGAGGGGTTTCTTGCAGACATGATCTGGATCTGTTTAAATTGTGCCGCTGAATGAATTAATTGGTTGTTCCTTGGAGGCGCTCGCTTGTGGGGCCTTGGCGGTATGAAGGGGACTTGAGGGCTACTGCAGGTCATTGGTAATACTTGAATTTAGAAACTACGCTCTGCTCGGTGTTACCGACTGACTCCTGACCTGATTCCGCAGCTCGCAGAAGGCTGTACCATTGTCGTGTATTCCTCATTCTTGTAACTCACTCTCAGCCAACGTCTGCGCACTCCCTTTACTGCACCGGCCTATCGTTCTTCTTTGTCGCCGGGAACCTTGACAGCCTCGGGTCGACTGCCTGCGCAGGAGAAGTCTGATGCAGAAACCACGCTGGACTGGCGCTTGACGTTCTCATTGTGCCATAGGCCACAGTGTTGCAGCTGTGCCCACATGCCCTCAGGAAGCATCGAAGCAGGACATCAAGGCGACGACGAAGGCCATTGCAGCAGATGTGAAGTTCCTGGCTCGGCCGTGATGAGAGGTTTCAGCTGTGCTTATGACGGGTCACCGAACTGAGGTTTCAAGCCGCTGTGGAGAACCGGTGCACGACGTGACTCCACAGATTGACAGTTTTGTTTGTTCTGTGCCAAGGAGCAGAATTGTCAGGCTTGACCTTTTCCTGCCAGGAGCGATGACAAATTCAAAGAACGTGGGAAGCTCTGCCACTGCTGGCTTAGATAGGAAGCACACACCAGAGCGCCAGGCATGCAGAGCCGAATGCAGGAGATGACGGCAGTGTCCAAGACCATCCAGGTGGAACAAGTCATGCGAGAGCAAGCACTTGATGTCAAATCTAGCTTGGCAACTGTACCAGCGGAGCCAGGTCCTGCGCAGCAGATGCCTCAACCGAGGACTAGATGGCTCAGATCTCTCTGGAATCGTGAGCCTGGTGAGGTGAGGAATCGCGTGACTTGTTCGGGAAGACAGTTTCTTTCCTGCAACAGCCGCATCCACAGTGTCTTCATCACTTGATGCAGAGTTTAAACGATTCCCCGGGTTGCCATGGTGCCTGTTGCACGACTCTGAGGGCGGCACAGTCCAAGAGGGCAGAGCGAGCTGCCAGCAAAGTCAGTGACGCTTAGCTCAACACTTCGCAGAGTGAACCCGCTGCGAGTGGTATGTGGACAACCGCACGCTTACTCTGAGGCCTTCCTGATGGAGCAGGGTCGCAGGTGGGGTTTACTTCGCCGCTCAAGGGTTCGAGTTTCCGCGATGCGCGATCCGCACGGAGGTTGGGTGTTCAGAAGTTGGTCACCATGGGACTCCAGAGCAGGCAGGGCAGACAATGGCAGCACGTCGCATGAATCTGAACCCCTTCTGGCAGCATTGTCGTCAGGATAGATTCCTTCACGAAGGTCAAGGCAGCCATCGAAGAGATGTTCGACTCTTAGCACCCAGTACTGAGTACTGCGAGTACTCGGTGTGTTGTTGCCGTTTGCATCGTGTGAAGACGCTGTGCGGCTGTGCGGTTGTCTGTGGACAGAACTAGCTGACTGATTTGTCAGTGGATTCCGGATGCCGGTGTGTAGTGACTGACCAGAGCGAAAGGATTTGTACACATCGTTGTATTTCGGCCGTTTCCTTCCGCATCAGAAAGCTCGTCTCAAAGTACTGCACGCTCGGCTCTACTCGTTCCAACTATCTCATGCTAGGATCAGCCGCGGGTAGCATCAAAGCACGGACCAGAAAGACCTTCATTGGCTCCAACAGCTCCAAGGGTTACAGCTTTGCAGAAGGAGCAGGAAGATGAGATTAAGCCCGTGCCCCAGTGCTGTGTTGAGAGTCGCCACCTGCGAGTGAGGGACACATGCGCTGAATGCGAAAGGCACAAGGAGATGTGTGTGGACGACCTGAACCAAAACAAGCTAAACATCGAGGAGAAGGAGGGCTGCGCCCTCAGCCAAGACTTCGCCATGCAATCATTTGAGTCCAGTTTGCGACCTCCAGGTGTAAAGAGCCGAGCCGAAGACAAAGTGAATGCCGGAGCCCGAAAGTCCGGAAGAGATCGGAAGAGTCGCTTCTGGTTGTGATACCATCTGAGGCCTTGAAGAAGAGGGTGAGTGATTGTGAAGCACAGATCGACAGCTTGAACGGAGAGGCCAGACGCCTCAGGAAGTTCAACGAGGGCAGGTAAAAAACACACGCACATACTACACACCGCACAAACGTGGCTTTAATTGACGTGCAGATCGCAGAGATGCAGAAGCAAGTGCAGCTGGCCAGCCAGTCCAGACAGTTCCTGTGACGCATTGGGTCCCGCCTCCTCCGTGCTTGGCCCGTTACAGTCATCCGAGGAAAGAGAACGTGAAGTGATCTCCCAAGCGGTTTCTGATCTGTGACATGTGACTAACATGTGACATGTGTGGATGCACCCGCAGCCAGGTTTCAAACCGAAGCTGATGACCAGTGCACAGCCTGCACAGCTTGAGCGGAGACCAAGATTCGGCAGAGTTTGACCAGCTGGAGACTGAGGAGGCAGACGCAGGTTGTCCTGAAGAAGGCGGTGAAGGCGCACTGAGCTGGAGCTGGAGGAAAAGGCGGAAAGCACGACTGTGACTGAGTTTCTGGACGACTTCTACCGTTCAGCAGAGAGGCCGTGCTTTGAGAGTCAGGCCTCGCTTGAAGCGTCCGAGTTTGAGCGCCTATCCAAGCTTGTCTCAGGGCTTCGCTGGCTCAGATCCGAGCTCACAGAGTTGACGAGGCTAACGTAGACACATTTCTGGAGTGCTGGATCTTCCTGGAGCCGACTCCAGACGCGGCAGGTGCAACCGGACCTCGACAGCCCGGAAGGCTTTGAGGAGCAACGGATCCTACGTAGTCGAAGCGAAGATCCCAGGCAAAACCTGAAAGAGCTATCGTAGAAATTGCATGCGCCAATCATCAAATGCTACTCGGAGACGACATACCTCCTCAAATCCGAAGATGGAGGCAACGAGTGAACCAGTCCCCTCCATACCGACACTCCTCGCATTCTGGTCCGTTGATAGATCTGGGTCCGGAAGTTTACCACACATGGCTCAGTCACTGGAAGGTCAGGTGATTTTCAATTTTGTGTGAGCGTACCGTCGTCGTCCAATTGAAAAGCATGCAATTGAAAAGCGTGACTTCGCCGGCTGCTGCAGACGGGTGTCTTGCCATGGAGGAAAGTCTACGTCAGCAACACTGTAGAATTGCATGGGCAACCATTGCATGGACAACCTGCGACTGAAACTGATATGGTACCAATGTCAATGAAGTTCTCTTCCAGAACTCCATTGCCTGCGAGCGAGGAAACTTGCTCCCGAACCCAGAGAACATCAACAATCATCAGCAGGCACAGCTGGTGGAAACAAAAGACAACGTCGTCAGCACAATCCAAGGCCGAGACTCGCCAGTAGAGCTATGTGAGCTGTGATGCTCACACTACACCCTCGAAGGTGGGACGATGCTGTCGAATGATGCTAGGACCCAGGGCGGCTGCTGCGACATATACTGCATTTCTTTCTTGCACATCGAAGGTTTGCCCTTACTAACACTTCCCATGCAATCTGCAAAGGATGTGGAGATGCACTGAGTTTCAGTGAGACGTTTGCCGCGGTTGTCGCACCCGACAGTTTACGTGGCAGCCGGGAAGCCTCGAAGGTTCTTCGAATCTTGTGTGGTTCTCGTCTCGGCCGACATGCCAGATGCCTTTTGATGACACGCGCGTGGCTGATATGCACCCATATTCTCTGTGGAATGTTCACGCCTGAAACAGCTCTCGAGTCCGCGTGTGTCCATCTTAGAATCTCTCCCGCGGTTTGATTGACGTGTTGAGAAAGCCTTTGCATTTGAGATGTCGTCCTCTTCGTTCATGGGGACAAGAAGTGCACGCATCAGCCCTCATCCCAATGGACCGAACTTTTGTTGCCGCAGGACTACAAGAAGAATGCCGGGGGTGCAGGCGACTGGACCTCAGCCAAAAGAAGTTGGTTGTTGGTTATTGCCGGTGGCCAAGCTGAGTCGGGCTTAGTCTGAGGCTATGGGACTGATTGAGACCATCATCGCGGACTCCGCAAAGCTGGAGGTTTCCACTTATCGCTGCGTGCAGAGACCTGCCGTTCTCGAACATGTGGCAATCGAAAGGCCGAAGCCGTTGAAGCTGAGCAAGATGCGCAATCGTCGTCTCATACTGAGTGCTGGAATCGGTGGATGTGCTGAGATGGGACATTTTGATCGACAGCAAGGGACCACCTGCTGCCATGCACCTGGAAGCCCAAACCTCGCGGTCTTGGGCAGGTACGAGAAGTTTGTGGCCGAAACCGCGGAAAATATTAAGGCCGGGTGAGTTTGATTCAGCCGATGGCATCCACGGACATGTGCAGCAAGGCAAAGACAGCACAAGTTGACGGCAAGACGAAGGAGAAGGCCTTGGTCACACATCTCCAGCATGGCATGCGGTAAACTCTCCTTGGGCGAAGCCTTCGCCACAAGTTGCCCCTCATTGTGACATCCAAGCCTGGATAGCAGGCAGACGCAAAGAATGATAAGGCAGAGGCCGGTTGCGACGGCAGTGCAATTCAAGATTCGGAGATTCTTGACCTCATGCTGCAAGCAGCCCGCAAATGCTTGGTATTTCGTTCCGCATCTTTCCGCTGCACGCGGCCCAAGCCTTACGCTGTGTGCCATGGATCAGCGCGGACCAGCTGCGGGGTACGCGACAGCCGGACCAAGCCCAGGCTGGACCCCAGTGTTCCAATCACTTTTTAATGAGAGCAAGACGTCTGATCTTTGCTCTGCCTCGTCTTCGAATCATGAATCTTCAGAGGCCCCCTTTTTTGTGTGCGATTGAGCTGGAAGCAGGCTGCGAGGTCACCTTCTCGGTCCGTGCCGAGACGAGCTTTGGAGACCGGATCGTGCCACTTGGCGTGGCCTTTGTGCTCATGCGGCGCCCTTTCGATTTTTCGCGCCTTAATGAACAGCTAGTAGCCCACGGCATGTACAGTACGAACGATGTTCTGTTCTGTTCTGTCGTTCTGTCAAGAATGTTCCGTGCGCTAGCTCTTCAGGAGCTTGCGGCTGTTGTCTTTGTTCATATGGTTGCTGGGTCGGCGAAGAATGTCACGGCCGTATGATTGTTGCTAATTTCGCTGTTCGTTGTGTGCTGCTGGAATTAGCAATCACGAAGCGATCATGATGACCGTTTGCAGGAAGCTGGGCATGAGCCTTGCCAGACTGAGGCTTGTTGGAAGTGGAGATGCACTGGGAAACTGGAATCCCTGGGACGGCAGCATTGAGCTCACAACAACGGAAAAGGTCTCTGGGCAGAAGCAATATCCGACAGCCTCTCTTTCGACCTTAGTGGAGCTTTCGGTGGGCTGCTCAGGATTACCCGCTGTGGAAGTCCATTCCGCTAAAGCTCGGAAGTAGTGGGGTAGAATACAAATACGACGCTTGTTTGCATTTGCTTCAAGCGAGTTTGAGACAGTCTTTTACCTGCTTGCCATCTTTGCCATCTTGCCCGACATGACCAATGAAGGTGCGCCTTAAGGGTGACGGGGAGGCAGTCTGGGTGTCCAGGCTGCAGTCTAGACAGTCTAAGTCTAGAGTCTAAGGTTAAACATCGTGTTGCATTCAGGCAAAAGGCTTATGGCTTATTGAGAGCAATGTGCATGTAGTGTCACTTGCCACTGACTGTAGTCGCATCCCATGGACAGGATGCACAGCGTTCATCATGCGTGCAGACTTGAATGGCTTGGGTGACTGCGACTTTGCCACACGTGCACTGAGGAGTTTGATGGGCACAATCGTTGCGTGTCGCCGGACGCCCTGACGACTTCGTCTGTCGTGGACGACGGCGACTTTGGTGCCGTAGCTGACAAACGGGAGCTCGGAGCAGGGGTAAAGTTGGGGTGTTGCTGCTGTTGACGACGTCCGTTCAATCCGCTCCGCTTTCCTCAGCCTTCCCCAGCCTCGGCTGTGTCTCTGCCTCGGCCTCGTGTCCTCTGAGGCGAAGCGTTGGAGGAGGCCTTTTGCTATCCCAAGGCGAGGTCTCTGCAGAAGAGCCCCCGAAAACACCAGCCTCAAGAATGATGGACAGGCACTTGCAAACAAGGAAGATCGAGGCGCCAGTTTCAATCTGCCTGATGGAAATGGAATGCAGCTTCTCGCCTGCAAACCGTAAACGTCCCTTTGCCCAAACCAAGAAGGATGCGTCTGCTGGCGTGGCCATGCTTTTTGCACATTCGAGCATCAGGCTTGTAGTAATTGGCGATGATTCTGCCGTTGGACACGGAGCGAAAGGGTACAATGGTTGGGCAGCACAGCTCGGCAAACTGTTGAATCAACAGTATGGCCTCTCGGCTGCAGCGCGCTGCTGGCGTCGGCATCCCCCTATTGCCACGCATCATTCCAGTATGCAGATTGACCTTGAGGCTATGGCTATTCCAATGCTGCTCAAATAGGATCGTGTGTTCAGGCACCCCTTGCTGCCATCCCGGGTAGGCTTAGGCTCATTCTTATGGTCTCGCGGACAATCATGCCAGGAGACTTTGAAGAAGGGTCTCCTGAGCATGCTGCCCAATCCGACCCCACAGGCGATCTTTATGAAATCACGACATGGCAGACATGGCATGACTTGCATCCACAATGGCTTTCAAGCACCTGCCAGGTTGTAATTTTCGGATTCAGCATGGAGCTACGATGGCTTGCAACCTGCCCTGCACCTTGCTGCATTGTTCGATTAATGATGACAAAGGGGTGTCGGCATCTCTGACCAGGAATGGGACAGAAAGACAATCTACGACAACACCATGAAGGCCATTCGTAGGGCTGTGGTCGGCCTGGCGGAGCCCACGAGACCATACTTTTCGAGATCAGATAACATTCGTCCCTTAAAGGAGCTCTCATCATTGACTAACCCCTGCGTTCCAAACCTCCGTGGCACAGCATACCGCATTCTAGGCCTACTTATTGGCGGTCTAGCTCTTGGCACCATGTCGAGATATTGAATTGACATACTTTACTGCCCTCGAAGTGATGAGGCCTTTTCAGCTCTGGCAGCAGATGCCTGGGACCTGGGCATTATGCCTGTCTTTGCTGGCCTCACTCCGAACTCCGGCTTCGAGATGGAGCAGGACGAGGGGCTGCCCAAACCTGATGACAACAAACAGTGTAATCCTTTGGCAAGATTCAGTACCCCAGCGCTTTTCGTGACGGTTCTCAGCTTTTGCCGCGATTTACGTCCATGTGCCTCGATGTGCTGATGTGCGCTGGTGCTCGACGCTTGTAAATCACGGTGCCCGTCGGTCAGGCGAAGCTGCTTCGAGATGCCGATGGTGAAATGAAGGGCATGGGTGTTCCGGTGCTCGACTGGCTCCATGCAATCACCAAGGGCGGAGACAAGTTCGGGACTCTTCCAATGTACTGAACTGAAGCTGTTCAGTATCGGTGCAACCAAGAGCGCCACTTTTACTTGTCTGCAGGACTTGGACTGAGGGCTTGGCTCACAGTTCAATGCACCCCAACACATCCGGCCATGATAAAATGTTCTCTGCCATCGACATCAATATCTTTGACCCCCAGAAGGTCTGCCAGCTGATCGTCTGAGACACGTTTCAGCAGCAAGAGCTGTTGTTCGTCGCGACCCGCGGCAGCATTCGCGACCCGTGTCCAGGTCACAGAACTTCTGCAGAAGCGCGCTGCTGATCTGAAGGATGTGACCAGAGAATGCTTCAATGATGGCAGGCCCGATGCATTTAGTCGTACCATATTGGCAGGTTCTTGTTACTTACAGAAGTACCACCCGTGGAGTGATGTGCCATCGTCTGGCACAAACGACGGTTAAATGCGAATCGACTTCTCCGCGTCCTGATTAAACTCTCTTGACTTCATCTTGCAGGGTTCCATAGTGTGCCATAGTAGGCAGCCATGCTGGACCGCCCCGAAAACCATGCCGAGAAGTCGCTGCCAAGAGCAGGGGCCAAGGGAGCAAGCCAAGCTACTGCGCATCAGCTCTGCAGGCTGAAGCCAGACAGGCGTCGAGCCTAGAGGACTGCGTAGTTTTCTTAGTCTTCCTTAACTTTCCGGCATTATTATTCCGGCAATGCAGAGAGACACCTAACCGTGGTCCGAAGGGCAGCTCAGAAGGGCTCAGCAGGCCACTATAACCGACAAGTTCTTTTTTTGGGCTGTTAACTTGGCCTTATAACTTGCAAGGGCATGTAAACATGCCTCCGCGAAAGTTCCGCATTGGTGTTGCGAACGCTTTTGCCACGCGACGAAGTTCATTCCGGGATCAAGGAATTTAGAACAACAGCCATATACAGCACTGCAAACTGTAACTGTGGCTTCTGTTTGTGCTAATTAAGGAGGCCAGCATTTGACACAGGCATGACCTTAAGTCAGCCTCGTGGGGTTTCCTTGGGGTGATAGCCATTGCCCAAAACTCGTCGACGCGAGTCGAGCAGACACACCCTGAGGGGCTTGATCATCAGTTATCATGCAGAGCGAAAGGAGCTGATTGACGCTTGGCTCGTGTTACAGTCACGGTGACAGGGGCGCCCTCTCTTAGCCGTAAAGCATTGAAGGGACTGGGGATCTTGGGAGTTGAAGGCTTCGAGCACAAAACACTTCTTGCAGCCTCGGTAAGATTCACAGCCGCTGTGTTTCGGAACAGCAGTCCTTGTTGCACGATTGACAGTGGAAGTAATCACCATATGCCGACAATGTACTCTGCAGCTCTCAGTACTAGTACCATTCGATACTAGTCCTCGTGGAGTGTGGCATGAGCGATAGCGGTGGCAACACCAATGTCAGAGGTGTTGGATTCTTCGTGTCACTGGCCGTCTCAGAAGTAGGGTTCAAGAACCTGCTTTCTTTCATATTCGCCCTGCAGTTGGGTGGGGAGAAGTAGCTTTCTACCATCCTTGGGATGTCGTTGTTTTTGCCAGGCCTCGCTTCGAGACTGGCTGAACGGCCCTGAACCTACAATCTT
This sequence comes from Symbiodinium sp. CCMP2592, assembly GCA_905221615.1. NCBI lineage: Eukaryota > Dinophyceae > Suessiales > Symbiodiniaceae > Symbiodinium > Symbiodinium sp. CCMP2592. Next base: position 117,297 of record CAJNDT010006089.1, on the reverse strand, counting down.
CGAATCCCTTGAGCCCTGAAGCCCACTCTGAGGCCCAATCCCCGCGCGGTCACCCAAGTCAGTACACTCGACTCTGGCAACTGCCTAACCCTGAACTCTAAACCCAAAAACCTAGACCCCAAACTCCGAGGCCGCAATGCTCAGGTTTGAACCCTTCAAGGCCTAAGCGAATCCTATAAAAAGCTCACGTCGCGGTGATGCGTTCGTGTGGTGTTCTGTCCTTGCTTGGTAGACTTTAAAGGCTCGGATTGAGGCCGCTGGCCGCACAAATTTCCGTGGCAGTTTAGGGATCCGAAAGTAGCTCGAGAATGCAAGCCTCCAAGGTCGAGAACAACACAGACGACCAGCAGCTTGTCGCAAGTTTAAGTTGCCCACACTGCAGCAAACCCCCGAGACGTTCTGTTCTGAGTTCAATCTGCCGAGAGCGCCAACCTTGAATTTCTACCGGTGTGCAAACAACAGCTGCTTTTTTTCAGGTACGAGTTGAATCCAGGTTGGGGAGACTTGCAAGCAAGCTTATGTACAGCCTTCAGGCGCGGTTTTCTCATGGCTGAAGCTGTCAAGACTGGCTGTGTGCTCTGGCCGTGTTTGCAGAGATTTAAAGTCGTCATTGCCGTGCAGGGAAGCTCCGTGGTCGCTTCGGCGAGGTCTCTACTTGAGGCATGGCGATGATGAGAAAAGCCTCTTCTCTGTCTACCTCGGACCGGGTTGCGCAAAATTGACGAACTACCGGTGTCTGTGCTGAATCGCGTCTGCTGTTCTGTCGTTATCGGATGGCTCGGCTTGAGGCATGCATGCGACAGGAGATTCTGGCATGCTTCGGTCCGTGGGTCAGGTGCCTCCCCGCAGTGTGGTGTCCTGCCTGAAATCTAGAATGAAGAGAAGAGATGCGAAGAAGCGTTCGTCGCTCCACTCCCGAAGGCAAGGCTGCGGCACATCGGGCGGAATCTCGAGGGCCTGCCAACGACCAGCCAAGTCCTGTTTTGTGATGATAACCTCCAAGCTGTGAAGACAGAATCCGGACGCCTGCAGCTCTTCAACCAGGCGGCGTGAGACTTGATTGATTTGGGCTCTCGGTCCGGTCTAGGGTCTAGCGTCTAGCGGTGCCGCATGCTAACGGTGTGATGTGTGCTCTGATTGTCCCCTTATGTATGCCTAGGCGAGTACAATGTGCATCCGATGTGGTATGATGTTCGCCAAGCGACAAAGAAGATGGATCATGGAGTTTATGAGGACCTTTCAGGACCGCCTGTGCTAGTGCCCAGATGTAGCAACGCTGACCTGCTGTTGCATTTCCAACATGGACGCTGCCTGCGAGGACAGGCGTTTCGGACTGCGATTATCTCTTGCCATGGCCTACAGTCACGGGTCAAGGTGCCAGCGAGATCCGCAGTGGAACTGCGACGCGTTGGGGATCTAAAGTCCATCGAGCAGGTAGCTGAGCCTCGCCAAGACAAGTCAAACTACTCGCGCCATGGTGTTTTAAGAATCTGTCAAAGGCAGCAGGCGGGTTCCAGCTCTTCCAGCCCTCCGGGTGGGGGGGGGGAGTTGCGGGGTAATGGTGTAAGTATAAGTACAAGGGTGTTTTCTTTTTTTTTTGGGGGGGTCGGGCAGGGGCAGGGTCGGGTAGTGGACAGTAGTTTCTTCTGATTCCTTTTGCTGGCAGCAGGGGTTCTGCTGCTTCAAGGTCAGCATTGATGTGTGGATTGTTGTGGCCGGACTTGCACTCGTGTGCATATGCACATGTATATGTATAGTTCCATGATGTTCTATATGTCTGTAGGAGTGTGTATATGTATGTGTCTGTATACATGTCTGTATGTGTGTATGTTCCTGTATGCATGCATGTCTGTATGTATTATGTCTGTATGTATGCATGTGCGTATACATATGGGACGGCTTTTTTCTTGCTGTTGGTGTTTTCATTGCTGTTGTGTGTGTGTGTGCGTGTGTGTTTTTGCTGTTTTGCTCCCCACACAGCAAAGAAGGACCAGCAGCAAGACATCACTCCTTACCCATTCTTATCCTATACGTGTGTACTGTCGGTCGGTCTGTCGGTCCGTTGGTCTGCCTCTGTCTGTCTGTCTGTCCGTCCGCCTGTCTGTGATATGCATGCATGTTTTTCGGTCTCTCCGAGTCGTCTTTCAGCAGCCCTGTCCGCTATCGAGCTTTCGTCCCAGCCCGCAGCTCTCAAGCGGTTGTTGTTGTTGTTGTTGTTGCTGCCGCGGTTGCCGCAGTTGCTGTTGCAGTGTTGGAGCGGGGGCGGGGGGGTCGGGGTGGGGGCGGGTGTGCGTAGCTGCTAGAGTACGCACGGACAACTAGTGACTACGAGGGGAGTACTTGGAGATCCGAAGTAGTCAACAATGTTCTGATCTCCCTGATTGCTCTCGCCTCTTGAACGGTGGACCCACCCGGCCAATGCAGTCTCAGCTTAGCGGTACATATCTGTCTTGGGGCTCTGATTGGGATGCTTAGCTCATCTGGCTTCGGCGGCTTCGGCCTATTAAATTGCACTAGATATCTCTTGTGACTCTAGTGTGCATACTGATGTTTACCTGGATTCCTCCGGCCTCGGCAAATCCGATTTCGTCCACAACGCCACCTAGCGAGACACGCTCATGTCGGTTTCCATGTTTTGATGGTGGAGATCTGTCGGACGTATCAGCAGCACAGTCGTATCCCGAGAACTGAACGAACGGTGGTGAATCTCTGCATGGTATGGAACTCTGGCATGCCATGTTGTGCATGATAGCCAGAATCAGTGAAACAAGTGGAGTCGTCGAGTCCTGTAACGATGCGGATGGCATTCTCAGAGGCATCATCCTGGGCAGAAAGGACATCGAATCACGCTTCGTCGTAAGCTTAAGCACAAGATCTGCCGACCAGCCTGTGAAATGTCGACAGCCGCGACCTCTAAGATTCTGTCAGGCTTCAGTTCTCGAGAGGCATGTTCGTGTTTCGAGAGGCGTCGACTTTCGTCACCTTGGGAGAAGCAGTTGCCATGACTGCATGCGGCCAGCAAAGGTGCTTCCTCTCGGCGACCGCTGCTCCACACGCTGCTCGTTTTGAGAGATGTCACTGACTGCCGTACCAATGCTGAGTTTCGTATGAGGCATGCTCTTGCACAAAATCGAGTTCGACGGTCCTTGCTATCCCTTTGATCTCACGAGTCTCCTGGCTCCACCAGTTGTGAAAGATTGCGGAAGCAGGGTCGAAATGTCTGAGGAACCACCAGCCTCGGTGATGTTGTGGACATGGTGGCCACTGGCTTTGAAGATATGTGGAATCCAGACCTTCTGTGCTATGACGGTGAGCTTGGTCGTATCTTCCATCGCAAGTGGAGTGGCTTGTCCTTTGCTCACGAAGTGGAGTACGAGAACGGAGAGGATCCGATTGGAAACTTCGCACCCATTGTAGAACGGATGCGGAGCCTTGGATGCAGTGCTACTGAGACTTACTCGGAACCGAGCCGTGTTTTGATAGTGCCAGCGAAACAAGGAAACGATACACTGGGAGAGCTGCTCGTTTCGACTGGGCCTGCAAGAATGCTGATCACGTCCTCTTTGTTCGGACTGGAGTTGCCTCGCGTGGGGAAGTATGTAACTTGCAGTGCCGGCCTCAATCATCACCCAGAACAGAAAAGCTCTGCTCGATTCAAGCTGAATTGGGTGTCATGTTCCTTTCTTCGCAGAGATCCCGTTTGAGCAGCACAGTCTGCAAAGCAAGGTCGCGAATGCAAGAAAGATATCCGGGTTTGAAGGCAGTTGGTCTGCACTGATACCGGTTGCTGCCAGATCTCATTCTGTTATCCACTCTATGTCTCTCTTTCAATCGCACGGGTCAGGTTCGATACCGCGAACTAGCTTGGGGTTGCAGGCATTTCAGATTGGACCGGAACCGCTGTTCCGTTAGTTCGATGCACAGCGTGGCCCCGCCACAGCTTCAGCTTGTGACGGTAAAGTTGCTAAAGTGGAGCCACAATCTGAAAAAATGCTATGAAGAAGATGGAAAGTTCCTTCAGATGTTTCATGCCTGCGAGATCTTTGAACGGCCCTCGTACTGCTTGCGGCTGTGCTCAGGCACGACTTCTGCTCATCTCAGAGCAAGAGACCTCCGAATTCAACGGGCTGAAAGACTTTGTCCATGTCCGCGAGAGCTTCGATCCTGACAGGCGCTAGGGACACTGCCGTGGTCTTCGCAAGTTTCCAAGAATGACATGCCGTTTACCTTGAAGGATGTATGAAGACATGAACTACTGGATAAACTGTGCAGCACTCAGACATCTCAGCTGATGCGAGTACGTTGTACAGGCTGAAGCAGAGCAATTTGCAGGTGCTCATCGCTTCAGGGGCATTTTGGAGTCTGTGGGTGTGACTGCACGAAGTCTATACTGGTGTCCCAATGATTTGAAGGAGGCAGAGAAGGAGATGCGCGGGAACTTGTAGGAACTTGCAGAGATTGACGATTTTTACCCGTGCACACTTCGGAGGAGCGGCAGAAGTCCGTGGGGGAGGGATCCGAATCCTCCTCGCCCGAACCTGACTCCAACTCCAAAACCCAAGCCACAATGCAGACGTGCGCTGCTCAGTGTGAGACTCCTCAGTCGCGCTTTTTCGCATGCGATCTGGAGAATCAATTCAGGTCAGAGGTTGTGAAATTCTCGCATGCCAATCTCTACGAGTTGCATCAGGCACCCCGGGGGTTCGGGTTTCGCATGTATCGTGCAGATCTGCGTGTCGCTTGCATGGCAGGAACAAATCAAACCGGAGGCCATTGGGGCATGAGTCAAGTGTCGAGCCTAGCGGCCTAGCTTTGGGGCTGGGGCCCTTGGGCTCGTCTTGGTTCGAGGCAGAGGCCAAGCGACGGCGAGATCTCGAGGATCACAGGCGTCATGAGCCACCCTTTGAGGTGCCCTCCCGGGCTTAGGCCCCCTGGCACTCTTAACGCTAGCCTTCAGAGCTTTGGCCGACATCGAAGCCTCTTTGGGCGTGCTGCCCATGGTTTTTTCCCTTCTAATTCCAGTTGTGACTCCTGCGCCACCCTTTGCATCCGGTTTCGCTGGACGTGGATGCGAAAGGTAGGCGGTTTGTACAGAGACTATGGTCGTGATTGTTCCCCTGCCCAGAGAGATCGCACACGTTTGCAACATATATCAACTTCACATCGAGCCACCCTCAGTTCTCGCTGGGAGTTGGGAGCATGCCGCATGCCCGTTTCAATTTTCTGATGCCTCTTGCACGTATAGGAAGAGGGGCTGATCCTGGGACCTGTGCTCCTGTACTTTCCACATGAGGTTTCCAATCACACCAGCACTCGACGGGCCAGCAAAATCAATGGACCAAAGTCTTTGCAAGAATTTCTCCGGCAGCCAACTGTGCTGCCTTGGAGCAGGAGAATCTTGCATCTGCACGGATCTGCATATTGGCAATGACAGGGTCAATGTGTGGATCTGGTCCCACCAGCGCAGGCCAAGGACAGCCTCCGAAGTGCTGCACGCATTAAGTGCTTGCGGCCGCTTCAAGTTTGCACTCGGAGCCTTCCACTTTTCCAATCAGGAAGATGCAGCGATGTGCAACAACTTCTGATTTAAAACTTAGTCATTGGACGCGTGTTCTAGTAGACTAGGAGCTACTTCGAAAAAGTTAATCCCGTCCCAGCTTTGCGGAAACCGGCTTTGCTCGCCACGTTACATGCATCCTTGGTTCGCAAACAGCCACTTGGCATGTAGATCCTGTTTCCGAGCACCCGAACAGTACAGATCAGTAGCGTATCTAAGCGAAGACAGAAGGCAGCAGAAGACAGAGCAGGAGAGAGGGGCGGCGAGCCTGAGGGGCGGCCTCCTGGCGTAGCCGGCAGCTGGGCGGCGTCCCGGCCGCAGCGACGGCACTGTCTTGACGCAAAAAATGCCTCGCGTTTTTTCAGGTCACGACATGGACCAGAAAAGTGTGCTGACGCGGAGATGTCGCAGCCTTCGGAGCCCGTCGAGCCGGTCGCCGCACAGAAAGAGCACCCAGCCGGCATGGGACACATTCCGTGCATTTCGGAGAATGCTGTGACAGTGGGGAGGCCCGGCAGCGGCCTTCGAACACTTTCTGCCGAGGCTCCGTCGTAGTAGCTCCGGCTCTCCGAGCTCTGTCCTCTCTGCGAGCTGAACAGCGTGACAACAGGATAAGCTGCGAATTGGAAACCTCATCAAGGCTGGCGGCTGGCAGCCTCGACAGTGGGTCTGTTCTGTTTATCGCTGCGCGAAGTCAAGGTGCTGGCACAGGAGCGAAAGGACAAGGCTGGGGTAATTCGAGAACGTGTACTGGATGAACCAAGACTTGGCACTGGACTGGTCTTTTGTAGGAGGAACTTCAGCAGATGCTGGGTCAACAGGCGAGCAAAATGCAGGCTTCGTGGATTGCAGTCTCCGCGATGTCACGCTCCAGCCGCATTATTGCAGGACATGGAACAAGAGCGAGATCGTTCCAGGAAGAAGGAAGCCGAGCTCGTTGGGCGTCACTTGCCTGCAGGGTCGCAGGCCATACTGAGTCATCGGAAAGAGCTCAGGTGTTGCCCGCTCACTCCGCTTGCTGAAGACATGCCAGGCTCGCGAAAGAGCCATGTGCCATGAAGTGCCTTGAAGTGCCTGTGACAACACCGTGGCCAGTCGCCTGCCGGACAAGGCCAAGGCCCGACGGCGACTCGATGCCCGATCCTTGGCCTCGTCGTGAAATCTCGCGAGGCCCGCGGGCGGGAGCCGACGACTCCAAGCAAAGCGACACCGTCGGCTGTCCAAGGGGATCTCACCTCACCAAGATTCACCAACTCCAAAAGCTGTGCACGGCCCCAGGTTCAGCAGCCCTCCCAGCCAAGGAGGACTCAGGCGCAGCTCCACAGAGTTCCTGAGGTTCATGCCTACGTGCTCGCAGAGCTGGCGACTAGTCTAGGACCCTCGCACCGCGCTCCAAGAGTCTGACTCAAGTCGTTGCAATGCTCTTCAAGATGCGGAGCCCCAGCACATAGATGTTGCCTGGCAGCAGCCGCTTCACTGAAGCATGTTTCTGTTGCAGGGCTTGGAGGGATGCTGACTTGTCGCATCTCGTCCCCTTGCGAGCCAAGGCTGAGCTCTCCACCCGGCCGGCGAAAACCCTCAAGGTGTTTTCTTTGAAGCCCCCTCAGCTTTCGGTGCTTCAGCGCTATCTCTCCATCCAAGAGGCCGGCAAAAGCTGTCTCCGTGTTTCAGCTGCGGGGTGCCGTGTCTGTGCATGGTGATGCGCTTTGGGAGGAGTCTCACTGCGATGCGGTGCCAAGCGCGAGTGGGCCTTTGCCGAAGCGGCAGTGGACACCCGAACGAGCGAGGCCTTCTGAAAACAAGATGCTCAAAAGTGAACAATTCTAGATCTAGATAAAGCCAAGATCCCCAAAAGGGCCCGAGGCCCTTTCACCTCCTTCTTAACCCCAACTGCCCCAAGCTCCCGTTGTATACGCGACAGGCATCCAGCTTTCATGGCAGATGCTGCTGTGCAGACACCGCCAAGCGCTACACACAGCCCTACAGAGATCGGTGCAAGTTCACCGAGGCAGGCACCACGTGACACAACACACAGAAGCGGGGAGACTTGGACGTGTGGACGTGTGGAGGCTTCAGAGTCGGGAGCCGGAGGAGCCGGAGGCTTCGCCACCGATCGAGGCCTCGGCACACGATCTTTCAGCTCTCGGTGAGCGCCAAGCGATCTCGGCTCGGAGGTGAGCCCACGGCTCAGCCATCCAAGCCCACAGCGGCCGGGTCCTCGGAGCCCCCACGTTTAAAGAAGCGACGGGAGCGCCGAACCTGAATCTGCGAAGACCTGAACCTTGAGACGAATTCGTACCGCCTCCACCCTACCTCCGTATGAAATTGACATAAATTGACAAATGGAGCACCCGAGGTGCCGTTGTGCCTCTTGTCGGCGCTGTGCATGCCCGGCAGATTGCAGCATGTCAGACTCGGCAAAGGCTCCGGCTGGGAGCGCCGCGTAGATGGAGACACAGGGATCGCTGCAAGCTCGAGGCAGCTCGCTTTGTTTTGTGGGAAGGCCATGTAAGAACAGCTGCAACGAATCTGCACGTAAATCCGGGAGAGCCTTGCCGCGCATGCGGTGAACAGACGCAAGCTATTGATATTGTAACCTCTTAAGATCTTGGGACCCGAATCATGCTCTGAATGCTCAATGTCGTGTGCGAAGGCCAGCGATCCCAACGACAACTCTGCAAGTACTAGCTCGTCGCGCCCCCAGGCAGGGATGGGGCGCCTACAAAGAATTCATGGGCCCAGAGTCCCAGTTTGGATTGCCCCCCTGCGCACGAATTGCATGCGTTGCAGCTGTTCACAGCGCCGCTGGCGCCGCAGGTATCCAGGAGCAAGTGTGCATACTCGTATAGTCTCGTACAAATCTGTGTCCATGTATCACCGTATCGTTGTAATTACTCGCAGAGTTGTTGTGTTGTTTTGCCGCGATTTCTTCGACCTTCTCAATCCTGTGTTGCTTCCTGGCCTTCAATGCCAGGCATTGCTTGCCAGTCCAGCCATCAGCCGAGCGGACCTGCAACGTAGGAGTGAATCTTCGGGAACATGGGCAGCCGTGCACTGAGCGCATCTGTCTGTACTGTGCTACTGGCCTAGAGCCTCAGGAGCCGGGAGCCGGAACGGCTGGAGAGCCCCAGCCAGCTTCGTTGCTCCGAGGAGAGCGACGGAGCTTTGAGGCTTGGCTCACCGCTGCCGTGCACCAGGCTAGGACGATGAGACGGCTGCTGTTCGCGTTGTTGGCGGACATTTTTCCCTTGGCCAGGCAGAGGCAGGACCCGGGCTGCAGCTCTGATCCGGGTGGCAGCCTTGCTTTGCGTGGGAAGTGGCTCTGTGGAGAAGCGGCACAGTGCCCGTGAGGCCCGACTGGTCTGAGTTGGGCACCGTTGCACCTGGACAGCTACTACGTGCCGCGCCATAGGTTGCAGTCCGCGACTCACCAGCACGTCCGCGTGCCCACGCCAAGGCAGCAAACATGTTTGATGTGATTGACTCCCTCGAATCCAGCCCTTCAGCCTGGGCAACTGAGAAGGTGCATCTGCCTGTCAGAGAACCCAAGCGTTTTTCGTCTTAACGCACGAAACGGAGGCCAGAAGTCAACCGGTGGCCATAGCAGAGGACATCTACAGATTTGAGGTTTAGGCCACGGCAGGACATGCGTGTGACAGCCATGAGGAGCTCAGACGCCTGCAACGAGAACTCGTAGCGATAGAACACCGAGTTCAGAAAGGCCTTGGGATGGGATCCGTGGCCCTGGTGGCTTGCAGGAGACAAAGCCCCCGACTGACAGAACTGCTCCAAGACAAGCACATCTACCAACACACGGGCCACGGGCGTCAACACCTCCAGAGCTCTCCGCTATAAAGGATTCAGTGCTTGTGCGGTTCCCAAGCCAGGGGCTTGGGCTTAGGACTGTGGCGAAGGAATGGCAAGCATGAAGCTCGAGAACAGAATGCATGCACTGCGAGTAGACCGGGTCACTGTCAGAGCCGGCGGCAGCACCACAGATGCGTCACGGCTCGTTTCAACCCGGCGGACAGCAAATTCTTGAACATCCCGAAGTTATCGCACATCTTCCCTCACATTGTTAGTCAACTGTACGTATCAGGGGCATGCCAAACATGCGAAGGACTTCCTCGAATCCACTGCTTCCACCAAGACGTTTCTTTTGTCAGAAAACAGAACTACTTTCGGTTTCGCGTGCAGGCCGAGTAGAATTGTAGAATGCTCTGGAAGCTGCATCATCGCATGATGCCCCAGTAGAACGAGATGTACCCTCTAGTTACTGCAGAACTTCAAATCATTCAAGGAGCTGTTCCTCTTGCTATGTCCAGTCCCCCCACCACTACAGAAACAGGGGTGCTGGAGGGCTGGAAGGTTGGAGGGTCGGGGGCCGAGAAGGGAGTGTTCTAGGAAGGGTGACTTGAGAGAGACAAGTTGAAGTTGCCTTATGGGCCTGGCGAGGCTCCAAAGTCGAGTCGGCGCTCAAGCCCGTGAAGCAGGTGGAGACCCCCAGACGGGTACGGGAACCAGTTGCGGCTCGCCGTTCCCACATCCCGAGCTGGTCTCTCTCAAGATTGCCGCCTCCAACATGCTCCAACACTGACACCCCTCCTCCTCTTCCAGATAGTCAGGGTGCTCCCGCATTGAGCTGTGCACTCCGTTGCTTCCAGCCGAGGCCGGTGAAGCATCGTCTCCCTGGCTCAAGGCAATCGCGAGCACATGCTGCTGCACCGGCTGCACCCTGAACTCTATGCCAGGCTGCAGCTGGACATTGCAGCAGCGAAGACGAGCTGGACCTAAACCCGGACTGCTTGTGCTGAGGAATGGAGTCCTGTCTCGCAGGAGCTGTCAAGGGAGATTGATGATGTACTCCACCTCCTTCGAGAGAAGGTATCGGACAAGCCTCTGGAAGTTTCCTCTGACGCGCATCAACGCTTCTACTGACGAAGCATGCCTGCTGACTGTTTAATGCGCTTGGGGAGAAGTGCGCTTGCCGGAGCTGCCTGCATGGACGAAGTACTGCAACTCGTCTAAGCCTTGATATTCTGTTACCGCATTGATATGAATTCAGTACACGCAAATGCTTCCCGCTGCATCGCGTCTATTCAGGCGCTCCATTTTCGTCTGTCGCGGGGTGAAGACAAAAAACAAGTCGGAGGGTGTGCTAAAGCCAGTGCTGCCTGCTCGACCTGCAGCAGTATCCTTAGAAACTGTGAAGGAAGAAGCTACGAAGGAATCTGCCATGGAAGAGCTTGAGGAGTTGCACCGGTCTTAGAGACGTGATCTTTGCGGTATTTTGCGGTGGTCTCCTGCTCGGCGCCGAGGTCCGAGAGCAAAGCAAACCTCCACAAAGAGTGCGATTTCTTCATTTCCAACTTCGAGGCACGCAGCACGCAGACCTATCGGAAGCAGTGACTCTGGGGCTGCCAAGAGAGATGCGCTGGCAGCAAGTATGTCAGTGCACATGCCCAGGTTCGCCAGACAGCAAGGTCAGAAGAAATGGAAGCCCTCGGCAAGGCAGCCAAGCTCCGTGTTGGTGAGGATTTCTGCCCCTTTCTGTTTGACCCCACTGCAGCCCGTCTCTCCGCTCCGCTGTGCAGGCCAAGGGCATTCTGTCTGGCGAGTGAACTGGGTAAGCTTCGAAAGTCTCGTCCGAACATGGTCAGCCAAGTCGGAAAAACATAATATCTTCCAGCAGGATCCTGGTCCGATGCTGACTTGCCCAAGCGCTAAACTCCAACGCATTCTCTGGCCTACTCCGCAGCGAGATTTTGGGGTGCCTGTGGCGGATGCGAATCGAAGCAGGATAGTTTTATCAGGAACTTGGGTGCAAGATGAAATCGCAGCTGACGAGAGGGAGAGCACTGGCGGCTGCCCGTGTAGCCGTGTGCTGCGAGTTTGGATGGGACAGCGCGCAAGTGACCAGTCAGAGAAGGTGGCCGAGACTGAGGCCTGTGCTATGCCGTGGAGTTTTTGTTCGATTTGTTTATAGCCTGTGTAGCTCATGCAGCAGGCTGACACGTCCGCCTACAAGGACAAGGACACTTCAAGATTGCTGGAGATCCCCACGCCGAGCCCCACATGATGAGTTCTAACAGGAGGCGGATGGCGGCGGTTTGGCAGGAATAGGAATCTGTGAACCCCACATCGGGAATATCCGTAGTTGCATCGGATTTCGATCCAGACTCGACTGCAACGTGAGCTGTACTCAGCTGCGCCACACAGTAACAATCTTGCGCTCAGGCGCCCGTCTACCAACCACGGAGGGGTTTGGCAGCTAAAGTAACAAAGGCTTCAGGGGTTTTTCAAGTGTTTAATTCAGAAATTCGGGGATGAGGTCTTCAAGAGAGCTCCAATCAGTGGAATAGCATACTCGACAGGCATAAAGATGTGGGTGCTGCCGGCTTCGGCGAGTCGGAGCTTTACGGGGCTGTGCAGCAGGACCTTGCGGAACTTCAGCAGCTGGACGCGGCCTCAGAGCTGTGAACACAGCCATGGCAAGGCCCCCAGGCCGCAAGGCCGCCGCCGGCAGTGTCTGTTCCAGGCCGCCGCTCGTGGCATCTTCTGTCCCAGCGACAGCGTAGCAGCAGGCAATGGCTCTGTTGCAGATGTGGCAATATGTGGTCTGTGCAAGTGACCGAGTGCCTGTGGCCGAAGCATTGACAGCCTTTACTGGGCATCACAGTCGTAGAAAGTAGTGCTGCGATGTCATCAGACCACTGTGTTCTGGTGACGACTCTGTCGGGATGTGCGGCTGCATCCGTGCATTTGGAACCGACGTCCACAATTCTATCAGTCAAGCAAGAAGTGCATGCAAGGACAGGTATACGGCCGTTTCAGCAAGAACTGGTTCTGGGCCAAGCGAGCCTGGATGATGATGCCAAGCTCGAGAGCTACCCGAACCCATGTGAGTTGACGATGCTGGTGCAGCAGGCAGATGCAAGATTGTCTCCAGCATTGATGGCGGCCGTGTCTGATGGTAGTGTGGACACTGTGAAGAACTGCTTGCGAAACGGCGCAGATTTAGACTTCCGAGATGACGAAGGCATGACGCCGCTTCTGCTGGCTTCCTGTACAGGCAACGCCTCAGTTGTGCGTTTTCTCCACGATGCTCGGGCCGATCTTGAAACGGAGATGCCAGATGGCTCCACGCCACTGCTTTTCGCTGCCGGAAAGGGTCATGTGGAGGTCGTGCAGCTGCTCTGTGAATTCAGTGCAGATACGGAAACGAGAAACTCTAACGGAGCTACACCAGTCATGCACGCGGCGCAGGAAGGGCACATAGAAGTACTGCGCCATCTGTGCAGCCACAAAGCACGAGTGGACAGTTTGCGGGTCGACGGTGCCACGGCATTGAGTGTAGCAGCTGCTCAGGGGCACGCAGACATCGTTGGATGCCTATGTGATTTTGGTGCTTCCGTTGATGCCACGGCCGGGCAAGGTGTCACCCCCCTGTTGCTGGCTTGCCGAGAGGGTCATCTAGCCACGGTCCAGGCGTTAGTCGACGCGCAGGCTGATCTGAATCTGGCCATGCAGACTGGTGTCACACCACTGGCCATTGCCGCTCATCTTGGTCGCACGAGCGTTGTACGGCAGCTTTGCGAGTGCCGTGCAGATATGTTGGCATGTTCTGACGGGAAAACTCCCCTTCTTCTAGCAGCGCAGGCAGGCCACGCGGAGGTGGTTCAATGCTTGTGCGAGGCAAAGTGCGATCCAGACTATGGGTCGCAACAGAGCCCTTTGGACGTAGCTGAGCAGCGCGGGCATTTACAAGTTGCTTTTGCTCTGGTTGCAGCCGGTGCAAGACGCCGCAGCCAGCAAAGCTGTCAAAGCCTCGACACTCAACTCCTCCTAGCAGCAAGCGTAGGTGACTTGGACACTGTCGAGATACTCTGCCAGCATGGTGCAAATGTTGACGTTTACGACAGAGACGGAATGACGCCACTCTGTTTTGCAGCACAGTCTGGTCACCTGGGCATTGCAAGCTGCTTGTTGCAAGCCACCTGCGACATTGATCAGCCTCGGCATGATGGCGCCACACCGTTGTGTCTAGCTTCACATCAAAACCAGGTCGACCTGGTTGACTTTTTGCTCGTCATGGGCGCAGAGAAGGATGTGCTTATGACGGGTGGGGTCACTCCTCTACTGCTGGCTTGCCGGGAAGGTCATTTGAATGTCGCAAGATGCTTATGCGACAGGGCCGCTGATCCAAATCGAGCGATGTGCAATGGCCTGACACCGGTATGCATGGCTGCGGGTGCAGGCCACCTGGAGCTGGTTCATCTGCTTTGCATGGCCAGGGCAGGCTTAGACCAGACTGCAGATAATGGCCTCACTCCCGCAGACTTTGCGACGGAAAGTGGGCACCAGGAAGTTGCTAGATTTCTGCGCGAGACATGCGGCGAGCATGCGAAAAGTTCTTGCGAAGGGGCTTTCGCTAGTCACGTCAAGCGGGTCTCGAGAGCGCTCAGCTCCCGGCAGGCTCTCAGGGCAGCTTTTTGTTGGCACTCCTGGCCGCTTATGATGCAGGCCATGGCCCCCTGCATGCACATGCGCTCTGCTCTCACTCCTGCCTAGCAGAGCCGCGTAGACACTTGTCTTGCGAAGGTGTCGCAGCAACAACTTCTGCTGCAAAGCATGTGCCATCCCGACAAGAGCCACCGACAGCAGTGGCTTACTTGGACGCCGTTCGACTGTGCGACCTTGAGAGGGGAAGGGAGGAAGGGAGGGCACGGCAAATCGATTGCTAGGTCAAAGGCCAGCAGATGGAGGACAGCATGGGTGTGTGCCAGAACCTCTGCTGCCATTACCTCGCCGTGTCCCATGCCGAGCCGCCGAGCGGTGTCCAGGCCCATCTGTCCTCGAAGTTCTTCAGAGGATACGGCAATCCCCCGGACACATGGGCGTGGATATCGGCACGGACCTCAGGGAAGGTCTCGGTGAGCGGAGCGGAGCTTCGGAGCTCTGCCTCTGCTTGGGCCTTTTCAGCCAGCCCTGAGGTGGCTCCCTGGTGAAAATGGCCATTGCCCTGCCTTTCTCAGCTTCTTGGCAGCACGTCTCAACTATACGAAACAGTGTTTCGATGAGCAAGCCAGGTTGCGAGCGGCTACAACTTTCCATCGCGGGAGGCTGAGATGAGCTGTCGAGGTTGGCAGGGGAGAGTCTCTCGAGCTGTAGCTAAGGCGCTTCGGAGAGTAGTGCACTCAGTTGCAGAATCTCTCTTTCCGAGCCCAGGATACTCGTACAGGGGTTTGGGGGCTGCAATGTGCAATGTGTCGCCGATGGAAACGTCAATCCGAGATGAAGGCAACCATCAGGCTTTCAGCTCTATCTATGCATTGACGTTGGCGGATTGGCCTTCTGCGGAGAGAGGGGGTAGAGAGGAGCGAGCGAAGGGAGTCGAAGGGAGAGCGAGCTCCGCCGCTCCCTTAGCAGCTCCAGGTCGGGCTGCACGCATGGCCACTTGGAGCTCACGCTCTGGTCCGGCGGCACGCCGTGGCGGACTTAGGCGACGAATTAGGCGCAGGCACGATGCAGGCTCCTAAAATCTTCCACAGCTGTGGCTGCAGGTTCGTAGTGCGATTTGTCAGCGGAGCAACAAGCCAGTCGTGCTGTCATGCTTGACGATACGGAGCGAGGGGCGTGCAGGCATTCAGGGAGTGAGAATTCTTTGCAAAGAGCTGGCGCTTGGGCCATTGAGCTTGGCATCGTCGCGTCTTCATGTGCCAGGATGGAGCATGCTGTTCAGCACTTCGGTTTGCGCAGGAGCATCTAACATTCCATCCGCTGAACACCCGTTTTGCGTCATTCCGCTGCTTGACGCGAAGAGGAACCGAAGCTGGGCCTTTTCTCGTCAAGATTCCGTGGAGAAGCTGGATATGCTTACAAGGCTCGATAGACTTCAGATGCGTCCAGCAGTTCATAGCAGTTGCATTTTGTTGCAAGTTGCGTGAATTACGAGGTCCCCGAAGTCGCCCTATTGCTCAAGTTCCGGGCACTGGAAGGAGTGGTTGCAAGATTGCAAGCGGCCAACATGATACCCCGCTGTAGGCTTCCGACTGCACTTCCGGCCTTGACTGGGATGATGCAAGCCTGGTCCTCTCGACTCAGCTTCGACTAGGTCGTGGTAGGTCTGGTAGGTGATAGGACGTGCAAGTTCTCACCTCGGCTGACGCCGAGGCACCATCGACACTCTTGAGGTGCCTCCGGAGGTTCCGGCGACAGAGAGCCGCCGCTGCCTCGATGTCGCATTCCTGTATAAGGGTTCACGCTCTGGCCATGACAGCTGCAGGGCATCCTCGCGTGCGTCGTGTGGCAGCCGCTGGTGGCGGAGCTTGCAAGGCGTCTTTCGGCAAGTTGCCACTGTTCTGGTGGCAGCCGCAAATGCGAGCGACATTCTTGCCTCAGTTCGCGCCGCTCTTCCGGAACTCTCTGCATGTTGAGATCGAGCCGGTCAAGGAGAAGAGAGTTCAGCTTCCTTAGCTGTTGCTAGGCCTGTGCGAGTGGGTAAGGGTAGATGTCAGATCTCAACTTAGGAGCTATCGGCTGTCGTTGATGGTCTTCTTCTACTCGCGAACTTTCGCGATGCAGCTGGCCTGAAGACTTCAGCGAACAAGAAGCACAGCTAGAGAGGGGTCTCCTCTTCGCAGCTTCTCCAAGGCAAAACTCGAACATGGCACAACAGAGCAAGGGCACGGGTCTTGTATCCAGACTCCCGGTGCTCTGTGACTCCGCACCGTGAAGTTGAAGAAGCGGGGCCGAGGACTTGTCTCACTGACCTCTTTACGACGGACGAAGTTGGCAGGCATTGGACTAGTAGTAGGCGCGAATCGAACAGGACTGCATTCTCGTTTTGTCGGCCTGAGAGGCCATCTCCACTGCCGTGGCCGGCTCAACTCTTTCCGCTGATTCTGGTGAACATGGGCTCAGGACTCCACCGACTAGGGATCTGTTCTCAGCTTCATGCATCCCTTGGCATGGTGAGGAGTGTCGATCCTGAAAGTGGACTCCGCCAAGAGTAATGCCGATGCCTGAGCATGTCGCTGTGGTCACCGCTCAGTTCGTGCATTGGGATGGCATCATGATCCAAAGAACTGCAGCGGCCATCAACTCAGCCTCCTGCATCAGTTGAAGAAGCGAGGACTACACCCGAGTTGGTGGAACCGCATGTGGCGGAGCAACATTCCTCGGCAGGATCCCGAGCTACTGCTCAAAGTTCTTGAGTTGACCTTCCCGGCTGAGTGGAGATAAGGTTTAGCAAGAACCTTAACATCTGCAAGGACCTTTGAGGAGGCTGCGCTTCCGGGCCCGTTGCCGCTGGCAATAACTAGAAGTGCAGCAGCAGGCGCTGATGCTTGCTGAGCGTGGCGATGCATCGAAAGCCGACAAACTCGCCCCCGGATCTTGTTGACTTTTGCAGGGCGGCCTGCATTGCTCGCTGGAGCTCAAGAGTGGTGATGCCAGGTGCGAGACATCTACGGTGAGGATGGCTCGGCCTCACTGGGATTAGACCGGGGCTGAGGAGATCTGCGCAAGGGAAAGAGATGTTTTCTTGCCCCTTCATAGAATCCTGAAGGCCGGCGGGTTGACAGCGTCAAACTTTGGCAAGCGGGAGCCTCTGGACACGCAGACACGATCCGGACCGGTCGCAGTTCTCAGAGCCCTCTTATGTCAGGCTGAGTGACTTGAGCCTCGCTGGTGCAAGGCGGGACCGCATGGCAGGAACCATGAATTCTGAATTGAATGACTGGATCATGCTGGGCAGAGGTGCTCAGAGTACGACTTGGCACGGTCACTGCTGCAGATGGCAAGGGGCCTTGAATCAAGAGTGATATGCTGATACACTGTTGCAAGTGCTGCCCACAATGACTGCAGGTGACACAGCAGTCGGTCGTGCCCCAAGCTTGTCCTGGTTCTTACCAGCAGATTTCAGTCACAGTTTTGGGATTGTTCTACATGCTGCAAAATCAAAGCTACCCACAAAGCCTCGTAAGCTTCATGCAGCGACTTGTCTCGTCTCATTTCGTTTTCACCTGCTTGAAGAGCAAGAACACTGACCCTTGCTCAGCTGCTCGAGTACTGACAAGACCGTGTCCGGCGTCAGGAGGTCAAGATACGCCCCGTGCCCGAAAACCCTTTCTGTCTTGGGAATGCAGCATTGCATCTTTGTGAGAGGGACCCTGAGACGGTTCATGCATTGAAAGCAAGAGCGGATTCACTATGGGTTCATCATGCGGGTCATGCCAAGACACATTGCTGCGATTTGGCGAACCTGCGTGAGGTGTTGCTGGCAGCAGCATTTGCTAAACACGCAGATTGTTCACCCCTTGGTCGAAATCCTCTGCATGTCGCAGTTTTCGTTTAGCCGAGTCCACAGCAACCCCGATCGGGCAAGCGGCCAAGGCCTCGACAGAGTCTTCTTCGTTGGTGGATTCATCGACGAGCCGCATCTTGCATGCATGAGTGACGAAGCAGCCTTGGTTCCCTTGGGTGCATGGCTTACAGGAATCGGCTTGCACGAGCTGCCATCGAGCAGAATTTCCGATCTCTGGGTGGGTGTGCTTACTTCTTAAGGCCAGTGCATCTAGCGGAGAGATGGAGGGTGCAGCGGCACATCATCTGAGCTTATCTGCTTTGCAGGCACTCCGATTTTCTTGGAGCACTTGGTAGCCTACACCATGCTTTCCAGGACATGTGGCGTTTTGTCCTGCAGCCCGCAAACACTCGAGAACTGGTCTTTCTCTCATTAGAGAAAGAAAGGGAGGAGAGGAAGGAGGGGACGTGTTCAAGATTAATATTATGAAGCGGAATCGCAAATTGAGCGGGCATGCTTAAGATGTATATGATGAACAGGCATCGCCAAGTGAGGGGGCGTGCTTAGGATGTGATAACCGGAATCACCGAATAAGGGGGTGTGTTTCAGATAAGAGATGAGCCGGAATCGCCAAATAAGGGGGCCAGCTTCAAACATATGATTAAAAGGAATTGTCAAATGAGGCTGTGTGATTACGGTATATGATGAGCACCGGGATCGCCAAATGCGGGGGTTTGTTAAAGATGTATGATGCCAAATGAGGCGGTGTGTTTATGATATACGATGAGAACCGGAATCGCCAAATGCGGGGGCGTATTAGAGATGTATGATGAACCGGATTCGCCACATGAGGGGCGTGCCGGGCGTGTTAAAGATCTATGATGAACCGGAATCGTCACATGATGGGGGGTGTTTAAGATATATGATGAACCGGATTCGCTAAATGAGGGGGCGTGTTCAAGATGTTTCTTAAGCCGTGCAAGCTTACTTTCACCAACATCCTGCCATTCAGAAATTGCGCATAGCTTCGCTGCAGCTGGTGTGAGCTTATCACACTGGCAATGTGCTTGCGAACGGAGAGGCGTCTGCTGTTTTAGGCTGGTTAAAACAACCCAGGGATCGAGACAACTCCACGAACAACTGAATCCTGCACCGTTGCCATATAACTGGCTACTGGAAAAGACAAGCAAAGCAAGAACAAGTCGCACAGTGCTAACGGAACTCTAAGTGAAGTATGCTGCTGAAGCACACTTCGCTATTGCTTCAGGAGTTTAGGACAAACATGTCAAGGACTGTATGGAAAATACAAGTACATTGCAATTCAATACATTTTCGACCGTGACTAGTCTTGTCCTGAAAGAAAATCCATGGAAACATTAGAACTTCGAAAAAGCTCCGGAACATTCAATTGGAACTCTCTCGTGGACAGAAACAGGCGGGAAACAAGGACAATCGTAGCAACGAGACGAACGCTTGCAACGGTCGCAGCCCTTCTGCATGCTGCAGACTATTGACAAGAACCTACATTTTCCTAGACATAAACACACCTAATTAATTGATTTCGGCGAAGACATTTTCCATGCTGAATCATGTATCTTGTTATGCATGAGGCCAAGCGTTTGCTGCTGTGCACACCCCCAACCCCCCGGTTTGTTGACCGCACACAAGCTTGCTTTAGCCAACATCGATCGTACCATAAAGATCGCAATGTCATGTGGGCGTTTGCTCGTAGCACGTGCCAAGCACATAAGTCTTATGATATCTTTCACAGCCAGTCCCATTGGCATTGTGCTTGCAATTGGGGGTGCCTAGGAAAGCCAGTGCTTTCGGCATTGTGTTTGCAAATGGGGGGCGGGGCTGCCCGCGCTTTCTACAGCCATGTGAGCGTGCTTTAGCGAGCGTCGCACCGTCAAGAACACTAATCGGCCTTTTGCGATGGTTCGTAACAAATCACACACACACACACAACTCTCATGAGATAATTACCCTCGCCTCATTTTTGGTCCGCGCAAACTTGCTTTTGGAGAGCATTGTGCCATCAAGAACGTAAAGCCATAAATCCGAGATGCCCAGAGCCTGAACTGGCACGGAATGCAACCGGGTAGACTGGCAAGGTCGGACCGACCTGTAGGCCGAAAACCATGAAGCAAAAAGCGCAAAAAATACTAAACAGACCTCACATACAGCCTCAGTTCTCGCCATGCCTGAGACTCTTGCAAGTTTTGTATATGGTTCGAGCCGAAATTTAAGAAAACACACAGAACAAAACACAAAACAACTGAGGACAACAACTTGAGCACCTTTCCATTGCTTTCGCAAGGTTCTAGAGCTCGACTCTAAGCAACGGCAGGTGAGCAGGTTGGGTTGGCCCGGGCAGTGTTTATTGGGAATTTTCGATGGCGTGGACTGTCGCAGTGGTCTTTCATCAGGGCCAGCTGTTTTTCAGGGCATCAGTTGCTCTGCCTGCCATGGTAGAGGCGGAGCAAAGCAGGAAGCACTCCGAAGCACCTTCCTGCTTTGCTTTCGAAGTGTATGTTGGGAGCATGTGTGTTGCAGTGTGCGATTTCTCGAGAGCCACCTCTGATGGCCAGGACCTGGAAGAGCATGTTGAAGGGCAGTAGCCAAGTTACTGCCGATGGCCGGCAACGGCGCAAGACGTGCGCCGAATTAGTCTTTTCTGCTTCATTTTGCATGGTGCTGCGTTGGCAGCCTTCCTCTGTAATATTGTAAAGCTTTCAGTGTACCGCGCTGCATATAAGAGCAACCGAGGAGTTGCAGCAATGATTTTTTTGGCTGGCCTTGACGGCAGAACCGTGTTCGTTCAATGTATTGACCACTGCTGCGGTATGACTCAGTACAGCGTCTCCAGGGTGTTGCAAGTCTCAATGCCAGCAGAGTGCAAGATTGGCTTTCCAGCGGTTTGCAAAAGTGGCTAACCGATTCCTTCTTGCCTCCAGTCCAGGCGCCAGTGTTGCTTTGGGTGTGACATGTCAAAGTCTCCTGAAGCAAAGTGTGCTGTATGTGCACAGACGACACCGCATGCCTTCAAGAGTTGATTCAACTGTACAGATTCAAGTTTCTCTGTGGGTAGTACCGACCTGCTGTATAGATGGATGGACTCGTTTCATGATCTTCAAACGGAAATAAAGTCGCTGCCGGAGCATCATAATGTCACGTCGTTTTTGCGCTGTGTCAGGTGGGGCAATGCTGTGCATTCGTGATGCGAGCGTGGGTGTTTGTGTTCGCTACACTTCTCATGTGTGCACTTCGCAGTTGGCCCGAGCAAGCCAAAGACCAGCGAGATTGCAGATGCTCGTAACATGTCATGACGATTTAGAGATAATCAACACATTTGTAGGGGATGGCACGGGCTCCGGGCCGCGCTGGCCCTGGATTCTACTATGCCAGACTCTCAGAAGTTCCTTTTATACTCGACTTGCCGAGTTATAAGGGGGTGGACCCAGCAGATTTGCCGGAATGGGCCTGCTGTGGCGAGGTGGTCATTCCTGCAAAGCCAGAGGACAAGATGCACCAGGTGCACAGTCCTTGCTCGGAGCATTTGCATTGCGTCAGCACAACAGGTCTACCACCCCGAAAGATCGGTGCGGTACGACGACCTGAGCTTCATCAGAAAGGTGAGAGAGATTCTATTGCCCGAGGCTGGGAGTGTGGCCTCTGCTCGTCGTAAAGTGTCAAAATCCTGCAGACAAGCGTTGAACCAGTATTTTCTCTGAAAATTTGGGAGCCCTACGTTTACATCTGGAACCAGCCTGCTCCAGACAACCATCGGAGGATGTTTGCGATGTTGCCGCGTCGATAAGCTTTCTGGTAAGCACTGCTGCCAAGAATGTGTACATGTTGCGATTTCGATATTGAAAGGCTCCCTTCTGTGCATACTTTAAGTTGCAGTTTCAAGCTCGAAAAAGGCCATGGAGCATCTCGGCCTCGCGGAGCCCGCACGCCCAAGATAGGCCGAGCACAAACAATCCGGGCTTACCAAACGGGTTCTCGTGCTCCTCCTTCGAGCTCCAGTGGGCAGCTTGGGAACCTTGCCCCGGCTTCTTCAACTTTTGCCGTCTCGAAGCTTAGAGGCACCCAGCGACCGCAACGGGTTGCTCGCCCCTCCCTCCGAGTCAGTGCAGATGGTGATGCTTGAGCAGACGCTATCCTCACTGTCACGCCCACAATCGCGTCTATCCTGGCAGTGCCGGTAAGTCCTGTGCGGCCCTTCTTGAAAGACCTGCGAGGGGTCATGACCGGAAGGTGTGTTTCAGGGCAATGGCCAGGGTAGTTTTGGATCAGGGCCCACCCCGCCTCCCGAAACTAACCAACGCCCTGAGGCTGACCCGCACTGTGCAGAAACTGAGCCCCGAAACTGCTGCTTCCTGATCCGAAACTCCCAGCAGCCAATGCGAAACTAGAACCCCGAAAATGTGGGTACTCGTACCTGCGAAGACCTCACCAGCAATTGTCGCACGCTGTCACCCCAGCCTGGGTAGTAGTGTTCGTCAACTCCGGCATGTCCATGTGGTCCATGAGAGATGCAGCCGCGGTGCTCAGGCACCCGAAACTGTCATAAACTGTTTTCATCCGTTCTCGCTGTTTGGCCACGGTGCCCGATCGTCGAAACACTGCCCGCTCTGTCGCGGGAGCAACCGCAACAACAGTTCGTCTGGGCGCACGATCCTCGCATGCGGCGCGAATCGCAGCTGCCATGAGTGACGCTTGTGACTGAGCAGCTGGGGGGAACTACTCTGCACTGCAGTCGCTTGGGCCTTGGTGTGAGTGTTCGATGTCTGTGTCTCTCAGGGTCGGGAAGCTTGTGTGGAACTGCAGGTGCTATGGCACTCATCCTTTCAGTTCTGAGCTGCACTCGTTTGGGCAGCGACGATGTCGTTTTGCTCGCGTGCTGAGTCTTGGGTTCAGAGGATCCCGGCCGCTACAAGTACAAGTGTTCCTTGCCCAGCAGGTACCGCATTGGCGTTGTCGTTGTTGTCGTTGCTGTTGCGGATGCTGTTGCCGTTGCTGTTTCCGTTGCTATAGTTGCTGCTGCCGCCGCTGCCGCTTTCAGACGGTCGTGCATGACGTGCAGTGGCAGGGCACCTGCAACGCAGGAGCAAAGCAGTTCTTCGTTTGACATGACTGCTGGTTACCGTGTTTCATGCGGTTCAACTGGACTGTTGTTCTTTCAGCAAAGAAGTTCTTAGACTCACGGTTGAATTCATCGGGCCGTTTGGCAGAAAACTCCAAGGACGCCCTTATGCAGGTGATGCAAAGTTTCGCATCATTGTTGCTTACATTCCTCTTGGAACCACAAAAGCGAACTGGGAACGATTATAGGGCAAAATCGCCAATAGGTTGGTTATCTTGGATCAGTTTCCTGGTCCGGGTCGTAGGAAAGACACGACAGACAGAGTGTGTGCGCGGGCCTGTGAACACCCTCAGTGTACGCCTCCCAGATAAAGGCGTTGATCGATTTCTGTTTTTTTCACTGCAAGGAATTGGGTTGGTAAAAGCATATAGCAACAAGATGTGAATTTCGATTAAGGGATTGTGCATGCCTGGTGCCCACCCTGAAAGGACCACAAAACCCGGGTTGAAACACCATCACAGGAGGCCAAAGGCCTCATACAAAGTGATTACACAGGGCAGCCAGTTTGCAAGCAGCGGAGTCTGTTAACTTGGCTGTTGCCTACTCGAGCATAAGTCCAGCCAAGCAGGTTCATGTGCAGTTCGGGATCGCAGCTTCACTTGTCTGTTGTGTTTCGATATTGTTGATTGGAGCCGTCCAGCCTGTTTGTCCGGTTAACAGGACATACAACTCATGAACAGACCATGGCAGTCAGGGAAACACTTGTTTTGCACCATGAAGCTCCAGAACAAAGTTGCAAACGGCGAATGCATAAGAAATCTGCGGTTGGCAGTGGCACATGCGCCACAGGAATATCAACGAGTGCACTTCCGGCATCAGTCAAAGCCTTTCCAAGTGATATCCCCAAAGGTCCTCTGCTACATTGCCGCCAGAGTTGGCTTGTCGTAAGGCTCGCTGGTGTAGCCTGCGACATACCGCATCCGAGCATGATGCCTTTTGATTTTTGAAACTCTGGCTCCTTTCACCTTTTGCTTGTTTGGCCTTCTTGTCAGTAACATCACTGTGAAACATGCAACACGCATCACGGCCCTATGACTCTTGACCCTGCAATTCTGCCAGCGATTTGGGGCACTCCAAACACGCATCCAGAACACGCCCGACGTGTTCCCGCGTCGCCACGCCAGTGTCCCAGCCTCCCCCCCGGTATGCACCCTCACCAGCCGCAGGGTTAGGCCAGGCCTCCACATCGCGATCCTCAAAACAGTCGACTGTTTCGGCCATCTTCGCAACACTCTGGCCTTTTTCGCACTATCTCCGCATCGCCCGTGCGCAGATGAATATGATGGCGATGGTGTTGATGACCACGAAGCTGATGATGATGTTGATGATGATGACGGTGATGATGATGGTGCCACTGATGGCGATGGAGATGATGATGATGATGATGATGATGATGACGGTGATGATAATGGTGATGAGGACGGTGATGACGACGGGTGATGATGTTTCTGATGCTGATGATGGTGGTGATATCGGTGGTATTGACGATGATGGTGGTGGTGAGATGTTGCTGACGCTGCTGATTCACTGCTGAGGGTGGTGATATTGGTGATCGTGCTGATGGTGATGACGTGATGGTGATGATGATGAGGATGATGTTCGGGTGCTTTGGCGGTGGGTTCAGCGCACGCACTGCGCAAAATCAGTTGCGACAACGACAGCACAGGGAAATTTCTGAGGGCCGTACGTAAGCAAGTATCCGGAATCTACAGTTAGTCTTGCAACATGCAAGAAGAGGGTCTGGGACGCAAGAAGGAATTTCCAGACAATCATTGGCAAGCTTTTAATGGAGCAGTTTTCTCAGGTCCTTCAGTTCTGAACTTCACTGGAAGTGTAAACTATGGAGACTTTGTGTGAGGTTCCAGTAAGAGTACATAAGGTGTTCATAGGGTGTTATACGGGCTTTACCTGTGCAAGGGTTTCGGCTCAACCCAATCATAGCTTCAAACCCCAAGGCAGACTTTTAGCATTCAGGTTTATTGTTTAGAGATTAAGGCGGCTTATATGTCCTGGTTAACTTCACCGTAAGGGTTCAGGGTTTAGGGTTAGGGGCTTTGTGAACTCAAGTGTAAGGGCTTAGGATGCATGGTTCAGGGTTTAAGGTTTGGGGTTTTGCGAATAGGGCTTATGGCTTACGGTGTAAGGTTGTTGGTTTAGCGTTTAGGACTCTAGGTTTTGGGGCCTAGGCTTTCGAGATTAGGGTTTAGGTTTCAGGAGCTTTGTTAGCTTAACTTGAGGCGTTCAAGGTTTATGACTCAGGATTTGAGGTTCAGGGTTTAGTAATTTCGGCTTCAAGGTTTATAGTTTAGGGATTAAGGCAAATGTGTTTGCTTACTTCATTGCAAGGACTCGCGATTTAGGGGGTTTAGGGTTTAAGCTTTGTGGTTTAGTGTATGGTCAAGGGTTTGAGATTTTAAAGCTGTTGTTAACTTTATTGTAAGGTTTAGGGCCTGGGGTGTTTTTAGTTTTTGTATACAGTGTTTGCTCATTTAGGCATGGAGTGCAGCCACATATCGCGTGCTTGCGTCAGCATGTGTTCACACCCAACTTGCCCTCAAGGGGCTTTCTTGCTCAGTGCTTCCCTTCGACGTTCAAAATACAAGGACCACACTTCACAACAAGCCAAAGCTGAGATGGATTGGTGTCGGGTCGTGGGTCATCGCAGCCTGTGCCGGCCGATCGAAAAGAAGCAATGCGTTCCCCCGATCGCTCGAGGTTAAACATCTACCCCTAAGAGGTTTGTGAGAAAAAAGTTCCACCTTTTGTAAAGCTTCGTTTTTTTCAGGATTCCTGAAATTTGCGGAAAATTTCATTGGACAAAAGCAACGATTTAGTATCCTTCGTGTCAAGGAAGTCATTGCAAAGGAGAAATCAGGAGAGGCCCGAAGAAGGCCTGGGAGGCTGTCTGTGAGGTTAGGACTGGCCCGGGGCGGTGCGGGTCCCCAGAATCTGCCAGCCTGAGGCCCAGAACACGGTCGACAACTAGTAACTTCACGGTGAGGGGGCTTGGGGTAGCGGGGTGGCATGACTACAATCGTCGTCTACCGGGAGGCTTTACCCTCACCGTTGTGGCGCTCGGTCGGGTGGAGGCCTTGAGGAAGCTCAGAAGTCATGGTGGGGTTTGTGGGGATCAAAATCGGTCGAGGGCCACTTTCAGCATGCCTGGAAACCACTTTTGGAACTTGGAATTTTACATCCGAAGCTGGACCATGGTGGAGAAGATGACATCTTCCCTCCTGGCATTTTGGACGTGGGCTGTGACGTGCCTGCAAAGAACAGTTGTTTTTTCTGCACGAGGGCGTTGGATGGGTTCAACGATGTGTTTGGCACGTCTGTGGTGAAGGTGAGGTGGGATCCATAAAGTTGGACCAGCGTCTGCCAGAGACCCTTTGCAAGTCATGCAAAGTCGCCAGGATTGTGGTTTATCCACTTCGGGTGCATTCGCTTAAAGAGCAAAACACGAATGAGTTGGCAGAAGATGTCCATGCGTGGATTGCGCTGCGAGATCACAGCATGGAGCAATTTGTAGAACGATGTTGTGAATGATCAAGAATCAAAAGAAGCGACAGAGTGGAAGTCAGAGTTGAAGGTCATAGTAAATCCGTGCTTTGGGTCAGGTATTTGGCGGGGCTGGTGGACTCTCAGTTGAGTTTCATTGCAGATGTGAGCAGTGAGCATGAAACAGGTGCAGGTACTCAGCTACTTAGACAGACTGGCGAAGCAACTGGAGTCTTTGCAATGGCAGGCAAACATCAGAGGGACAGATGCATGACCAGAGGCTTCAGGGTACAGCCCACTGGTTGACCACAGCAGGGGTCGGATAAAAGTCATCATCATCATCGTCATCAAAAAGTCATCACCATCCTCATCATCATCATCTTCGCCATCATCACCACAATCGCCACTAGCACCACCATCACCATTACCATCACCACCACCATCAGCATCAGCATCCACGCCAGGGCCATTATCACCACCATCACCAGTACAATCACCCTCACCACCGCCGCAACCGCCACTGCCACTGCCACTAGCCATCGCCACTGTCACCGTCATCATCATCATCATCATCATCACCATCATCATCATCATTATCACTGTCAGCATCATCATCTTTTGCGCCATCACCATCATCATCACCATCATCGGCATTGGAGTTGAGGGCAGGACGAAACTCAGAATTGTATCATATGCTAAAGGGGCCAAGCCCGACGCAACCCCGAAGCACAAAACCATGCGACAAAAACTAGTCAGCAAACCATGAAACCCACATCTCGACGCCAAACCTGTATGTTCATGAGCCGTGGAGGGGTGCGCCACGCAGCCAACCACAACCCAACCGCAATCGCAGCAGGGGGTGGCGGCAGCGCGGGGGGAAATGGGGGCGTAATCAAAGGGTTTAGGGGTTCAGGCTAAAGGATTCGGGTTTCGGGTGTTTCGGGATTAGGGTTTAAGGTTGGGGGCTTCCGGGGACCTGAGCCGCACCACTCGCAACGCTTGTGTCGGGGCCTGGCATGGGCGACTTCGCTACTTTTCGTAGCTTCGCAATTTTTCTCGAGTTTCTCAACTTCGGTCGAGCATGTCCACCTCAGTTTCAGCCTTCATATGGGACCCAAGATTTTTCCTCATCTGTGACCCTAAAACCTTCTCATCTGTGACCCAAGGTCTTCGTTTTTAGTACAAGGGGCACAGAATCCAGATCACCCCAGATGCATGTAAGCGGCTGGTGCCATGGCTGGCTTCATCGGCTGCTACTACTACTACTACTACCACCACCCTAAACCCTAACCCCTAAACCCCAAACCCTGAACCCTACCCCCTAAACGCTAAACCCTAAAAAACCCTAAACCCTAAGCCGAAGCCCCCTGAACCCTAAACTTCAAAACCCTGAAACCCTAAACCCAAAACCGAAGCCACTTGAACCGTAAACCCAAAATAACTTTAAGCCCTAAACCCTAAGACCGAAAACCATAAACCCTAAGCTAGAACCCCCTAAACCCTAAAAAAACCCAAACCGTAAAACCGTAAGCCTTGAGCAAACCCTACCATAAATCTTAAACCTTAAGCTCGAAAGCCGAGCAAACCTTAAACCCTAAACCCTAAGCAAACCCTATCCCCCCCCCCCTAAGCCCTAAGCCGAAGCCCCCGCAACCCTAAACCTGAAAACCCCTAAACCCAAAAAAACCTTCAGCCCTAAACCCCGAGCCCTGAGGAAAAACCCTAAACCCTAAGCCGAAACCCCAAACCGCAACCCTAAACCCTAAACCCGAAAACCTGCGAAACTAAACCCTAAACCCTGAAAGCCCTGAGCTCTGAACCTAGACCCCAAAAAGCCCTAAGGCCTAAACCTTGAAACCCGAAGCCCTGAGCAAACCCTAAACCCTAACCCGTAAACCCTAAGCCCTACAACCCTTAAACCTTAAGCCGAAGCCCCCTAAACCCTGAAACAAGGCCCAGAACCCTTAAGCTCTAAACCCTAACCCCGAATCCCCCCAAAACCCTAAACCCTAGAGCCTAACCGCGAAACCCTAAGCCCTAAACCGAAAAAAGCATAAACCCTGAACCCAAATAAACCCTAACACCTAAAGCCTATAAAACCCTAAACCCTGAGCCGAAGCCCCCTAAAGGCTAAGCCTTAAAGCCTAAGCACCCGAAACCCGAAGCCTAAACCCTCAACCCCGGACTGAAACCCTAAAGCTCAATCCCTGAACCCTTCCCCCTAAACGCAAGCTTTTGGGTCACTGGCGAGGGGTTTTTGGGCCACAGATGAGGGATTCTTTTGGGTCACAAGTGAGGGTTGGGCCTCCACCTCAGGCCCAACCAACATGTGTGACTTTGGCCCTGATCGGCTGTGTGTTGTTGGACCCTGACCGGCCCTCAATTTTGTGAACCTGATCTTGGCTTGCTCTGTCAATGTAGGAGCCCAAGTTGCCAGATTCAGCTAGGTAAGCACAAGCATTCCGTGTTTTCAGATCAGGCGTAATATCAGTCGGGCTCAAAGGTGTAAGTGCTGTGGTCCTTTTTGCGGTCTGTTTGGCTTGGATGAGAAATGGAACTCACAGATTGATAGAACCGTTCCTCACGCCCAATTCGATACGAGTGTTGGAGTTGCCGGAATCGCTGCGGCGCTGTGGCTGCCTTGCCCAACCTGCGAACGGAGCATGCTTGGCGGTAGTAGCTGATAATTATGGCCGGACGTGCTTCGGGGCCACGGCCGTCTGTACTTGCGAGCTGCAATCGCCGTCCGAGTAAACATGACATGGGCTGCCTGCTGTTGATGTTCAACATTGGCAGAGGAATAGTCACATGTTCATGCTTCACAGCTTGTTTCCTCTTCTCCAAGGATGGCAATGCCACATCATGGGCATAGCTTGTGAGACTTGTCCGAGCATTGCGCAAGCGCTCTGCGCTTCAAGCCTTTTACCCCATTTTTGACAACACCTTCTGTTTTGCTGGTGTGTTTCCCTCAAAACCGAAGCTCAGAACTCCAGTCAAGCTTGCCTTTTGTGCAGTTGCGGCGCAGTTCTGTTATGGCGAGCGGCGTGTGTGTGCTCGCGCGTTCGTGGTTGCGCCAGTTCTTGGAGAACAGCAGAAACAAGATGCAAACAGCGGGAGAAAAGACGAGAACGAGTCAACGTCGGAGGGAACCGGTTCCTGTGACTGCTGAGACTGAGACGATCGCAGAAGCCGAGGGGAGAGGAAGGGCTGACCACGTACATTTGGGATTTTAGGCTTCGAAGAGGATCTCGGGATGGGTTGTCGAAAGATTCATGACCTGAATGGCTCATGTGCCAGGCTCAGGCTCCTTGCCTGGACGAGTATCGGGAAAATCTGCTCAAGGACATGGGCGAGAAGTTATAGACCGTTTCACATATCTGATATGCTTGTGCGACAGAAGCAAAAATCATGAACGACAAGTCTAGTTTCAACGTGTCACAAAGGCAGCCGTCGTGTGAAAGAAGTTGGGAGCCGCTGGGGTTGTCAGGATTTGTTCGACTTCTCCAGC
This sequence comes from Symbiodinium sp. CCMP2592, assembly GCA_905221615.1. NCBI lineage: Eukaryota > Dinophyceae > Suessiales > Symbiodiniaceae > Symbiodinium > Symbiodinium sp. CCMP2592. Next base: position 87,275 of record CAJNDT010006089.1, on the reverse strand, counting down.
TTCCATCCCAGAGACATGCTTCGACGATTGCCCCGCACCCGAAGATTTATGGGGATTCCGAGGCGAGCCACAGGACAATGACCGAGCTGCTCACCTAGTAAGTGGTGCCAAACTGTGCTGACATGTGCTGTGACAGTATGCTTAAGTCTAACGAGGTGAGGCGCGGTGTCAAGGAGGAGAAGGAAGAATGAATAGCCGGATGGTTCCCGGCTCCCTGGTTGGCTCTCCCGCTGTCGACAGGACAGAGTAGAAGATGCCTTGCAAAAGATTGGGGACGACCAGCTGGAGCTCTTGCAGTCCATGACCTCCCTCAAGGCATGACACAAGGCAGTCACGATGCTGTATGCTGTAGACGGCCGAGCTTTTGTCAGGGTGTCACTTTGGTGGATCCATCCAAAACTCCTGACAACAAGGCTTTTGGGTCACGCTCCTTTGACATTCGTGGTGAGATTGTGTACCGTGACCAAAGGGAGTCTTCATGTTTTACGCGAGCGACCCTGACAATCCCGCGGAGCACCTAGGGCATCGCTTCGTGACCACCGGTATAGAACTAGGTGCGTGTTCGCAGCAAGGTTAACTCACGTGCCGTGGACTCAGACACTGTTGTCCTGCAAAGGCTGCATGCAGTGGCAAAGACACCAGGAATCAAACGAGATGCGACCGAGGCCATCGACCTATGTTGGACGGCCGGGCTTCCGCCGGAGGAAAGTGTGATCCTGGAGTCGATTAAGCCTTGTCTTCCTGTCCCTTGATCAGGAGGTGCGGGGCACCTGCGTTCTCTCGCGCACTGAGGAACCAAAGTGAAGTGCGATGTGGGGTTGCGCGTGCATGCGAGTCGGGCTGAGCTGACAAGGAAGTTGTTGAGGAGTTTTGCCGCGATCCGACCTGGCGCCGCCGGAATCTCAGACCAACACGAGCGGCTGAGCGGACTGTCATTTCTTGTGCCAATCTAGCTACTCTAAGCTTTCTTGAGGCTGTGATTTCACCCTAGATGATTGCGCCTCTCATGCTGCGTGGCTCCAGGAGTCCAGCAATTTCATGCTTGCAGATCTATGATGAATTCTTGGTGAAAGTGGTTGTGCGAGATGCACTAGTTTGTCGTTGTTGCTTCTCTGCCTCGTGCAGGAAGCTCGTCAACGTCGAGTTGAGCGGAGGGCTTGGCAAGCGCATCCGGCAGAGCTTGCCCTCTGATCGATGCTGCCAGGTCGGGCCAGAAGCGAGAGGATGATTCGAGATGGCCGGATCGTGCAGCTTCTGGCAGCTCTTGATTTCAACGACACGGGAAAATATCCGGTGTCTCGGCGAAGGTTCGCCAACTTAGCCGATTGTGAAGCACCAATGCCGGGCGGAGCGATCGACGGAGCAGCATCGTGCTCAGACTCCCAAGAGTTCAAGGTTTGCCACTGCTGATCAGACTTGGGAAGGTTTGGAAACAAAGCGACGACGAGATCGACATTTCCTTCGATGCAGGTCTCGGATTCCACTTTCTTGCGAGACATGCAGTCTTACGGGGATGAGACTTCCGGCCGGGGCAGACGTCGTCCGGCCTTGTTGGAGTTTCAGTGAAGGAACCGCTCATTACTTCGCATTTTCGATTGGCAACATATTGCTAACTTGCACGGTGGGTTCTGTGCCGGACTCTGCTAGACAAAAGCCATTCGAGGACCTTTCGCAGGAATCCGTGCGACGAGACGAGACATCAATGTGCAGTACACAAGGAGGAGTTCCGTCGTATTGGGACGGTGGCAGTGGCATGGTGTGCCACTTTCGGAGTATCTTGCGAGCTTGCAGCGTGTTGTCATCCTTGGAGGACCCTGTTCGTGCGATTACGAGGTCGAGTCCTGTGCAATGCAGAGCTGGCTGGTGAGGCATGATCACATGTTTCACAGGGTTACTTTAAACGGAGTCGTGCCGAAGAAATTGAGAGACAAGGTTGATCCCCAAGGCTGCTGCTGGACGTTTGACCGCGATCGATATGCCTTGCAGGCACCGTCGTCAAGATTTGCTCTGTTGTGCCGTGACACAGCGCGAATGCTTCGGACCCGAAGCATTTGATTTGAGGTGACGCTGTGCAAGTCGAACGCGACGGTGTGGGAGCAACTAATTCGACGCGAAGTCAGGCCTGGCGAGGCCCCGCCCCGGCCGCTTCAAGTTGACACTTGGTCAGTTACAGCGGGCCTGGAGCGAAGCTTCTTTTCACCGGCTTATTTCTCACCGTTCAAAAGGGTTGCCGATGTGACGAACTTGGCATCGCAACCCCTTTACCGGCACTTAGCCATCGATCATACCGTCATGCGCAACTTGCGCCCGTCCACTGAGCTGTATCGGACTTTATCGTATAGCGCTCCACCTTCCGCAACACCATGGGCAAGAAAATGCGCGCCACAGGCATCATGCCCCAAAACCGTGCTCATCACATCGTCGGAACAAACGGCGCGGGGCCTCTTTGCTTGTTGCAAACTTGCGGTGTAGTGTGAATCGTCGCGCAAACTGTTTCTTGTGGGCCAGCGCATCTAGAGCAGGACGATGGGCAGAAGGAAGTGCAAAGCAACTTCCCAAGCTGTGCTGCTTTGGAGAGAAGTGGAAGGAGATTCCTGCAACGTGCATCGCTGTGTGAGACATGCTGCAAGGGTATCGTACCGGCTAGGATATCGAAGAGCTTGTTGATCGGCAGAAGACAAGGTTCTGCTGAGGGACGCCGGGGTACGTGCATGAAATTCGTTGTGTGCATCTGCATTTTGTTCTGCCTTGTGTTGCAGTTGCAACCTCTCCTGGAAAAGTTTTCAGTGCAGTGCACTGCGTCTACCAGCGACCAGGAAGTTGCAGCAAGCAAGCCGCTTTTCGGCTGGCCTTGACAGCAGACCTTGGCGGTCCGTGATACAACGCATGTACCAGGTAACAGCCACAGCTGCCTAGGTCAGTGCCCGGCCCGTCGTGCATGGAAGAATTGCGTTCAGTTGTACAGGACCGATTCCTGCACTTGTATAGGTGCGCTTGACACAGGTAGTTGCGGAATCAGTCAAAAGCATTGAACACAGTCACGGTCGCGTGTATGCAAACATGTGCATCAAGAAGTTTGAGGCTCTGGACGGACCACTGTTGAGTGAACCATGTTCCACCCTGGAGAATTACAGAATGTTCGCGCTGTAGTGGAGTGGTCACGGCAGAGCAGATCTGGGTTCCAGTGCCGGACTCCAGTACCTGTTTGCAGGTGCCGGACGTTGAAGCTCTCTGTAACGCATGCCTCTCAGGTGCGAACCCAACTCAGCGAAAAGGAGGGCTGTGTAGGAATTTTTGCGGAGCCTGGAGCTTGGTGGGGCTTGCAGGGTAAACAACCGTGTGCTAGTTGTCGTTTTGTCTCCAACGGCTCTTAGTGTAGCAGCATTGCCGGACAGGTGAGCTCACAGGGCATGAGGTACAGTGTCAGAGTGAACACATAGCCTGACATAGCCTGATTGCACAGCCATGCCAGCTCCAGTCTATAACCGGCCCCAGACACAGCACAAGGAAAGGGCAATGTGTGCAGCATGCCGCCTTGTGGAGAAGGCAGGTCCACCTGAAGCGACTGGCTTGCTGCACTGGCAGAAGCCGCAGCAAAGCACCGGTTTCGCAGCTTTGGAAAGTGGAGGGGTTCATAGGCGGAGTCAACCGTTTCCTCCATCCCCTTCCCCCGTTCACCTCTCTACTTAGAGTATTTGCCCGGAGGCTGCGCCATGGGCCTCCGGGCGTTCCTGCGACCCAGATCCAGGCAACGTCTTGCGCAAGTGTTGAGCTCGTAACGCCTTGCCAGCCGTGGAACTTTTCGCCAGATCTTACCTGTCAAGGCGAACCGAATGCAGGGAGCCTCGTGCAGAGGCTCGTCGAGCATGCAAGTTTTTGGTCTGCGAACTCCCTTTTCTGGTTGTCTTGCATCAGACTCCGAAATTCAAGGCCGCACGCCAGCAAGACGCGGCAGGTGCACCGAAAGCCAAGCAATCCGTCAAGCTTCTCAACCCCAATGCGGCTGTGCAGAAACGTTGAATTCCCCGACACAGCCGGACGTGCCGCTGGAAAGCATGGCCCCCGGCTCAGCGACTTGACTTGGCCGCCCAGCTTCCATTTTTCAAACAATGCGCAGATTGACTATCTGGAAGGTCTTCGAGTACTGAAACGGCCAGCACGATACCGGTAGTAGCAATGTTGCCTTGACTGTGCTGCCAGGTCAGAGAGGCGATGAAGCCACATCTGGCAGCGTTGCAGGAGGGGCTCACACCTGACGTGTGTATACATGTGCATGTTATCCCAGCTCGTTCCAATTTCCTGTTGGGCACGACGCCGTGGCAGTTGCACCCCGACCAACCGGACCCGCGTTTTCGTATGAACTTGGGACCATCGAAGTCGTCTTGGATGATGCGTCAGATCTGGTCGGATCACTGGTGCAACGGGGGGGTCGTGTGGGAGATCGGCTGGAGTCCGAGGACTGCGTTCGCATGGTGGCGTCATGCCGGGGCTCTCATTTGGGCGCAGGGCATCAGATCATCACAGGTCATGTTTGAAGTCCTCCGGACCGACAGACGTGTGGATGTTCTGTCAAAGGCGGTGTATTACTCTCAGTTCTGTACTGTAGGGGCACCCAGGGTAATGCTACTGTTGCAGTCATGGGTCAGCTTCTTCATACTCAACAAGGAGAACATCGCACTGTCTAGCGGCAAGCCATTGTAGAACCGGAGGGTTCTGAGAGTTCACCCGACATGGACATCGGCAAATGTGCCCACGTCGACTGGAACGAAGCCAACCTCACCAACATAGTGTGCATTGTGTGAGGAAGCACGACACGTGGCATGCGGTACACCGCGATGAACTTCCGGAATGGGGTCGGATGAAATTGTGGAGTGTTATGAACGGTGTGCGAGCCTCTTCCATGTCCGGCATGATCCGATTACCAGTATTTCCGATTCCCAGTTGTCCGGGACAGGAGGCGATCCTGCATGAGCTCGAAGGTGCCCAAGAAAGACTGCAGGCGCTTGATGCCACTTCCCCACCAAGCTGAGTTCGGCCCGTAGCTTGTGCAATAGCACTGTCATAGAGCTCCAGTACCGAGTTACAGTCTACCACAGCTTGTTGTGTGCCTGCACTGCATGAATGCATGAACATATGTGAAGAGCGAAGACAGCAGCCAGAAGCACATCGCCATTGCGATGTTTTATCTCTATTCTGCTCCATACAAGCGGAAGCTTTTCGGCTATTTTCGGAGCCTGTCGGCGAGAGCTTTACTTCGAGCTGCGAGTAGCACGGCAGGTGCCGAAGTCTCCCGTCTCGAAGTTCGCCCGCTCCCAGACTGTGGCAGGGCCCAGCGGAAGTGTAGAGCTTGCCTGTGGTGCACTCCTCCAGCCTCCAGCATAGCCAGTGTTCCAACAGACAAGCCCCGGCTCAAACTCTCCTTGCTGTGTGACACGTCTGGGGACACTGGACGTTCAGCTGAGGCAACAGTGAGCATTGACGTGACAGAGTCTGGGCCCATAGAGGAGCATGCCGCTGAACTGCTCTCTGTTTGGAAGTGTCAAGGCCAGAATCGCAGCCCTGTGGCAAGGCAGGACGTGTTGTATGCTCGGTGTACTATGTATGTACAGTACCATAACCAACATACATCGGTGTACATATACAAGTATAGAGAGAGAGAGAGAGAGAGAGAGAGAGAGAGAGAGAGAGAGAGAGAGAGAGAGAGAGAGAGAGAGAGAGAGAGAGAGAGTGGGGGCTGTTCCCCCTCGCCGGGCAAAGGGGGGGGAGCCTTCCCAGTTAACCTTCAGTCTGTTGGAGGGGAGCTGGGGGGTTCTTCCCAGCGGGTGCTTGAGCCCTCCGTCCGCGGGCGTTCAGCTCAAACGTAAACGAGGGGGCTTGTAGCCCGTTGCAGCCATGGCCTAATGAGACCAGTCGCAGTGGTGACGGCTGTTGCTAACGGGGCACTGGCACAAACTCCTGAAGTCGATGGTGGGGGCGCTTTAACAAATCACTCAAAGTCCTTCTGGCAAGTCATGGACAGGCTTGCGGCCATGACCAGCGGAGGCTTTCGGGAAGTACACAAACTCCAGACAACGACTACACAACGGGTTGGTCCAACAGACTTCGACCGTGAAGACAGCCCCGGCTTGTTGGCAAGACGTGCCGCGCAGACAGTGGTGGAAGGCTTTGGTCCCGGACAAGCGCGACAAGGGCAGCCAAAACAACGCAGCAAGGACGAGGGAGCCGTTGGTCACAAGACGATCCCGTAGATGCAACTGAGCACAGAGGCTTGAGAGCGCTGGAGCTGAGGGGGGGCGAATCATTGTGCATGTGCTTTACCAACAGCTCGCTGACAGTCATGTCGTGCCTATGATGGTTGTTTGGAGTGTTTGGGGGGCGTTGCTGCTTAGTAGTGTTGTGTCGGAAACCAGACATTGACTGTGAGCTGCAATCTTACCGCATGTATTTGTTGTACATTGGGCCATAGGCTCGTGAAGTTAGGCATCCGTTACAAACACCACAAATGTGGCACCAATACTTGAGCTACTTAGCGAAGAGCTTACCGCGAGGTGGGGGGCGAAGCCTACCTAGTTGAGAATTTGGCAGGGGGGCCCAATTCGATTTGAAGGACGACCGTGTGTGACTAAAGTCAGAGAGCCCACTCGAACCAACCGTGTTCGGGCCAGCATGTTTTTGCCTCCACCTGCCCCTTTACTGCAGTTGTGCTTTGGAACCCGAGTTCGAGGTCCCGTTGTAGCTCATAGTCCAGTTGTGTACGGTAGTCGTGCGTACTTGTTGTGCAGTGCTTCGCCGAAACAGTGTTGTAGGGGGAGCGGCACAGTTTTTGTAGCGAGCCCGCGACCGGAGCAAACAGTGCACACCGGCGCTTTTGGGCGTAGCTCAGAGAAACCCGGTGATGGTGGGAAGAGGCGCGAGGCCGGGGGTTAATAGCCTAAAGTACAGGGTTGGGGGATATAACGGATCTGGCCGGCGCCATCTTTCACCACGGGGGGTCTCACCCGACGAACTGAGACCAGTGCGCGCACGTGCGCGGGGGAGGGTTGCACCTCTCCTTGGCTGAGTGCAAGCAAGAGAGAGAGAGAGAGAGAGAGAGAGAGAGAGAAAGAGAGAGAGAGAGAGACAGAGACACAGGCGTAGCGCTCGCGCGCAGGGGGGCAGGGTTCCGCGCTCTGCTTCCCACACACCCTGCAAGCAAGCAAGCAAGAGAGACAGAGAATCCCCTCTTCCTCTGCCCTTGCGAAAGACCAATAAGTACAGTAAAAATAGCTAAGCAAACGCGTACTTAAACAGTAGTTATGAATATACAACGTGGTTGCGCTTGCACTGAAGCAGACGAAGTGTCCGACAGCCGCCAGGCACATCCCTCAACTCGCTTTCAGAGGCTCGCTCAGCATTTTTGAGACGTCCTGCATACATTCGCAGTTGCAAGGCGGTGGACAACATCACTGTGATCCTTGCCTGTTGCAACTGCCTTCGCTTCATGTTGCCACATGTTTTCTTGCGCATCGCTATCGACTCTCTAAATGAGTTTACGGAGCTATCAGCTGATTTTCTCCAGCTGCGATGTTGAAACGTTCTTCAAGCAAGGGCAAGGGTCAAGAGACAAGCGAAAGATCGGCTACAAGTGGGGGCAGACGAGCACACGTGCTAGCCGGATGGAGGTTGGACATGGAGCTCGTCGCCCGTCGGAGATCACAACTTGTCAGACTAAGCTTGCATTAAGTGAGTCGCGGTCAGAACCCATTGAACGGAGTCAGAGGGAGAGTTTGTGTGCGCCTGGCCGATTACCGATACTTCGGCCGATTACCCCCAACGGTCGCACATAGCTCGACAGTAGCCACTGGTCGGGGAGTTGGGGAGCTTCGTGATTCCAGGGGTCTTGCCGCCTTGACGACGGCCTGTTTGGACACGTCGGTCGAGGACGAAGTGCTCGAGGAGCAGGCCGGCCGTATCCGGCCGTCACGAAGCGGAGTTCAACAAACGCTTTCATCAGCTTTTGCTGCGGCTTTCGCTGTGGCTTCAGCCAAGCCTTTCGCAGCGGAGGATGCAGACTTGGCAGATCCCCTTGTCGGCGTCCTGCCCCCAAGGCCGCGAGACAGTGTCTCTGTTGGTTGCGTTGTCTAGAGGCAGTCAAAGACGGCTCCGATGGCCATCGCAAACCGAGCCGCATCACCTTCGAAGGGCCGCTGCCCCGGAGCGTGACCCAACATTCCTCGATCTTGGTTTGCAGTGCTGTAGAGCATGCTTCCGGGTGCAACGACACGGTGGAATTAAGGTTAGGGCAGCAATCTGGTTGTGACGAGCCAGCAGCGCCCGACACAAGTGACGAGGATGCGGCAATCGTTCACCGTGCATCAGTGCTTCCCCTGATTGAGCTGCCTTTGCTGCAGGAGATGCCTATGGCGCGGCAAAGAACCGGTCCTGGCCTTGGAGGATGCCGTGTCGAGACGCTTAACATGAGCATTTCACGTTTTCGCGAGGCAGTGACACATCCTCCGTGAACTGGCTAGCCGCCCAGCCTTGCAACTGACTGTTATTGTGGCAGAGGGAAGCAGACACCTGTCTGCAGCAGTTGTTCTCGGGCGACTGATGCGCATCTCGATTCGGAGCTTGAAGCTTGTGCTCACACTCGCAATCAGCAAAGTCAGCCGCATGTCGCTTCTGTTTCAGTTGGTGACCTGGGGTGACCCGGCCCTGGTCCTTCAACGTTTCCAGAGGCGCGCAGACGCCCTCGACGTTGGCGAGTACTGGGCAGCAGAAACTGCCGCAAAGAAGGCTGGGCCGCTAGACTAGTGTGGGAAGGGACCTATCTCCATGATCAATTTGGTGCAGGGGAAGACCTCCATTGACTCCATCGTGGCTCTGGTCACTTGGTTCGCGCTGAACGGATTTCACATTCTGCCTGCTTGACCCTGCCGGCTGCGCCATAATGTTTTGTTTGGTCATATTTGACCAGTGTCCGCGGCCGTTGCGCGAGTGCATGGCGAAGGTGCAAGCTGAGAGGGAACGATGGGACGAGGAGAAGGAGGTTCGCAAAGCCTTGGGGTGCACCTGTTTTGGGTTGTCCTTGGTGCCGAAGAAGGCCTTGGAAGCCAACATGGAGGAACTCAAGGATCGCAAGCTTCGTAGTGCATGGAACCGTGAAGAGGTCAGTTGCAATGACCGTGACAGGAGAAACTGCGGTCTATGCAGGCTCGCAAGCGGATCTGAGAGTAGCTCTGGACAAATTTTGTAAGCGTGGCATGCCTGGGTCCGACAATCCCAGTTGATCTTGACGAAAGCAGTTTGTGAGACATAGCTGCTATACACAACTTCTAGCAGAGCACCTCACTCAAGGCTCAAGCCCACAGGACCGCTGACGTCTGTAGCTGCACTCGATAGCATAGATTGGCTGTCTTGTTGCCGCGCAGGCGGCGCGAAGCCCCGATGCGGAAAAGCAGGCTGAGACATGCTCTGCAGAGAAAGATTTGCCATCTTTCCGACGTCAACTCCGGCAAATGCAGGCCCTGAAGCGCGAGCACCAGGAGCTGCGCAAGGTTACGGCCGACTGACTGTGACCGATTTCCGAGATCGCGAAGCACATGTTACGCGCCACAGGTAATCAAAGCGCGAAGTCGATTTGGTGCTTGGGTTTGTGCTTGTGGCTTAGGGTGTCCTGGAAAGCAGGCACACCACAGCTGGTATGGTGTGGCAAAGTTTGTCCTGTTAAGCATGACAGCACTTGAGGAACGACACATGAAGGAAAGCGAAGATGAGGTAAGCCGTGCCAGTATTATTGATGGTTTCTCTGTGCGTCCCACAGCCAGCCAGGAGACGGATACGGAAAAGGAGGACCCCCAGTGTTTCGTTCGGAAAGCTCTGCGAGGAAGTAGACTTGTGCTTCGTCTTGCCTGTGGGCAGGCGTTGCGACGCAAGATCTCGGATCTCTTTGTAAGACTCCGTGCGGTGTGGGTCACAGAGAGCGCGCTACAGAGATTGCTCGCAGTGGCGAGTTGAGTGTGCAGGCGAGAGCGGCGGCGGGCGCGGCTTCCAGCGAGTCTGATGTTTCACCCACCAGAAGGCCCTCAGCGTTGGGTGGTAGTTGCTAGTGGGCCGAAAACGACAGCAAAACAGTCACCACCGAAGCCCAACTCGAACCCTAGCAGAACCGGATCGACAGTAGAATTCCCATGCACTCAAAAAGATAGCTTCTCTCGCAGGGTCGGGCACATGTTTCTACCTGGAGCTTGCCGCCTGGTTGTGGCGAGGTGTCCCGGTCCAAGGATTCGCCGAGGGCAGTGACCCTGGCTTCAGTGCGATGTCGGGAGCCGAGGGCTGACTGCTGCAGATTGGCAGGATTTGGCAGGCATGCTGTTGCTTTGCTGTGTGTTCGAACGGAAGGTGAAAGGACCAGCAGACATCTCTCTGGCATTTGAAAGCAAAATGGCGCGAGCATGTGACGTCGGATGGTCCCTGCATCCCAGCATGATGCGCTTTGCCTGGCGCCGCACAGACAGATGCAGAGTGCGAGGTATCAAGGCGGACACATGTAACACGATGCCCGGAGACTTTAGAACATGTCAGTCAAGTATGTCACTCCATTTAGAATTCATGGGAGCAGTATGCAAGGTGTACAAATCACGGAGTAAGTAAGAAGGGCAATGTCTGCAGAATGCCGCTGTGCAGCGAAGGCAGGTCTACTGTCGTGCAGCTGAGATGTATGATGTTGTTATCGTTTGATGATCTGTGGGGTTTACGGTTGCTGTTGCTTCTGTGGTTGCTGCTGCAGCCGCTGTTGTTGTTGTTGTTGTTGTTGCTGCCGCTGCCGCTGCCGCTGCCGCTGCCGCTGCCGCTGCCGCTGCCGCTGCCGCTGCCGCTGCCGCTGCCGCTGCCGCTGCTGCTGCTGCTGCTGCTGCTGCTGCTTGTTTTGTTGTTGTTGTTGTTGTTGTTGTTGTTGGTGGTGGTGGTGGTGGTGTCCGTGGTGCTGCTGCTGCTGCAGCTGCCGTTGCTGCAGCTGTAGCTGTTGCTGTTGCTGCTGGCGCTGCCGCTGCCGCTGTGGATGGGGCTTTGCTGTTGCCGTTGTTGCCGTTGTTGTTGCTGTTGCTGCTGTTGTTGTTGCTTCCGTTGTTGTTGCTGCTGTTGCTGTTGCTGCTGCTGCTGCTGCTGTTGTTGTTGTTGTTGCTGTTCTTGCTGCTGTTGTGGTGAATGCAGGGGCGACGGCACCCAACCAATATCTCCTCATGTCAAGTACAAGTTCTGATCTGCAAATCTTTCGCAAAGCAGACCTAACAGCTATGCAGAGTTTGCTGCGAGCCACTGGCATCGTCTGCTGTTTGTGGAAAAATGCTGGAGCGAATCTGGCCGGAGGCTGCGCTATGGGCCTTCGGGCGCTCCTGCGACCCAGATCCAGGCAAGCGCAAGTGTTGAGCTCTGGCGCGGCCTTGCCTTGGAGCTTGTTGCCACATCTTAGCTGTCAAGGCGAACCGAGTGCAGGGAGCCTCGTCCGGAGGCTCGTCGAGCATGCAAGTTTTTGATCTGCGAACTCCTATTTCTGGCTGCCTTGCATCAAACTCCGAAACTCAGGCCTCATGCCAGCAAGACGGGGAAGGCGCACCGAAAGCAAAGGGGTAGCGCATTTTTGTTGTGCTGGCTTTTCTGTTGTTTTGTCAATGTTTATTGTTTTGGTTTGTTTTTGTGTTATGTGTTGGAATCGCTGGTGGTGTGTTTAATAGAGGGTGTCTGTCCTTGCGTTTTCTGGCCTCAAGAATCGTGACATTTATCTCGAGACCTATTCATTCGAACTTTGAAGCCCAGATCGGCACTTTACTATCGTTCCAACGCTTCGGGACAGTTTGGGGCTGTTTCTGAACAGGGTTCTAAGTTCTAACAGTTCCTGAGACTTGCATGATGGTTCCGGAGCCCCTGTTGGCGCTCACACACACACACACAAACAACCTGCCGGGCATTTCAAGTTATGTGACAGAGAGAAAGAAATCAGAAAGACAGAAAGAAAGAAGAAGGGATAGCGGACAAACGAGAGAAAGAAGGAACGAAGAAAGAACTAACGAAAGAACGAAATAACGAAATAACTCAAGAGCGACACAACGAAAGAACGACGCAGAGAGAAAGAAAGAACGACAGCAAGAACGACAGACAGAGATTTGGAGAGAAAGACCGAAACAATGAACGGAACGAAAGAAAGAACGACAGAACGACAAAGAGAGAAAGCGAAAGAACGAGAGAAAACAGGATCTAACGAGGTAAAGAATGAACTAACGAAAGAAGAAAGAAAGAAGGAGCTCAAAACAGAAGGACGGAAAGAATGAACACGCCAAATACAAAACTGACAGACATGAGCAATACATCAATACATACAACAATCAAAGCAGGACGAAAGAAAGAAGTAGAAAAAAGAGCGAGTTAAACCGTTGCGCAAGAAAGCAAGACGTAAAACAAGAGCAAGAGACGGAGAAGCAAGAACGAAAGAGCTGGATACATGAAACGACAAAGAAGAAGGAAGGCCAGCAAGGCACCCCATTCACAAGCTAGGTCGACGGGCGACAAGGAGTCCGACGATGCCTTTTCTCACATCATGAGACGAAGGACAAGAAGGCAGAGAAAGCCAAACGACCAGAGAGAACCCAAAGCCGATGGACGCCAAGGACACCAAGCAGGAGAACAAGAAAGCATGCAATGGGGATCCAACTCGGCACTGCGCCTCCGAGGGCTGGACCCGCCACGGCGGGAGCTGCACCAACAGTGCCGGCTGCACACATGACGCCGGACCGCGGGCTCGTCTTCCAGGGGAGGGGGGGTCCCGGCACAAGAGCAGGCCATCCGTGAGGAAGCCGTGGCACAGCGCAGAGCTTTGGAACCAAGGTCCAGAATCCCTGCAGGAGGGCACGCCTTGAGACTCGCGAGTGCAGGAGACGTGCAACGGTGCCGCAGCTACCTGGATGGGTGCCGGGGCACGCGAGGCCGGCGGAACCAGCTTCACCGCCGCGAAGACACAGGCAATGGCAATACACCAGCCCAAACTCGGGACTGGCACAGCAACTAATCAAGGCAGACCAAGCGATGGCGAGACAAACGATGGGCACCAACCACTTGGCAGGTGACATATGGCCACAAGTTTTGACCTGTGCCGGTACACCTCTTGCAACTGCCCCGGACCCGGGAGCCGTGAGCTACCCTGCTGCCGATGTACAAAAAAGGTGAAGAGGCATCCTTCTATAGATGCTTTGTACCTTCCTTCAATTTGTGACGAGGGGCACTCAATCAAACCGTGAACCCTGGAATGCCGGCGTGTCAGCAGCATGCCTAGGACATGCGAGGCCGAAAATTGAAACATGTTTTCCCTTGGTTGCGGACCAGCTGGGCCACCTTTCCAAAGAGGACCACCAGCTTTACTATACAGCCGAACTCATCTTCTGAAAACCAGGGGTGGGGTAGCTCCTAGGACCTAGGAGCGGGCTATAGCGGGCTCAAACCCCGAGCAAAGCAAAGAACGAAAGAAAGAACGACATAAGAACAAAACCAGAAAGAAAGACTGAACGATCGCAGAAAAAAAAAGCAGACATGAGGAAAGAGATAGCCGAAGAATGCATGCTAGTTATCAAGATCCACTTAACGTCTGTAGGCAAAGAGGATCTAGTCCAGTCTAGCCCATGAAACTGCTTGAACATGCATCACGATAGACCAGAAACAGCCAAAATACAACCAATATAGTATCATCGCTGTTATGAGCATGTCTGACGATCATGACGATTCTTGCTATTGTTATTCGTATTTCGTTACTGCTATTATGTCCTAAACTTACCTGTACTATGATAACGATTATGCTTGCAGGGGCGCGCCCCACTCACCCCTCCCGCACCCGCGCAATCATAAGCCGCAGAAGCTCGCTTCAGATAACATCTTGCCAGAAGAAAACAAGAACCCATATGGACCCTTTCAGAACCCGTGATATCCACTTTGTGTTTGCAAACGCGGGGCTGCAACCCAATCGATTTGTGATGCTTTGTGTTTAAGCCTTGCAAGCTTGCTTGCTATCAAGAACGTCGCAGCGTCAAAAAAGGAATTGCGTCTAGCACCTAACTCTTGCAGGAGTCTGCAAAACCCATCATGCAGGCATTCTGTTTGCAAACGCCATCAAACTGCTTATCAAGCACATCTAACTCTTCTGGAACCTTTGTCTATCCATCTGCAACCCCTCCACCCCCCGTCCGCTTGCTTCAGCCGTGCGAGCTCGCTTCAAATGGCGTCCATGAACCCATGAAAGAACCCGTGACACAGTATGTTTTAAACGGGAGAGGGCTGCGCCCCGCCCAAACGCCTCTGCTTTCTTCTTAAGCCCCGCGGCCTGCTTTCCAGAACATCGCGCCATCAGATTGATTGCTTCAGCACATATAGCTTTCATCGCACTTCACAAATCCATCATACAGGCATGCTGTTTGCAAATGGGGGCTGTGAAGCAGAACCCATATGGATCCTTCCACGATCCGTGATATAAGCGTTGCAGTAGCCGGTTTGGGCATGGATGCCTCGGTGATCGCACGCAATTAGGCAAGGACGTTGTGATCATACAACAATGAGGAATTGACATCATTAGGGTTTGGGCATGGGTGCCTTGGTGATCGTACATAACAAGGCAAGGAGGTTGCTAAGGTTTGGGCATGGATGCTTTGGTGATCGCACACAATTAGGAATGGACGTTGTTAGGTTTGGGGCATGGATGCTCTGGTGATCACTGGGAATGAGGCATGGACTTCTTAGGGTTCACGCATGGATGCTTTGTTTGGTGATCGCACGCAATCAGGAAGGGGCTTTATCAGATTAGGGTTCGGGTGTGGATGCTCTGGTGATCGCACGCAGTTGAGAATGGACACTATTAAGGTTTGTTCGTGACCGCAACCCCAGACTTTGAATCCTGAAGCCGCCAGAGGGAAGTGATCTATGCCTTATGGACGCTCCAATCGCACGGCGCAAGCGGGTCAAGGGGCGGATAGGTTGTGTCGTCTTGGCAGGTCTTTGCAGTCGGCCGGGCTCTCGAGACGAGGTAAAGCTTCTAGGGCCGTGGGAAGCGTGGAAACCGAAAAATTCACAGACCAAAGCAGAAGAATGCCACAACAGAGAAACCCATGCAGACGCAGCGAAAGTCACGACCAAGAGGCGATGGTCCGAAATCCATCTAAACTCAAAAAACGCCAGCAACACCATAGCAATAACATGAACAACCGAACATACGCAATCCATCAAGCCTCTCAACTCCAATGCTGCTGCGTCAGGAGCATTGAATCCAGCGACACCGCCGGACCTTCCACTGGAGAGCATGGCCTCCGGCTCAGAGACGACAAGGGCAGAACACAACCGTCCCCGAGCTCGCGCAAGGTCAGAGAGGCAATGAAGACACAAGTCGCGATGTTGCAGGAGTTTGCCGGAGCACTCGTCGCGAATACATGTGTCACACGCAATAATCACGCAGTGCCAGTGCTCAACAACGAACTTAGGTCTAAGCCATTCGATGACATGTTTCGTCCTCGGTAAAGGAGGCAGTCTTGCACGAGCTGGAGGGTGCGGTGGAGAGGCTGAAGAAGGTGCAGCGCTTGCAGCTGATCCCTTCTAAGAAGCCGAGCGCCTTAGACCCTAGAGCAAGGTGCAGAAGAGCGAGGATGCCGAGGACCTCCTCACCAACTTCCAGCGCGCCGTCTCTGCTCGGGCCTTGGGTCCGGACAGTCCGGGCCGTTGGGAGTGGGCAGTGGGCAGTGGGCAGTGGCGCGGCTTTGGCTTTGCAGGCTCAGCCAGACTCGGAAAAGGCGGCAAAGCCCGGTGCTGAGGCGCTCGGTGTCGAGACGGATCCTGGTTTTGACTCCCTGCCCAGGTCTGCACAATGGTTAGGCACCGGTTCGCAGGAGATTTGGTCCCTTCTCACAAACAGTCAAGTCAGACTTCCTGGCCAAATTCGGCGCAGAGCATGTCTGTACCAGGAGCTTCGCCCCATACGCCGTCCCGATAAAAGGCCCCGCGTATCCGTTCAGATCCAGCTGCCGTGGCTGCCTGCCGCATCTTGTATCCGGAGGCGATGGACAACTTCCATGTGCGATCCTTATGAAGCGGGCCCCGGCGTGTTGCTTTTATTTTGAACGCTGGCAGGGGCGGCATCGGTGGGGCACTGACGCCCGCATGCTTGGTGACACCACTGGAGGTTTGAGCTTCGAATGATGACTTGCGGCATTCCGCCGTGATGACCTGTGAACAGGATGCAGACACGCCAGCAACTTCAACTGTAGTCAGCGCAGCAGCGAGTGTCGTGCCGGCCAGTCTCATTCTCTGCCAAGCGCAGCCACTGGAACGCGAGCATGTCAGGAAGTCGCGAGCGACAACTCAGACTCGCCGCCTATGTCCCGCCGACCATCCCTAAGGGACAGCAGACCAGAGATGACCAGAGGGTAGCCGGTGTGGTTCCAGTGTCCGTGTGTGCAGGATGGCAAGGACATGAAACAACCTCGCAAAGCGAGCCGTATCACCTTCGAAGGGCGTCAGCCCCGGCATTTGTCGCAAACACCGTGGTTTGGTATGTTTTTGAGAGATTTCTTTTCTTTTATTCGCTGTTAACCCACCAAAAACGTTTTCGTGCGGCTTTCTCCTTCTTTTTTCAGTACTATCAGTAGTATTATTTGTATTGATTTTCTTGGGATTCATAGTAGCAGAAGTATTATTAGTATTTGTAGTATTAATAGTATTAGTCGTATAAATCGTGTTGGGTAGTAGTAAGTGTAACATTGGGAAGGTATTTGTAGCATAGTCATAAGTAATAGCAGTAATAGCATTAGTAGTTCTGGCAGGGTTCGAACACCTTTGCTTGAACCCTGTGTTCGAACACTGGTGTTTGAACCCTGGGTTCGAACACTGGCGTTTGAACTCTGGGTTCAACTTCCGTTCGAAATGTTTGAACTGAGAAAGGAACGGCCCGTGCTACCACCTCATGCAGTTTGCCGAGCGTTGCTTGAAGCAGCTCCTGCAACATATAATCTGTGTCGGGAAGGTCATACACATGTCCGACTCGAGTTGCACCTTCTATCCTGTCTATGTGCACGACTGGTAAGAAACAAAATGAGAGTTGTTATCGCGACTTCTCCAAACTTTTCAATCCAGGCGAGTGGATGCAATATCTCATAGAAAGTTTCCGCTGGAACGATTCTAAGCGTTTAACAGGCGTTCGTAACGTGCTTTAGGCGCGTTCTCCTCCACTCTCTCTCAGTATTTCCGACATTGTGTGAAACAAAGGTATGGTGTCACTTTGGTGAAAACCACAATCACTTCTGATGCTTTCACTTCTAGTCGCAGAGCTAAAGGTCTTTTTCAGTCTGCACAAAATCACGTCAACTCGAATTCCAATGTTATGGCCAATAAGTTTCCAAATGCTTCCAAAATCATTGGCGGACGGAGCCACTCCTCGCCCACATGGACTTTTGAAAGCCATCCGCAGCCTGTGAGTCCCCGAGAGTGAACTTTAAGACTTTAGGGGAACAGATTTCTGCCAGGCGGTGTTAGATAGTCCGTAAGGCAGGCCGTGAAGCCTAATTTAGGGAGAGAGGGAAGCAAACCTGCAAGAGTTCAGCCGGAGCTCTGCAATGCCAGCGATGGAGTGCCTGGGGGTTGTTGCAGCAGCTCGCAAGCCTCCAGTGGGCCGCAACAGTTCACGAAGATGCACTCCCCCCTTAGCCAAAACAACGCTTCAATGATCAGCAATCACTCTTCTCCCCCCGGCCAGGCCAAAGTTTGTTCACGCGGTCGCCGAAGCGTAGGACAACCTGACCTTTGCGAGGCAAATGAGAGGTCCCTCCCCCAACATGCAATCTGTTTCAGAACGACTAAGTCAGGCCACATTTAAAGAACGACTGCACTCGAGACGCCGTGGGCAATGTCAGGAAAACGCTTATGTGTGAATTTTGCCTGCGATCCAGAGTTCCGCAGGCGTCTCCTGAAAACACTGACCGACAGGAGGAGCTCAATCAGAAGTCACGTGGAAAACCGAAAAGCACAACGCTGAGATCGCTGAAGCAGAACCAGCTCGTTCCGTTCGGTCCGGTGGTGGCAACTGATATTGTCATTGAGGGAGTCACTGACGGTGTTCTGCACCTTTGCACCTATAGCACCTTATGGCTAGCTCTCCTTGCCGGCAAAGCGAGCGGGTGCCTGCCTCGCGCGGTTGCCACCAGTATCGATTTGAGGCAGCTCCATGCATTGGACACGCCAGGTGAGGAGGACGAGGACTACATCTTTTGATCGATTTTGCTGTTTAGAGCCGGTTGCTGGCATGCAGGACATTGAGAAGGGAGCTGGTCTGCTGCCCAGCCAAGTCATGCGACATCCTGTTGGTGGTGTCACACCTCCTTTGCTCAAGGCAGTGATACATCCTCTATTGGCAAGAAAAGTGACGCGTCTTCGATGAACTGGTGCAGCCCTCAATTGAAGCTGCCACACCGTATGTATGTTTGTTTTTCCCCAACAGTGTGAACTCTGGGGTCTTCAGCCGAAACAAGGTTTGGGGCGGATTGGGCCCCTCCGGAAACCGCCCCAGAACCCGCTCCGGAACGTGCCCCGCAACCTGTTCCCTGCCCGCAACCCGCTCCGGGTGCCGCCCCCGAACATGCCCAAAACCCGGTCCGGAACCCGGAACTTGCGCGGAACCTTCCATGAACGCCCGGAACCTGTCCAGGTCTTGCGTTTCGCCGCGGGTTCCGGAGCGGGTTGTTCGGGGCAGGTTCCGGCACGGGTTCCCGGGCTGACCCTACGAAATGCATTTTGGCCCTGGTTTCAACAAATCTCACAGTGCTGTCCCTGCACCCGAAAATCGTACTGCACATGCTTTGTTTAATTTGCTTTCCAGAGCTTCAATGAAAGTTTATTTTTCATGGCTTGGAACACGCATTTAGAGCTGTTTCAGCTTTGCTGATGTCCCAGCCACCGACCAAGGCCAAAAACCACATTGGGCCTTCGTTTCAACAGATCTGGAGCTCAACACCGTCCCCGAACCCGAAAATCGTACTGCAAATGCTTCCGTTTGGTTTAGGGAATCCAAAATGTATGTCGAGCTATTTCAGCTTTGCTGTTGTTCCTGGCCCCGGTTTCCGAATCGAAATCGAGCTCCCGAGGCCTCCGACCAACCCCACATGCATTTTCCGGGCCTGCTGGTTTCAACAAATCTGAAGCTCAATGCTGTCACTGTACTCCAAAGCGCAGCCATCCATAAACTGCTCGAATCAGAATCTTGTGTTCCATGCCCAGCCTGTCGGCTTTCCTGCTACTATAATGTGAGCCCGGCGACAGCCGTTCCGCTGTTGGGGATACTTAACTGGATTATGAATTTGGGTTTGAGCTTCACCTCGTTTTGTGGGGTTTTGGTTTGGCGGCAATCTCGGGGCCGTGAAGAAACACGCTGTCAGTGGAAAGTGGCCGCCAACGCGGACCAACATGTCCTTCGGACATGCTTTCGAGGCGTGCGGATGCTTTGGACGTTGGCGAAAATCTGGCTGCCGAAGCTGCTGCGAAGAAGGACGTGGGCGGATCGAAACGAAGGAATGCAGCATTCACATGTTTGAAGGGGGGCATCGGCACAAATTGACGTTGGTGTCTGTTAAACCGCCAAATTCAGCTTATAACTCCGAAGATGGTCCGCATGCGTGGGGTGCCGTGCAGGGCCACATGTCTGTCGATTCCATCGTGGCTTTAGTGGCTTGGCAGGAAGTTCGGAGTTCTCGATCCTGAACCTGCGTTGCAGTTTCCCCCATGCGAGGTACAAGAGGAACGGGAGCGATGGGAAGAAGAGAGACAGGTCTGCCTGGCCTATCCAAAGTCAGAAGCTCATGCACGCATCGCTTATGAGGCACTCGAGCTCAGGGTGGAAGAGCTGAAGGCTGGAAATAGACTTTTTATGACATATGACACTCACGCCTAAATACTTGGCTGGTTTCAGTTTCTTGTTTGGCCCGGGGTCTGCCGGAAAACACGAAGGCTTGCTCCATTGACTACAACATGTCACTAGTTACGAAAGCCAGCCTGCATAAGCTAGCTGAGTTCCTTATTCTGGGTTAGATAGCTGCATCAACAAGGGTATTTGGGGCAGGGGTGGGCCGTGCTCTGACCGGGAGGCCTGTATGTTGGGCGTGACGCTTGTGATGTTGGATTTGGTGTCAAAACAAAGAGTCCTCACAGCCTCACAGAGCCACGTACTCTCAACAGTGGGTCTTGAGAGGGCTGGCTCTCGGGATGCATCGTGAACCTTGATTGTTTCTGACTTTTTCACCCTTGCATCCTGCGCGATGCAGCAGTATGTCGTGACACCATCGGGTTCATGGTAGCGCACTTGTTACGGAGCTCAGAAATTCGTCGGAGAGCTTTGAGGAAGTTCAAGTGGCCGAAAATTCTATAGGGACACGTGCTGAGCTTTGCCCCTGGCTCTGCGGCCCTCGCTTGCACCAGGAGAAGCTGCGATCCATGCAGGCCACAGTCGAGTTCATGTTTGCGAGGGCATAAATCGGCATAAATGCAAATGGGAGCAGTTGGCTGCGCTCGGGACGAGGCCGTGCACAGCCGCCCGGATGCGGAGAAGAGGGCCCGTACCCTGGAGAGTCGTGAGATGTGGTGAGAGTGACAGATGTTTTGCATGGAGCCCTAACCCCCGACCCGACGGGCCAAACTTGTAAGAGCGTTCTACTTGCCTGGTTTTTGTGGAAGCGCTGCATTGTATGTCGGTCAGGCCCTCAAAATTGAGCAGCAGGAGTTGCGCAAGGCCACGATGGTTCGGTTTGCCTCCGCATCGGACTGTGATGTTGCACAGGAGCATGCAGGAGCTAAACGCTTGTACAGCTAGCATGATTCCCGCAGGTCATCAAGGCTCGCAGCAGGTTTGGTGCTTGGGTCTGCGCTCGGGTCTCAGCCTTTTTCATGTTTCCTGTTGGACTGCTGGAAGCACGTCCAACTGGCTTTGAGGAGAAACACATGGCGGAGAGCGATGACGAGGATATGCCGATAGCTTTTCTCCCTCAACCACAAATCCGAGAGTCTGAAATGATGTTTGTTCAGCGGCTGCTTCTGCCAAATAGACGTGCGAGTGTGAGAAGCTGGGACCCTGACTCCAAACTGCTTTAGTCTCACAGTCTATCACAGAGCAGCTAGCAATGCTTTTCTGTGGTGACGCCCTGGGCGGACGGAATGTTTCACACAAGAAAAATTACTTCGTAAGTTCTGGCCGCACTAAGTGCCAGGGAGCTCTTCGAAAAATGCGGCTGATTAGCCGATCCGGCAAACGGTATTGCGAATGAACAAAATTCAGGGGCTGCCCGCAGGGCAAGGCATCGGAGGCGCATGGCTCTCTGAAACTCAAGCCAAGCGTGCTTGCGCGCTGGGCGCGCAATCGCTTGGCCGAACCTGGTTCTTGCATTCTTGCACATGGGCAGCATCAGCAGTGAATCAGCAGCATCATCGCCGGGGATTGCCAGGGAGGCCCAGCGACAGCAAGAAGGCACCAAATGCATTAAATGCATCATGTTGACTTTGACCCAACTGCGCGAGTCTCTGAGAGCCCCGGACGGTACCGCCGAAGGGACCGAGGCCTGCCCCCGCAGTCGCCCAGTACAGTAGCTTGCAGCCATCGTTCAAGTCAGAAGCGACCGGGTCATCTGGACCAGCGAGGCAGGACTAGCCGACCAGCCCTCGAAACCCGACCTCGCCGCACAAACATTGAAAAAGAGCGGCATCACAGCATCCGTCGCCGAAGAAGTAGAACAGGACGCACCGCACCCGCACGCATGCGTTCCCAAATTTGGAGACACCCAGAGCCCAGCAAAGCAGGTGCGGCATACGACTCCTGATCTGCGGCCGAGGGTGCTCTTGCGACTGCGAAGGCATCATGAGGATCATTATTCACGCCCCAAAGGCAGCATCACCAGCCTCATTCGAAGCGACCCCATGGAGCCAGCGTCATGACCATAGGAGGACTTGGTTTCTGCTCCGGTCCTGTGGCTGACAAAGCGTCCGTTGAAGTTCACGCTATCCTTCGTGCATGTTCCTTTAAGGATGACCTGGTTAAGCTATATAGAGATGCATGGTTTGAAATTGATTCAGAGAGAGGAGTTATTGAAGGGGAATGATTACGCGACCAGGGCGCAACACGCGATTTCGCGGATTTTTTGGAGGCATGCCGAGGCACCCAGACCGCCTGGCCACTGCCGCCCTTGCCGGTGAGAAGCCGGGATTCGCGTGCGCAAGCTTCCGGTCTAAGCCCAAGCCCCGCAACATCCCTTTGCGTCCTCTCGGAAAGTGGGGCATTGCCGCCTCGTGGCGTCGCGTGGCGTCGCTGCAGGAGACCGATGGCGAGAAGGAGGATGCTGAGAGCAAGCGGTTCGCGGTTCGGATCAGACTCAAGAGCCAGGCTTCCATCAGCTGCAAAGTGCAGCGTCAGGAGCTCCGGCGCCAGATGGCTTCACGCTTTGCACAGCTTCGGGCTGTGCGGATCCTAATCGGGGGGGCGCTGGTCGGACCATCGGACCGTCGCTGCGGCAGGCGCGGGCAGCTGCCGGCGCTGGCAGTGCAATTTCAAGTGAGTCGGACGCATCTCCAATCCGAAGGTGCGCAGGGAGGAAGGCACTTAGAGACTTCAGTGATTTTTGGTGCGACATTGGTGTTCAGTGTGCGGGATGCGTGTGCGCACCATGCATACTTGCAACAGCTTATGACGACAGCACTTTGGGATTATAGGATCAGCCGGCGATTGATTTGGTAATTAACATCCTTCTTTGTCTTCTTGTCCAGTGTCGAGAAAGAGTGAGCGTTTGCCTCTGAACAGGTTGCTTTTTAAGCTTCCGTGGCCGAACGTCGAACCTGGGCTCTAAACGGGGGTGTTGCAGCGACAAACTTCGCGACACCTCCTGCTACTGGTGACGATTTCCGGTTGTTGTGAACTGAGGCCCCATTTTCTCAAAACCTTGGCTGAACTCTCTGTCTGCAGCTGCCGCGGAAGCGAGTTCGAGATTGACAGCCGTCTACCAAGAAAGTGCCTGCCCGAAGCCTGAATACAGCTTCAGCTCCAACAGCGTTTTGACCTCTCTGTCTCGAACTTGCTCTTCATGCACCCACAGACACAAAAGCAAACTCATACACACAGACACAGTGTGGGCTGGAAGCATTGCGTGCTGATTCCTTGACGAGGTCGCCACGGCCAGGAATTCGGCGAGAGCTCTGATCCGCGAAGCATTATGTCTGACTTGGCGCATGTTTAGTCTCGAGATGAGGGTTCAGAGGTTCAGCCTGCAAAGATCAGGCATGATCAGGCAATCGTCCTTTCATCGTCCTCCCGTCATCGGGAGCGTGGCAGTAGACAGGTTCTATGTGCAGCAACGCTTGCTCGCCAGCCTGAAACATGTCCGCGACATGTGTGAGAGGTTTGGAGACAAGCGGGGGTGCGCATCCTTGACACTACAGACTGCAGACATGTAGCTGCATTGTGCGCATCGCCGAACCTTGGGCAAGGCAAGTGTGGCATCACAGCTGAGACCCCGGCAAGCTAGGGCAGATCGACGACGTAGGCTGCAGAGCCATCATAGCATGCATTACCTTACGGAGAACTCGGATGGAGAAGCGATACCTGCGAATCTTGCGGCTATGCGTCCTCCTGGTTCATGCCTTGGCAAACTTACAAGTACACCTGTGCCAAGGCTCTAGGGATCTCTGGGGTGAAACAGCATGATCAAGGATGTTATCGAGTAGCCAAGGCTAATGCAGGCTCTGCGTGACGGTGATGTGCCGACCCTTGTGCGGTGAAGAGCCAGCTCTGGGATACAACACTTCAAGTGCAGCTATATGAGGTCCTTTCAAAGATTATGGACTTGCCTCCAGGGCTTCGGCAAGCTCTCCAGGTGCACTGCTGACATAGGCACTGCCGTAAGCAGTGCCTGGTGAGACAGGCCCTCGGAGCCGTCGGTCGATGTCAGCAGGCATGTCAAAGTCGGCGAGGTCTGCACCCAAGCCCCGAAAGAGCTTCTCAAAGGGCCACCGTCTTTGCAGGACCATGTCGAAGCTTACCTGGACCAAATGATCAACGAGGCTGATCTGCGCATAGGAAGGTGCGAATACGTCTATTTGTATTTCAGGTTGTAAGCTGTATTTCCTTTAGAAGCAGAAGTGCTTGGCCTCGTGCCTTGTGGCACACGGATGTGCCTGTTTATGTGCGATCCCTGAAAGTAACAAAGCCTTCTTGGAACGCACGCTGTAAGCTCGAAGAATTCACGACGGAACAGCCTATTGCAGTCTTGCTCTCACCGTACCGGAATCACTTCTGCTTACAGGTACAGTAGCGCAGGCAGCAAGTAACCCCTACAACCGCAGAGCTCCATTCTGCGGTTCGGACGAAGCGCAGGTCCTCCACACAGAGGTGAGAAAGCTGCAAACCACCTTCAGCCAGCACTTGAGAGAATATGAGGTGCGGGTTGTCCGGCACAGCTTGAAGTTGAGCTCTGAAATTTCACAAGCTGCGTTCACAGTGATGTTAGCATAGAAAATGTATTGAAGATGGCCCTAAAGCGTGTTCAGAAGCCTGCATTCCGTCGCGAGTTCTGTGAATGGAGTGCTGATTTGGAAGGTGGCTTTGTCACAGTTTCGCCCGGAGAACGGACACGAACGCTCGCCCGGGAGACTCAGAGACTCAGTGCGTCTAGTGTCTGCTGTCCGCTCCGCCTCCGCTCCACCTCGAGGTGGGCGCGTCAGGACGTGGAGCTCCTGAGGCAGCAGGTGCCAGCCGCACCGCATGCGCGCAAAAGAGCCGCGCCGCACCGCCGCAGCAGGGCCGCCACCTTTCTGCAGGTGCAGCTCATGGAGCGACAGCGGAGACAGCGGAACCTCGAAGTCGGCAAGCTACGAAAGGCGCGTCACCGTGAGCTCAGGAAGCGCTCTTGTGCCGTGTTTCTGGTAGGCAATGAAAGAAGTCCGAAACGCCCTCTTCGTAGAAACTCCCGCTGCGGCACAGGCGTGCGTTCGAGTCTGGGATCAGCCTAGCTGTAGAATGCTGTAGTCAGGACGGTGGGTTTGTTGTAAAGCTGTTTCGAGGGCCACTTGGCTGCGCAGCAGCTTCTGGACGAGGCGATTGCACGGCACAACACCGCACCGTTGCATCAATAGTTCGCCCTCGTGGAGGTTCGGACAGAGCGTGAGCGCAGGCTCGCTGAAAAGCGTTATCTGGAGGACAGGTGGCATGCATGCACGGCGTGATAGTTGGATCTCATCACAGGCTCGATGGTGCAAGAAGACTTGCAGAGTTCTTAGCGTGATGTGTGCTGCCCGCAGGACCAGATCAAGAAGTTGAAATCTGAGGTCGAGGCATTGACGAGGGTCAAACTTGCCTGGATTCAGAAGCGATTTATGATCGATGATGGGAGCCCAGACTTCTTCTTGAAGAAAACACTCGAGTGTCTGGACAGCCAGTTCGGGCAAACTCTTTGACATGAGATCTCCAGCCATTCTGGATTGAAAGTGCATGCTGGCGTGGTCTGTAGCGAGAGAATTGTAACGCTTTTCCACCTCAGAAGCCTTGCAGAAGCCTCCCCAACATTGTGTAAATGTGCCGTTTACTCTCTTTTGGCGCGCTTCACCGGCTGGTCGAGGTTCCTTAATGCAGTGGCATCGCACTGTCGCCGAACTCCCTTGGCCCTGGTAGCATGGTGTCAGCTTCTGCTGTTTTCGCGTCTTTTGCCTTGACATCGGATGTCTGCGTTTTGCGCTCTGAAGGTTTAGATTGCCTTGTCACCAGGAGCTGGAGGAGGGGCAAGCCGCTACTCCAGCCTTTGACCACGAAAAGGAAAAGCTGAAAGCTTCTGCTGGGCGCTGACACCTTCTGACTTTCTCGATTTGTTAATGTACTGAGGTCTACAGTCAGTTTCTTCGCACGCGTCATGCCACACAAGTAGCTACACTGTGAGTAAGAGCAGTGAGAGTTGGCAGGCTTCGTATGGTCTCGGTTTCAAGCTCCGAGCCTCTCGAGTTCGTAAGGCAGCGCATTGTTACAAACATGCGTCGCTTACTAAACAAGTCTAGCAAAGGCAAGACAAGGCATTCCTGCTGTTAAAATCTGCGAAACAGATTTAAACTCTCAGAGGAGAGCAGAACGCCAGGTCAGGGGTTTGCATGCTTCTGCTCAGGTCAGACAACTGAAGATGTCGATTGAGTCCAAAGACCGATATGCATGCTGGGCGCTGATCTCAGAACTGCACACTCATCGTCCCTTGCTCTTCATCGGCAGTTCACGAGTCATCGGCAGGTCTGCAATCGTGCGCATGAACGCCAAGACGAGTCTGCTGAAGGCTCCGACGCCGGCGAGGCAATGACGGCTTTGTCGGCACAAGCGAGCAAAAGTGCTCCAGATCGGGCTTTGAGAACATGCCAGGACTCCGACAAACATGACGAGTGTGTCATGATGCGGAGGCTGTGGCCACCGCATGATGGACTGTTGCGGTCCGTTGAATATGGCCTTGCAACATTTCTAGTGCGTGCATGCGTGCATGGGCGGGCTAGCGCATGGATTTCTCTCGTGCGTTTTCCGGCCGTCGGGTTTCAGGGTGGGTGCGGGTGACGGGCGGCTGATAACGTCCACGTGGCCGCCGTCAACATCATCATTATCATCGCCATCATCATCGTCATCATCCTCACCAGCATTCCCAACACAACGCAGACTAGCACAACTTCCCACTCCGCCACCGTCAACATCATCATTATCATCATGACGGTCATCATCGTAACCATCATTCTCATCACAGACTACTGTAGCACAACTACAGTACCTACTGCTATTATGTTGCTGCTGCCGCAACCTGCTGCTCTTCTGAAAACGTCTATCCACATTACAACAACGGAGCGCTTTCTTAAGCCCCAAATAAGCTTGAAATGTGTCTAAAATCGTGGTGGGAACATTATTCCACCACAGAATACACGACAGCAAACCATGCGGAGGGATGGATGTGTGTGTGTGTGTGTATGTGTGTGTGTGTGTTTGTGTGTGGAGCTCCTGTGTCTAAGGATTTAGGACAAGCCTGTTGCTGGTCAGCAGGGGAGTGGTGCATGCTGTTGGAGTCACCACTCAACGAAGACGCTCCTTCAGCATGGTGATATGGAATCGGGACGCCGATTCCACGTACCTGCAGTGGCCGCCCGAAGTTACCCGCAATACGCTGTTGTTTCATAGTCGGCCAAAACAATGTGAAGTGACAATGGCGAAGAGAAAAGACACAAAAGAGGGCGTAGCAAACATCATCCACCTAAGTAAGGATGACTGGTCAGCAAGTGTGCTTCCCGACAGTAATTCTGCCAAAACGCTGTCGGACTCCCGGTCAGCAGGGGGTAAACTAGTGATGGGCGCCCCAGGCTAAGGGCCAGCTTGTAGGTCGTAATTATTTTGTAGTTGGAACTTCAGCAAAACATTCAGTTGGGATGCAGGATTCAATTCCGTTTCCAAAATATTTCCAAAAGGTAGTTCCAACACGAGTTCGGGATAGGCTTGCAGGGTCACCCTGGCGGTTCCTTCCACATCCCCGCCCGAACCGCAGAAATCGGAAACAAAATTGAATTCAAAATTAAGAAAATATTGAATATTTCTCGATGCTTCTCCAATTTTCAGATGTTCCAACCCGGCCCCATTCTTCCCCTTGGCCTTGTCTACCAACTCAGTGCCCGAATCGCAGAAATTGCAAACAAAATTGAAAGCAGCATTGAAAAAGTATTGAATATTTCTCGAGGCCTGCCTAATTTCTCGATTTTCAAACCCCGGCCCCGTTCTTCCGAACCGCAGAAATCGGAACCAAAATTGAATTCAAAATTGGAAAAATATTGAATATTTCTCGAGGCCTCTCCAAAATTCCGATGTTCCAACCCCGGCCCCATTCTTCCCCTTGGCCTTGTCTACCAACTCAGTGCCCGAATCGCAGAAATTGCAAACAAAATTGAAAGCAGCATTGAAAAAGTATTGAATATTTCTCGAGGCCTCTCCAAATTTCAAATTTTCCAACCCCGGCCCCATTCTTCCCCTGGCCTTGTCTACCAAATCAGTGCCCGAACCGCAGAAATCGGAACCAAAATTGAAACAAGGCTGGAAATAAAGTTGAATGTAAAACTGGAAATATTTTGGAAAATAAATAATCCCAGAATCCTGCCTTAGCCTGGCCACGCCCTTCTCTAGGGTAAACCTTGAACACCCAGTCTTACCTTGAACTGTGAGCCTCCAGTCCCACAGGTCCCACAAGATCAGGCCCCAATCGTTCCTGTTACCAAATCAAGTATGAGCCTTGAGACCCACAGGGCCCACGAGACCGAGGCTCCAGCCATTGAGATTTCGATTGCCTATGGATCAAATTAAGCATGAGCCTTGAGACCCACAGGACCCACGAGACTGAGGCTCCAGCTGGTGAAACCTTGATTGCCTATGGATCAAGTGAATGCAGTGCTAGACAGCACAACAGGTTTGCCCAGATTCTGGAAGACCCCAAGGTTGGAAGATCCCAGATGTAGTCACACAACCATTCGATCATTTAACATCCTTGTATCATTATTTCTGCTTTGTGTCCTTTGCCATGGCAAACTATCATATTCATTTTCAGCGAGAGCGACTTCCGGAAGATGTCCCGTCGACAACATCAGCTGCTCCAATTCCTGCACAATTGCCGGAACCTTTGCCAGAGCAATCGCCATATCGAGTTTCACCAGTGCTTGCAGTCAGGCCCACTCAAGCTCCACGTTTGATTGTCAGAACTACAAGAGTCTACCGGGAAGAGCACGCAAGATCTGGCAGTACCTACAGGCCCCGAAGAGCCCAACATCGACGTGAGCGCACAAGATCTCGCAGATTCTACGTCCTTTTCTGTCAACTTACCAAAGCGCTGTCGGAGTCCCGGTCAGGGGGGGTAAACCTTGGAACATCCAGTTTTACCTTGAACCGTGAGCCTCCAGTCCCACAAGCCCCGCAAGGTCAGGCCCCGACTGTTCCTGTTACCAAATTAAGTATGAGCCTTGAGACCCACAGGACCCACGAGACTGAGGCTCCAGCCGTTGAAATCTTGATTGCCTATGGATCAAGTGAATGCAGTGCTTGAAAGCACAGCAGGTTTGCCTAAGTTTTGGAAGACCCCAATGTTGGAAGATCCCAGAAGTAGTCCCACAATCATTTGATCATCAACATCTTTGTATCATTGTCTCAGCTTTGTGTCCTCTGCCATGGCCAGAACCAGCGGAATGAGTAGTCTACCGGTACCGCCGGTTGTGTGTGTGTGGAGCTCCTGTGTTTAAGGATTTAGGACAAGCCTGTTGCTGGTCAGCAGGGGAGTGGTGCATGCTGTTGGAGTCACCACTCAACGAAGATGCTCCTTCAGCATGGTGATATGGAATCGGGACGCCGATTCCACGTACCTGCAGTGGCCGCCCGAAGTTACCCTCAATACGCTGTTGTTTCATAGTCGGCCAAAACAATGTGAAGTGACAATGGCGAAGAGAAAAGACACAAAAGAGAGCGTAGCAAACAGCATCCACCTAAGTAAGGATGACTGGTCAGCAAGCAAGCAAGTGTGTGTGTGTGTGTGTGTGTGTGCTCGCCTTGGGTCGCGGGGTTGCGCTTCAGGCGCTTGGTAGAGATGGAGGAGGAGATTCGCGAGCTGACTGGCCAGGGAGGCGCAGCATCGCGCAGTTCCCCGAAGACGAAGTGTCAGACCGCGCCTTTCTGTTACAAGGTCCAGGTGCTGCGACCTTTGAGCCCGCTCAAGCCCAGGGCCCAGGAACCTGCAATTGGCAACTGGCGCTGTCGATGTCAAGTCGGTCTGTAAACATGTGAAGGCCAGCCAGAGCCGGTCCGTTGCTGAGCGCTTTGTTTGTGGCAAAGTCGGGCAAGAATGCTCTGGATGCTCTGGAACAGAGCTGTGAACTGGATCTCAGGCGTTCTGCCAGACTGTCCCATGAACCTCCCAGCGTGACAGAGTCAACTTTGAGCCGCATCCCTTCGGGCACTCGCTTGGCTGAAATGAAAGCGTTGCGACGTGTTGCGACCCTGATTGCTTTCAGCAGGTCCGACTTCCACTCTTCGATCTTCTCGGGATCGAATGTCCTTGGGCTGAGTTTATACTTTTCAGTATCGTCGCAACGCCTCAGCCATCAGCAGCCATAAGAGCCTCTTGCCAAACGGATGTTCCTAAGGCCAACCCCATGGGCTCAGGCAGGCAATGGATGCACGACGGCGTTCGCCATTGAGTTTGGATCATCCGCATGTGTCGGCAAGTGCAGGCGTCCACGGTGGCAGAGGCCATCCACTTGCAGCAGCTGCGAGAGCAGACCGAAAGGGTTCTGACAGGCATCTGTGCAGTTCTCGGATTCTGTCTCGGCCGTCACCTCATTGGAAGTCCCGGAGAACGTCCCGGAGGCTGCGATGTTGACACATTGTTTATGAACCAGCCCAGAATAATATGGACAGGTTGGCAATAGGTCCGTGCGCGACCGCATCCTAACCCCATTCGTGGCGGCCAACGTGACAGCCTCCGAGGCAGAATCTTTTGTTGTGATGTTGTGGCAGTGG
This sequence comes from Symbiodinium sp. CCMP2592, assembly GCA_905221615.1. Taxonomy (NCBI): domain Eukaryota; class Dinophyceae; order Suessiales; family Symbiodiniaceae; genus Symbiodinium; species Symbiodinium sp. CCMP2592. Next base: position 56,698 of record CAJNDT010006089.1, on the reverse strand, counting down.
GCTGTCGGGACACTGCAAGTTTGCAGGATCGCAGAGCACTGCTGGCACCGGTCCTGTCAACAGTCGAGGAACTGCAGATGTGTAGTAGCAGAGCGACATCTGCTGCCTTCAGTCATGTGCCTTCCCAGGAGTTTGAAGCGCAGAGCTCCCGGGAGAGGCTTCGCTCAAGCCGAGACAGGACGGAACAATGGAAGAATACTGAAGTTTGGCAACACAGAGGTTCCACGCAATGCTGCCGTGCCCATATGCAGGATGCCTACACCTCATGTAAGTTCAGAGATGATCGAGGACTCGGCGCATGAATCTAGCTTCGTATTGCAATGCAATACATACCCATGGGCCGGTCATGTCGGATGATCTTGCTGAGAGGAAACTGAGACCTACGCATCTTCTGGAAAAACAGTTCGAATCTTCCCTGCAGCCGACATGGAGGCGCATCACTCATCTTCGGGACGGATTCCAATTGCTGTATGCTGCAGTTTGGCTGTGTCAGGCCATTCCAGCCTCCGGCAGAAGACGGCCTAGCCGGGAGAGACAAGCCACCCCTTTCGTCAAGGATTGGTGACGCAGTCATGGACTGCTGCTCATCGGTAGCGTAAGCTCCCCGGCATCTTAGCCACGCTGTGGGATTGGGTACAGTAGGCTCCAGCACACTCGTGAACAGCGCTCGAGCAGCTGAATCGAGCTTGCGCGTGTGTTTCCGAAACATCAACGACGCAGTAGCTTCATTTCAAGCTCGCAGTCTCGTTCCCGCATGGAGGGCATTGTGCGCTGCCATGCACATGATAGGGTCATGAACACTCGGTGAGGGTTGACACATATTTTTGACACTGTGACCTGGCGTCAGGAGGAAGACATGCCTCCCAACGACACACGGACCGTCCAGTTCAGTGGTGCGGTGAGCACCGAGGCCTTCTGTGCACTCCATGTGCAATGTATATCCTGCAGAGCTTGGGGCTCTGATTCTACATGCCGTGCAGCAGTTACGCTATCAGAATGTCAGACGAAATCCTGGCCAGCTTCCGCAGAGTCGCGGACGGCACGTGCTCGGGTCACCAATGATGGAAAGATGCTCATGACCATGTTTTGTCACGTCAGATGATTTTCTCAATCGTGGCAGGCCATTCCAGCCTCCGGCAGAAGACGGCCTAGCCGGGAGAGACAAGCCACCCCTTTCGTCAAGGATTGGTGACGCAGTCATGGCCTGCTGCTCATCGGTAGCGTAAGCTCCCCGGCATCTTAGCCACGCTGTGGGATTGGGTACAGTAGGCTCCAGCACACTCTTGAACAGCGCTCGAGCAGCTGAATCGAGATTTCGCGTGTGTTTCCGAAGCATCAAGGACACAGTAGCTTCAGTCGCGTAGCTGAGAGTCGGTACAGGAAATCACCTTTCAAGCTCGCAGTCTCGTTCCCGCATGGAGGGCATTGTGCGCTACCATGCATATGACATGGTCATGAACACTCGGTGAGGGTTGACACATATTTTTGACACTGTGACCTGGCGTCAGGAGGAAGACATGCCTCCCAACGACACACGGACCGTCCAGTTCAGTGGTGCGGTGAGCACCGAGGCCTTCTGTGCACACTCCATGTGCAATGTATATCCTGCAGAGCTTGGGGCTCTGATTCTACATGCCGTGCAGCAGTTGCGCTATCAGAAGTTCAGACGAAATCCTGGCCAGCTTCCGCAGAGCCGCGGACGGCACGTGCTCGGGTCACCAATGATGGAAAGATGCTCATGTCCATGTTTTGTCAAGTCAGATGATTCTCCGCTGGTTGGCATGTCGATCTACCTCTTTGATGTACATCCTTTCTCAATCGTGGCAGGCCATTCCAGCCTCCGGCAGAAGACGGCCTAGCCGGGAGAGACAAGCCACCCCTTTCGTCAAGGATTGGTGACGCAGTCATGGACTGCTGCTCATCGGTAGCATAAGCTCCCCCGGCATCTTAGCCACGCTGTGGGATTGGGTAGGCTCCAGCACACTCGTGAACAGCGCTCGAGCAGCTGAATCGAGCTTACGCGTGTGTTTGCGAAGCATCAACGACGCAGTAGCTTCAGTCGCGTAGCTGAGAGTCGGTACAGGAAATCACCTTTCAAGCTCGCAGTCTCGTTCCCGCATGGAGGGCATTGTGCGCTACCATGCATATGACATGGTCATGAACACTCGGTGAGGGTTGACACATATTTTTGACACTGTGACCTGGCGTCAGGAGGAAGACATGCCTCCCAACGACACACGGACCGTCCAGTTCAGTGGTGCGGTGAGCACCGAGGCCTTCTGTGCACACTCCATGTGCAATGTATATCCTGCAGAGCTTGGGGCTCTGATTCTACATGCCGTGCAGCAGTTGCGCTATCAGAAGTTCAGACGAAATCCTGGCCAGCTTCCGCAGAGCCGCGGACGGCACGTGCTCGGGTCACCAATGATGGAAAGATGCTCATGTCCATGTTTTGTCAAGTCAGATGATTCTCCGCTGGTTGGCATGTCGATCTACCTCTTTGATGTACATCCTTTCTCAATCGTGGCAGGCCATTCCAGCCTCCGGCAGAAGACGGCCTAGCCGGGAGAGACAAGCCACCCCTTTCGTCAAGGTGCGCTGGAATCAGTCTGGTGGGTTTTGTTCTCGGCTGTTGCCTTACACTAAGAATGTGGTGGAAACACAGTCTTTTCGATCGAGCTCGTGGGTTACAAGGAAACACGATAGACCATAGAAAGGTTGGTCTGTGTCCTGAATTTCTGTTCTCGTGGGTCCGAGGCATGGCTTGCACTTTGCTGGTTCCATGTTGCCTTTTGAAAGTGCTGGTCCGGTGCCTTTTTAGCATGTCGGTGCGAGACTGCGCAGGAGGAAGACGTGCCTCCCAACGACACGCGGACAGTTCAGTTCTCTGCTGCCGTGAGCACCGAGGCCAAGAGCTCTCTGAGAGGGGGCACGGGCGATTCGGAATGTCCAGCTTGGCCCGGCCTTCTACGAATGGTTCAAGATCTTGTTCACAATGCTCAGCGACCTGCAGGCGATTCCGGGCTCTGGTGGCAGACGGTCCAGCCGCGAAAGACAAGCAACTCCTTTCGTCAAGGATTTCCACTGTCTTACAATGTTTCTGCCTCTACCCACCCGGTCATGCTTCCAGCTGACAGCCGCCAACTGTGAACGTGCATGCCTCGTGTTTGAGACAGACTTTCGACCTCGGTTGGAAGCAGGAGGACGTGCCGAACAATGTGCGTACCGTGCAGTTCAGTGGCGCCGTGACTTCCGAGGCATTCACGCAGTGTCAGTCGAAGGATGCAGGGGGCCGGAAAAACAATTTTATACGAATCGTTGAATCGACCAGAACATGCGCTGGATCTTGTGTTCTCAACATCGGTTCTTCTTGGAGCTTTATTTCAATCGGGCTGAGGCGTCTTCTGTTGTTTTAGGAGCCTTCGGGCAATTTCAGAGAAAGATGGACCCGTCTGAAGCCTCCATATTGCAAGCAAAGCCTAAAACTCCTTTTGCAGGCCTCGGTTCAATTCTCCGACACGGTTTCGATCGCCAGCGGAGCACTGGAGCTGCCGGAGACGGTGCCGGAGGTGACCGAATACAGTGATGCGATGATGCGATTAGGTTGAAGCAAGCTGTCTGCAGCCACTGCTGTTGAGGTTGGCAATCGGTCGGTGCGCGACCACATCACCACACCCTATGCGCCTGCAGCTGCCTTGTCTGAGGCAGTGACTCAGTGACTCTGCTTGTTTCCTTGGAGCCTTTCAGCGCATCGCAGGATCGGCGAGTGTTGCTTGCTCCGGTGTCCACGGTCGAGGACTAGTGCCCAGTGCAAGCACTGGAGCATGCGAAGGCTTGCAAGCGCTCGCAGCCTCGAGGAGTTCGAAGTCCAAGGCTCCGGGATAACTTTCCGATCCAGCAGAGACAGGACAGGGCGTGGAAGCATGGAGTGCAGTCAAGTGTGTCGAATTCAGTGATGTCACATCTCCTGAGTTTGCAAGACTTCGCGGCTACGGACAAACGTTGGAAAGACCTTGGCCAAAATTCGGATGCGCTTGTGGGGATGGCAAGAACAAACAGGGACAGGAAAACACAGCTCTGAGTGTCATCACCAATTTTACATCGTTGCCTGGCATGACATCTCAAAACGAGGACTCTACAGTGCAATTGATGTGTGCAGTGTACAGCAGCGGGTTTCAGACCAGCTCCCAGCTAGTTGCAAGTCTAGTCGGCAGCACGATCTTTGCAAATTTCTTGCGACAGGATGCCAACTCCCTATGTGAGTACGGAAACGGAGGAGGACTGCACATGACATGCATTCCGGCTAGGAGAGCTTGTTTGTATGGGTCTGCTTTGAGGACACGCCTGCAGATGCGGCTGCCAAGACTGTTCGGATACTTCGGGCAGCTGAGATCCAGGCTGGGGCGCGAGTGTCCGGTGCAGAGAGACACAGCTGAGATCCGCTAGCCGAGATCCAGGCCATTCCTGCTTCAGGGCAGAGACGCTCGAGTCGAGATCGACAGGCGACACCCTTCGTCAAGGAAACCCGGAGACCTTGCCATAAGGGTAACCCTCTGTGCATCGAGTCAGCAGGATAGAGTTGCCCGGCACGTGACATGCCACATGAATAATCACGGGCGATTACCAGCCAGCTGGTCATCACTGTATTCAAGTCTTTGCGACTTTGAATTGAATATCCTCGACATATCCCTTTACCGGCGAGGAAGATGCACCTGACGACATGCGCACCGTCCAATTCAACAGCGTGGTCAGTACCGAGGCCATCCTTTAGATGACTTAAGCATGAGCGACCACACCTTTACTGCACGTAGCACGCATGCTCACTTAGCACTTCTTTGTCCCTGCTTGCAGGTGCAGCCCATGTCACAAGTGGTACCGGCTTGCTTATGTGCTCTGGGCAACGGCTCATGTGGAGCCTCGCCTTTGTAGAGCAGTCACAAACTGTAGCTGCAACTCCTCAAGCGCCTTGAGCTGTCATGCACCAAAAATTGCAGATGCTGCATTCACAAACTCGAGCAGAGTCAGTGCAACCGATCTTCACCCTCACCATGGTAGTAATGTAGACCGGCAATTATTGAACCCTTCCCCAGTTTAAGGATATTTTATTATTTAGTGATCCTGATACTTAACACCAGGAGCCCTTGAAGAGAGGCGGTCTACATTAGTTCTCGCGACGTGCACTGAAAGACTTCGACAATTTCGATTGCATGTCCTGACCAGAACGGGCCCCGCTCCGTCGCAGTCCCGTTCGTTTCAGCCCAGATGGGGCGCTGTTTCAAACTGGTACATGATTTCGCTTTCATGAAAATCCGTGCTTGCAGTTTGCACGATCATTGGCCCTTCTCTTCGAGGCATTGCATGCCTAGCTCAAGCCTGTTGTTGACATAGACAGAACCACGTCGCGTGCACGCTTGTTCCGGGGCCATCGGCCGATCACCAGAACCATTCAGTCTTGTGCTCGAAGATACTCAGAGGCACTGGACGTCTTTGCCAGGATGAAGTGAGGCCGACTCGCGACAGAGTTGCGACACCGTTTGGACAACCTGCAGACGAGGATGCACATCAGGCAGGGAAAAACAGTGGACTCTGTGTTATGCCACGTTCTGTCGAAGAGTTCCTTATGCTGCATAAGGATCGCAGGGTAGCGCTTGCACCGGTCTTGTCCGTGGTTGAGGACAGGGCTGGTATGGGCTGTTCACATTTCGAATGTAATTTGCTGAGCTTGTTGCTCGCGCAGCTGCTAGTAGCTAGAGCCGTAGAAGTAGAAGTAGTAGTAGTAGTAGTAGTAGTGGTAGTGGTAGTGGTAGTGGTCGTGGTCGTGGTCGTGGTCGTGGTCGTGGTCGTGGTCGTGGTGGTGGTGGTGGTGGTGGTGGTGGTGGTGGTGGTGGTTCTGTTGGTGCTGGTAGTGGTGCTACTGCTGGTCGTGGTGGTGGCAGCAGCAGGAGGAGTAGTGGTAGTAGAAGAAGTAGCAGTAGCAGTAGTAGCAGCAGCAGTAGCAGCAGCAGTAAGAGTAGTAGTCGTGGTGGTAGAAGTGGAGGCAGTCGTGGTCGTGCTAGCACTAGTAACTAGTAGCAGAAGCAGTAGCTGTAGTAGCAGCAGTGGGCGTAGGGGTAGAGGTTGGGGCAGGAATGGCAGTTGGAGAGGGAGTAGGAGTAGGAGTGGGAGTAAGTCGTTGTCGTCCGTAGCTGTAACTCCGGCCGCCGTCGTCGTCGTTGTCGTAGTAGTAGTAGTAATAGTAGTAGTAGTAGTAGTAGTAGTAGTAGTAGTAGTAGTAGTAGTAGTAGTAGTAGTAGTAGTAGTAGCAGTAGTAGTAGTAGTAGCAGCAGCAGCAGTTGCAGTATTTCAACATGCGGCAGCAGCAGCAGCAGCAGCAGCAGCAGGAGGACAGGTGGCCCGAAAAGAAGTCTCATCATGAGAGTGGTGTCTTCGCCACAGCAGGAGTTCGAAACAGACGGCTCAGTCACACACTTCCGGCCCAGCCGAGACAGGACATTGCCGTGCTCAAGTCCGCCAGTGCTGGTTGTTGGGATCTGCTCTTTAGTCTGAGGATGCCCACTCCGTACATGAGTCCGCAGCTCGTGGAAGAGGCTTGAGTGCTCTCGTCCAAAGCAGCGCTCCATCCTAAACACAAAAATTCGGCAGTTCTGCAGGATGCGTTCGTCAATGCTGGTAAGACCGTTCGAGTACTGCCTTTCGCCGACGCGAAGGCCAGGTTGGCAAATTTTCTACATTGAAGAAGATGAGCTGACGAATTGTGTCGTTATTGCAGGCCATTCCCGTTTCCGGCCAATGCCGATCCAGCCGAGAACGCCAGGCAACTCCTTTCTTCAAGGACTTCTCGGACTTCCCTAATTATCACACGTCCGAAACTCTGTTGCAACGCAGAGAGTTATCCTGTGTGACGATGCAGCCCGAGACAACAAAGAGGTAGGTTGTTCTCCGGGACCCCAGCATCTGCAAGACAACATACCTAACACATCCTTTTGTGTTTTGTGTTTGTGTCATTGCTGAAACCGCATCGCTCTTGCAAAGAAGCATCAGCTCATGCTACTCGGGGGGACACTCTGATGAACCAGGTTGAATGCCAAGTTTGAGCAATCTTATCTTTACGTCGCGCCCGAAGTTATGTGATTTTCTCTTTGCTAGATGTGGAGATCTTTGCTACAAAGACAAGACGAAGTTGTCATGCAGTGGCTAAATATAGCATGAAAGCCTAAACTGCATGTCATGCTAGACGCGACTGGCAGAAGCTTGACAACTGTTTGGTAAAATGACGCTGAAGTTATGCAAAGCACATACCACCACCAGGTCAAACATGGTACTGCCCCGCCGAAGCTAAAGACTCTAGCTGCCACAGACTTGGCATGTTGAATGCAGCCTCGCCGTGGGTTGCAAGGAAAACCAGAAGCTGCAGAATGAACGGCTGGGGTTGGGTTTACATACTTGTGGGCATGCTCAAGCCTTAGGCCAAGAATAGATCGCACATCGATGCGCTTAACACCGCGGGCACTGGCTTAAAATCCGCAAGGTGAGGGATATCTTGTTGATTGGATATCGTTTTGTCGTACGGTGGGAATTCACATCACTGCACGTCCTGTGATGTAGCCTAAACATGCCTGAACACAGTCCTCGTACGGCAGCTACGGTCAGTGCTTCTGTTTGATTACGGCAGGCAGGGGAAATGGTGACTCCTAGAGGCGCAGCGGTCACGTTGAGTCATGTCTGGAAGAGGAGGACGAGTCGGTGGCGGAGAGGACCGTGCAATTCAACGAAGTGATCAGCACCCAGGCTTCTGAACTCTTGAGATTCTTCAGCAAATCGACTTTTTGTCCCGAGGGGTGGAAGCCATCCCGGTTTCGTTTGCAAATTGTCGTGCAAGTCTGGTCACGTTCTCCCGTCTCAAGTCTTAGACCTCCGACTCTCTCTGAAAGAGATCATCAGCCCACTTACGTGAAGTCGAAGATCCATTTCGGTCTTGAAGGCGACTGCAGCGGAGGGCTGCGAAGTGGTGCCGGCTCGTTTCTGCTTGCCACCACCCTGCCGGCGTTTCTTGTTATACACTCAAGGCTGGACGACGGTCGGTGCATGACCGCATTGCAACTCCTTATGCCGGAAACGTTGATCCCGAGGTGGGATGTTGCCGTGCGCCGCCGGCATAAAAGGGTTGCATGACGGGCTTCTGTCGGTCAGAGTAAAAGGATCACCGGGTGGTCGTGCCATCGGATGCCTCAGTCGAGGACGGGCGGTGCAGCTGATGCATGCTGTATCAGCACTTACTGGGCATGCGATGGCAATGATGGAATGTGCGGTGCTATGGGAGATGTTCATGCAGCGTCCACCAAGCATTGCCCCATAGCACCGTCAGTTCAACAGCACTTGTAACAGCCGACAACTGCATGACGAGAGTCCGCAGAGTGCCGGCAGGAGTTCGAGGTGGAAAGCCTCGAAGCTGAGCTGCGCTCAAGCCGAGACAGGACAGACGCTTCGTTTGTCAGTCCGAGTCCACCCAGTCCAATCAATTCCCAATCACCACGATGTATGGAGCGAGATGCTTGATGTTTGAATACAAATCGAAGCGTTGCCGGTCTCTCTGCATGTCTTTGCAGGATCCCCACCCCCCACGTAAGCAGTGAAATGGTGGAGGACCGCAGCATCATCTAAGGTGTTTGAGGCTTTCGGAGAGGATTGTTGTGGTGCCGTACTGACGACACAGAGCTGAAAGCGCAGAATTGTGCGACATGCATGCATGAAGTCTGCAGCAATGCCAGAATCGCAGGAGGCTTTCCACAATTCTGGTAAAAGCGTTCGGATCTTTCCGGTTGCAGAGATGCAGGAGCAGACCTTAGCTGGACTTGGAAAACCAGAGCGGATGACGTTGAATGAGTTGCCATGTTACATCTTGAGGCAATTGCGGCCTCTGGGCAGAGACGCTCCAGTCGAGAACGTCAAGCGACGCCGTTTTTCAAAGAGGAGGACATGTGGACATCCTGCTTGAGTTACACGTTTGGATATCCACCTGCAGTCAAGATCCAGGGCTTCTGAATTTGGGGTTCGTCAGCATCGCCTGTCTACTCCAGGAATGCGAAGTGCCTGACGGTGGGCGGAGCGTAAACTTTGACGAATCGATCAGCACAGAGGCGTGCCGTTTTGAGCGATAGATGATACCTTCCCAAACTTTAGAAGTAGCCAGTCCGCGGCTCAGTCGAACACTGCAAACCTGAGTCACTTTCCCCAAATTCTGGCAGTGTCCTGGTGTCGTTTCCGATGCTCATTTTTATTGGCTTGCTGTTGGAGTATGACGGTGCACAATCGTGAACATGCCGTATGAACTGCGAGTTGACAGAATAACTGCGTTTGCCAACGGCTGTGAGCGCGGATAAGTGGAGAATGCCAAACTGCACGCGAAAAGTCGAGAAGTGGTAAACAATAAAGATTTTGGGCGAAAAAGAAAAGTCGAAAAGCCGCAAAAAGTCGAAAGGTACTGCAAAACGCGACAAGTCGAACAGTCAACGAACGAAAAGCTGCGAAAAGTCGAAAAGCACAGCAAAGCGCGAATAATCTAAACCACCGACACGTCAAGTCGAAAAGTCACCACAGCAGAAGCTGAAAAAAACAACAATTGGACACACATCTGAAGCATCTTGGCACAGCTGTAAGGATTCAGTATGGTACGCCCTGGCGGCGTGTGTTTTCGAGGTTGCAGGTTTCAGTCGTTTTCAGGATGCTGACTTTGTTCTTCTCCATTACATGCTTCTAGGTACGCCTTTCGTTGTGCTGGCAATGTTATTCTCTACTGTATGCCTGTAGGTATGTCTTTCGTATGAGCGTTTGTATCTTGTGAGCTACGTGTTTGCTGCAGTACGAAGTTACAATATAATACTCCACGTACGGCTGTTCAGGCCGAGCTAGAAGGGCCCCCGGTGGGGGGGGGGGGGCGCCAAAAAAAAAAAAAAAAAATAATAATAAGCATATCCTTATTTTATTTTTATTTTTTTGCGCCCCCCCCCCCCCCCAAGAAACCCCTGTCATGCCCGGCAAATCCTTGTATCCGAGCTGTTGTATCCTCACATATACCCTAAATAATAGCGTTTCAGGTCGCGACCTCAACTTCAGCGTTGGCGGTGCTTGGCTTTTTTATCCGTATATGTACTGCACTTACCGTAAGCTTACACATATTTGCCGCAGATTTTTCCTATTATCCATCGAGTTCCTATCTCACGCGCGCGCCATGGTTCGTACGAAATGCTCCGGATGTCAGAAGTGGGGGCGGGATCGCTGCATCTGCCCGCCGAAGCCGAAGTCCAGCGAGTCTCCGAAGCCACAGTCACCGCATAGGCAGCCGACATCTTCCCCTAGCCGAACGCGGCCTACTTCATCAAAGGCATCCCGTCAGTCTAATAAACCGTCGACTCCACGGAAAAGTTCCACAGCTACGGAGCTCGAGTTGGAGCGCACTCGTGTAGAACGGTTGCGGCTGGAGAGTGAGAAAGCTACAAGAAAGAGAGCACGTAAAGCCGAGAGAGAGGAAATCGCCGCGCGTGTCGCCAAGACCAAGTATTGGAGCGGGGGGCGTTGGTCGTCTAAAGGACGCAACGAATCCTGGTCGAATACTTTTTGGTCTCAGCACAGTTGGTTCTCCAAAGGAGAAGAGCCAAACTGGAAGCGCAGCCGCTGCAGCGCAGTAGCCTTTCCCGAGTCAACTTTTCCGCCTCCTGGTCTCATGTGGGATGAGGCCGAGTTGAGTGCATATAATGATGGCTGCAACTAGTTACGCTTGCGAGCAAAGGCAGAAAAATCTGTCGGTCAGTATGCACTGTGACGGCAATCTAGGCGTATGACGATGTGTACATTACTGTTATATGTTCTAGTTTACAAAGCCGAGGAGAGACAGAAGCCAAGGACAGGGGACAGAGAGGGACAAAGGGGGACAGACGGGGGACAGAAGAGGACAAAGGGGACAAAGGGGGACAGAGCTTTTTCTCGCAGGAAGGTAATTCTTCACAAAGGATGCCCTTCTGCATCATGCTTTTCTTGCTACTGGAAGGTCATCCATCTTCTTCCTGATCATCCTTCTATTTGTCTTCGACTCAGTTCAGTCTCTTGTCGCATACCAACGACCTGGCATGTCCGTGTAGTGTCGTAGCCTATGCATGGACATTCCATCCTTGCTGTCTGTTAATGCCTCAGCATTTCTCGAGCTTTCAAGCTATAACTTCATTCGCGCGTCCCTTGTCGTCAGTGCTGACATGTCCAATTCTTTGGAGAGTCAGTTGGAACATCTCATGCAGGAGGAGTATCCTCACATGGCGGGGTCTTCTCCTTCACCTCGTCCAGCGAAACGTCTCAGAGGTGCAAATCTGTTGGGGTCTCAGACGCAGATATCCCATGCAATGTTATGCAGGTCCGAGCATATATGTGTGTACTTCTTACTTTGTGTCCTGATGAGGTTTCGCGCCTTCTCTGATTTGGAGATCGACCCTCCTGCCCCACATATCTTGGCGCCGGCACCCGTCAACCCGAACGCGATCACAATGCCAGCCATGTACGAGCACTACATGCAGTGGGGTCGTAACTCTTTTCCAGACTTCGCTCCGGAGACCTGCAAACTCGTCTCCATTGCCAACATTGCCAACTACATCTGTGACATGGATGCCGCAAACTATTGCATGTCTAACAAACAGAAGCTTATGTTGGCTATGTTGATTGATGGCCATAACTGGAGGGCTCATTGTCGACAAGCTTTTCGGTACGAGGACGGTGCTTGGGTTCGCTGTGAGAACTTGTCCATCGATGCATGGGATTTGCTGATGGCCTTGGAGGGCTTGTTTGTTCAAGTCTCTCTGGACTTGGCGGCGGCAGAGCGAGAGTCCCAATGGAGTTGGGAAGCCGCCGGCGCCGAAGTGCTCAATGTGATTCGACATCTTCTTCAACAGTCCGTGGATGTGATTAAAGAGCTATGTGGCGTCGCCAAGGCTAACAGTGATCATCTTCGCAAAGCTACAGGAAACAAGGCGTGGCATGCGAAATGGTCTCGCCGTGTCGCCGATATGCTCGCTCAATATCGGAAGACATGGGAAAGCGAAATCTCCTCAAAGCCTCTAACAAAGTTGTTTCTCTTGGAGTGGGATACACCTATGCCTAGATCGACAGGCGTCTGTTTCACGGACGTGTACCTCGACGAGAATTGGGATGTGGCTCCGAAAGCACGTGATCGGAATTGCTACTTGAAACTGAACTACCGCTACCTGTATGAACATGTGATCGCACAGAACCCCAACATTGATGTCAACAACTTCCGTATCAGGCTTCGTCTCTTCCTCGAGTCTCTGTATTACAAGAACGAACATGGATTCCAAATCAAGTTGTGCTTCCTCCACGCAGCCTTCAAGCGAGTATGCACTTCCAGAATGATCTTCCAGATCGGCAAAGGTGGCGATGGTAAAGGAATGGAGGCAATATTGGATCGCACCTTGTTCGGGGACCTTGCTTCCTCCACATTGGATTGTGGGGTCTTCTTGGACCGGTCGGAATTCCGCAAATCTGCGGAGTTGGCATGGAACATGGCCAATGTTCGCATCCAAGAGATGGATCATAAGTCTTCCTTCCATGCCGACCTATGGAAGCGATTCGTAGTTGACGAAGACATCGACTGTCGGGTCAACTACGGCTTCACCACTAAGCGCAAATTTGGTGAGAGCTTGAAGGTGCAGGAGTTAAATTATGACAACATACCCACAATTGAGGAAGCTCGCGATCGCAACAAATGCTGCCAGCAGCTGGAGAGACGTATCGTGTGTCTTCGCATGGGGAAGGGGAAACTCGTCAGTGATGTCAATGAAGTGGACACAGACAACGGCGTCTTCCTGTTGATTCCACAGGACGAACTATCTGCTTTCCTATCACATGAGATAACGGTCGCCCTGTTCCTACGGGAATACTGCATTCCGTTCTTCCAGGAAACGTCGTTAGCAGAGTCTTTGAGAATGATCAACGACCTCGCCGGTGTTCATGCCGATCTTGTTCGTGATACCAAGTGGCTAGCTTCACGCCTTGCGGGCGGCAATGCTCCGCCTCCTGGAGACGAGACGGATGATGTGAATGAGTTCAATAGACTAGTCATTGCTGCTCATTCGCAGATGCCCTGGAAAAGAGTGTTGAAGGAGTACCTCATCCACAAGATTGAGGCTTTGCCAGGAGCCATATACTCGTCGAAAGGAAAGCGGACTAAACTTTCTTATCTTATCGAGGCCGCGGACAACGCTGACGTGATCCTCTTGAAGCAAGTGGATCATGGTTGTTTCCACAAGCTCCTTCTGGATTGGACAAAACTACAGTTGGCCATGGACAATCACGGCGGCATCGACAAGTACGGGTCCTGGACGGAATGGGGCGATCCCTTTGACTTGCTGCACACGCAGGAGAAGTGGACAGGGGCAGCCTTCCACCATGACGCACAAATTATCCGACAAAACAAAACTATCGTCGAAGATCTCAGTGCGCTCGGGCGTAATAGTGAACTCCGCTTGCAGGAGAAAGTGAATTTGACTGCGCTCATCGCCTACGCGCAAGCTGGCAATGATCGTCGTCCAGATCTCCTGGAAGCTTACATTGCTCGGCATCGTCGAGACGGATTGGTTAATGGAGACTTCTCCAGCATTGACATCGCCTACTACAGACGACCTCATTATGGACGCTTGTTGTCGCGAGGACCTTCTGGTCAAAAGCTCACGCGTGAAGCAAGGTTCATTGCCTTCGGCTCTCACTGCGCCGAAGTCGACGCTCCTTCGTGCCATCCTCGTCTATTAGTTTCGAAGCTGCGCGAATCTGAACTTTGGGATGAGGACAAGTTCCCCATGCTGAACAAGGTCGTGCAGTTCTACAAACAGTGGAGAGAATCTCTGGCACAGTATTCGGAGTGTACCGTTGAGGAAGCGAAGGTAGAGCTTATTCGCATTTTCTACGGTGGCCGGCCTTCCGTTGAAATCCCATATTTGCTCAAGCTTTGTGACGAGGTACAGCGTGCCGCTATGCTGTTACTGAAGATGCCGACTGCCAGAGTATTCGCTGATCTTTAGGAAGATCGTCCTAATCCAGAGTTCAGTCGGCTCTCAGCTCTCCTGTCTTTTGAGGAGGCGAAGCTCATGCACATCATGTCAGAGCACATGGGAGACTCTGTGCAAATGCTGCTCTTCGATGGGTGCTATGTTGAATGCGACAGTCTTGCTGCAGAGTTGGATGTCGTCGAAGCGTGTCGGGCATGTGAAGAGAGTGTGATTCCCATGGCCATCAAGTCGTGGCCTTCCGGCACGGAGCTGTCAAGCATAGCAAGGCTGTTGATTCGCAAGGATCTTGGACTTTGGAGTATCTGCCGGGCTAGCTTGCAAGGGCCAACCTCGTCTTGCTTGCACTATGTGATTGCTGTGCTCCAGCCTGACTGCGACACTGACCTCTTGGAGGTTACGGAAGATGAAGGTGATATCTCCGCTAGGGAATTCAACGAGCACATGAGGTACAGTTCGCAGCGCGCTCCGCAAGACGCATACCGCATGATCTACATGGAGGAAGTGGATCTGAGCGAGGTGAATACCCTCAACGGTAACCTCATTGTCCATCAAGCAGCTCCAGGTAGTGGACATTGGAGTGGCATCCGATTCCTGGGCGACTCGACAGTATGTGTCGTGGATTCTGAGTCTAGCGGGCGTCATTTGCACACCACCTTCCAGATCCTGTCTCAGATTGTGTCCTCCATGGAGAATGTGTCTTGGTTTCGTCTTCAGACGCTTACCCACGATGTTGCTCTGGATCATCACGCAGCCTATGACCTTCGTGGATCAGGACCTTGCAAACGACCTGCCTCGCAAGCCTCAATCACAATGAAAGTGGATGTACACTGTCCAGATAGACTGGTGCTATCCTCACCCCTGCAGACGTGCTTGGAGTGTGGTGCCTCTATTCGGAAAGAGCGTGTGATCGAAGCGCGCTTATATGCACTCGACGGGGTACATCATGTGGAACATTTGACAAAGAAATGCTCCAATCGCAATTGTGCAACATTGCACCACTACAACTACCGTTGGGTGGACGGCAACAAGATCAACAGCTCTCATGCAAGTGATCTGGAATTTGTTTTCGTGAATCCCAAGACGGTCTTCACTCGATCTTTCCTGGATTATCATGGCATGCTGCAGTTTCGTGGGCATATCAGTGTCCATGCTATCAACTTTGCGCAAAAGGAAGTCATGTGGAAAGACGAAAATGAGCATGCTCGATGGCGGCTAGAATACTCTACCGCACAGTTGTATCTCAATGTCCTACAGGTCGGCGAGCTCATGTGGTGCGACTTGTCGGACCAGGACACCGACAAGAAACTCCTGTCGATCTGTTTGGAGAAGCCGCTTGCTGACAACTTCGTGCAGGAATATCACAAGTGGTTCCAATCCAATGAGATTACTGTTAAGGAGAGTAAGTCTATGTACGAGCTCGTGATCGATGGCCATGAAAAGGTTTCATCCAGGTGTTCTACTATTACTCCTGCCCATGGCGGACGGCCACGGAAGGACGGCACAGTCAAAAAGCGCACAAATGGGTGGTTTATGGCTATTCATCCAGAGTCCGGCCTCATCGTTGGTGTGCAGGAGATGATCCACCCTGAGAACAATGACCTGGCAGTTAGGATGCTTGAAGATGCGGCTGAAATTCTTCCTGTCTTGGATTGTATCATCTATGACCGCATGTGCTGCGCTTTGCAAGCAGTGCGAAGGTCGGACATGCTCCGGGACATTAAGTATTTCTGCGTCGATAAGTTCCACGCACATGGTCATGGTACAACTTGTCCGTGCTCGCCCTTGGTGCACAAAAAGTTGGACAAGAGATTGAGAGAGGTGAATACCTCTGTGGCTGAGCAAACCTTCGCTTGGTTTCGCAATTATGCCAGAACATTCAATACCATGTCCCCGCAGACGCATTTCTTCTATGTTCTCTTCTACGTGCAGAAGCATAACGAGTTGATCCGCAAGAACAGTGTGAGTCACCTCAGCCCATTCAGTTCAGGCCGTAAGCGCCGCCGTTCTCAGCCGTACAGTTGCAGCAAATCATTCGCCTCGAAAGTTTTCCGTCGTCCAACTGCAAAGGTTTGCTTGCGGAGGCCAGCAGCCTGCATGGCGAAGCGTCCAGCGTCCTCGAAGTAGGAAGCTCTATCCGACAACATGCCAGTCTGCTTCATCGAAGAAAGAAGCCTGACATACGTGTACAAATTTTGACTTCTAGTCGACTGTCTCTTGCTGCGACAAGTCCGAGGGGTGACCAAAGAAGAAGAGTGAGCGAAGCAGCTGATAACTCTGTGCAAACTGAGAATTGCTGTCTCCGCGCCCTTGGTGGGCTATGAGAATAACAGGATTAAAGTAGTTACTAAGTAGTTATCTCCGCCAAGGTCGGATCCTCAGCGTGCTGCTTGTGCGGGCGTCAGTTCAGGTGTTGAGAATAATACTGCGTTAAGACGTCATGCAAATGTTTGCTGGTGTATTCTGGGGAGTATGATGAAGACATTTCTATAGTAAAAAACTCGAGGAAAAACACGGAATTCCTCGAAAATATGCGCCGCCACGGCGTACCAGTCTCTAAGGATTTCGGGTACTGGGGAAAATGTTCTGGCCTCAGGGCCTATTAAGATTGAAACCTTGTCAAATCAAAGCACCGGAAAGGATGTCCCTCTTCACTAGGTGTGCGAGGTGTCCATCGCACAGGGAAGTTGATGAGGAAGATTATACAAAAAATACGCAAACATTTGCATATACATGTATCTGAATGAAAAATAAGTGTAAATATACCTATACATATAGGCATGTATATATGTATGTATGTATGTATATATACACATATGTAGATACACATGTACACCACTGTTAAACCCTAAATTCCATGCCCAGATAGCACACCAGCGTCTGTCGCGAGCTTAATAATCACTTCAAAGACAACCAGTGTTAAACCCGAGTAGAACCGACAGAAACATCTAATTAACTAAATGTTTTCACCCTCGCAGCAAATGCCACCCTAAACCTCAAACCCTCAACCTTAGACCCTTAAACCGTAAACCCTCCAAGATTCCTGCAAGTTTAAGGTGTTGGGCATATTCAGGGTTTGGTGTTTCAGGGTTTAGGGTTGGAGGATTTGGGGTTTAGGTGTTATGGGGCATGCTGCATGCTTTATACTGCAATCATCCCTGCAGGAGCTCTGCTATGATTCATGCCTTTGACAGCTGCCAGCAGTAAACCCTAAACCCCACTCCAGCATTAAACCCTAAACTCCAAGCCGAGAAAACATATCAATGCCTGTAACCACATGTACAAGCACTTCAAAGACAACCAGGGTTAAACCGCGAGTAGAACAAACAGCAAAATCAAGTCCACTAAATGTGCTAATATCCATTCGTTTTGGGGCCTAAGTGATGTGAAGAATGCTTCGGGGCATGATCGTGCGAGGAGCTTTGAGGAACACCCATCAGGAAGCGTCCCGTCCTCATCGTTGAAGCCCTTTGAAGAGCAACAAAAACTCACTGATACGAGCAAACCCCATAAGCTCTTGTCCAAACCCAAGCTCTTCACAAATTTAGCCAAAGCCTATAACGCCCTATAAATCGCCAGACGCTGAAGTGGCTATTTTGCTTAGTGGTGCGCCCGGCTCAACGACTTCGTAGATGGTCGATAAAACCGGTGAAGACTAAGTGTGGGCATGCTTGGTCTAAGCGGTACAAAGACACTGTGACTGCCACACAGCAGGCCTGACTCAGCATGAGCCCTTTGACAGTCAATGCCCCAGCGGCAGGGATCGGCTGTTTTGCTTAGTGGTGCGCCTGGCTTAGGACAGCAGACAAACCCGCCGTCGGCCAGAGCAGGAAGGCCCGAACGAGCTACGACCACGACACTTGAAACTATGACGGACTCTAAGAATGATGGTGTGACTATCGAGTCAGCCCCGATCAAAAGCTTGTACAAGCAAAAGATGAAAAGGCAAGAACATAAACATAAAATCAAAAGACGCGAAACACCCGAAACGAACAGCCCAACCCTAAAAGTCGAAAGCACCACGTAAGATCACAAAAATGCAAGACAAGTCCAAGAGTCTAAAAGCCTAACAACATAAAAAGTCTGTAACGTGCAAGAAGCACCGCAAAATCGAAAACTCTAAAACATCGGAAACGTACAAGAAAGCCAGAAGCATCGAACAGCCCAACAAGTCGAAAAAGTGCAAGAACACCAGAAAAGTCGAAAAGCAGAAAAGCCCAACAAGTCCGAAGAAGTGCTAGGAAACCCGAAAAGCCCAAGAAGTCCGAAAAGCGCCAGAAAATCCGAAAAGTCGAAAAGCAAAACAAGTCCGAACAGTGCAAGAAAAGTCGAACAGCAGAAACGCCCAAAAGGTCAGAAAAGTGCCAGAAAAGTGGAAACGTTTAAAAGCGGAGAAGCCCAAAACTGCCGAAAAGTGCAAGAACGCCCGAAACATCGAAAAGTCGGAAACCTTTCGACTTTTCGAATTTCGTTTCGGTTCTCCGCTTATGGAAACCAACGCCTGCTTGCGTACTTAGCAGGATAAAAGGCTAGTGTAAAGACATGTAAAGATATTTCGCCGCTCTGCGGCTGTGTATTCGGCCTCTACAGGCCGTCTTGCTCGAGCCGCAGGCCTTTCAGACTGTGCACTGTGCCCGTGCCCAGGAAAACCCCGTTGCGAGAGTTGCGAGTGATGTTTCTTGCCAGGCCGGCAGGCGGCCAGTACGTGAGCGCATTTCAACACCCTTCACCTCGATGGCTTTCAGCTCTTTCCAGGTTCGCAAAGGTCGCACGCTTTGCACCCGAGGGGACCAGTCTTTGGGCACAGGATCGTCGAGTGCAGCTTGCTCCAGCTCCCACGGCCGTCGAGGACTGTGCTGTCAGCTTCCATGGAGGTCCTCACGCGGCATGCTACTGCCTACGCGTTGCTGTGGCAGGAATTTGAGCCAGCTTCCCAAAAGCTCCGACCAAGCCGAGACAGGCAGCGCAAAACCCTCCAAAACATTCAGGGCCTCGCTCAGTGCTCAGTGGCCGGCGACTCCGAAGTGCCAGGATGCCGACACCCCATGTCAGCTCCAACATGATTGAGGACGGCCGGGAACTTCGCGGAACGCAGTACAGTACCGGGATTGCCCAACGCACACTCGTAGAGAGGAGACGTTTGCGAACTTTTCGAAAACCGTTCGCGTGTTTCCGGCCGCAGAGACGGAGGCCAGCCTAAAGCGCTGCAATGCACTGGTCACTGGTTCCAGATTATGATCGATGTCTGCAAGCAGTGTGCAATAGTGCACAGGTGTGGACAAATCTACTCATTTCACGGATCCTGTGCTAGGTCATACATCTCTCGGGGGAGAGACGGCCCGTTCGGGAACGTCAGGCGACACCGTTCTTCAAGGAGAGCCCCAAGCTTCACTGCATTTTGCCAGCTTTCCCGTTGTCCATTGCAGGAGGACAACGAGTTGAACTCGAAAGCAGTCCAGTTCAACGACAAAGTCAGCTGCGAAATCCCAAGCAAGGCGCGCACCCTGGCACTCCACAGCCCTAACGAAATTTTGCATGAGCTACAACTGATACGAGTACCAAGGGAACGTCTGTTTCCTTCTCCGCAGTTCCCTGGAGCTTTGACTCGATTCGAGGATCCATGTAGCAGGCGGAATGGCAGTAGTGCAAGTCGATAGGAAGTGTCTGCATGAATGTGAGTGAAGATCTGATCTATCCCATGAGTGACAAGCTTGAGGTATTACTCAAGAGGTGAACAGGCGAATATTGCGGGTCCAGGCTAGTTTCCGTGCGAAGCAGCACTCGGAAAAGGGTCCAGGTCGTCAATGTCACATAGCAAGACCTGCAACGAGTAAACTCGAAGGTTCATCGGGCTTTTCTCTGGCTGGCTCACTCGTCTTGTTCTCTTGAAAACTTGTTACAGTTGCTCGGGAATCGGAAGGTCGTTGCTGCTGCGCAGTCCAAGGCCTCACTGGCCTGTCGATGCCTGCAAGAAATTGCCTTGCCCTGATCCGCTCGGCACTGCGAGGTCGGTCGATCGGTGCGTGACCGAGTCGCGACCCCGTTTGCTGCCCAAACACAGGAGTTCGAGGCAGCGCATTGACGCATGTCATGGGGTACTGCTGCGTGGAGTAGGGTCCTCCCGGAGATACACTGCATCCCGGCAGTGTTGACCACAGGACCATCGCGTGCTGCTCACACCAGTCGTCTCCACAGTGGAGGACTTGTATATGGGGATGGGGAGTGATCGGAAGACGAATCAGAATCTCCTAAAGAGATCCTGCGCGAGGAGTTCGAGGTGACAGGTTCCAACTTCCGTTCAAGCCGAGACAGGCAAAGAGAAGAGCTGAAGAGCAAGAGCTCGCAAGAGCTTCTGAGCTTCAAAGTCTGGTGGCCGGTGGGGCCCTCTGCCACTTTCGAGGATTCCGACGCCTCACGTGACTTCGGAGATGGTGCAGGCGGGGGGGGGGTCCCGGCGTGCCGGCCCCACAGTCTCTCTCTCTGCCACTCTTTTCCCCCGCAGTTAGCTTAAAGGAGATGTTGCTCCACGTGAGCCCCGGGAAGACCGTCCGAGTCTCTCCTGCAGTCGACGTCGAGGCACATTCGCAGCAGCAATCGTGAATCGTCCACATCTCTGAAGTGACAGGCCATTCCCGCATCAGGAAAGAGACGGTCAAGTCGAGATCGACAGGCAACCCCATTCTTCAAGGAGTGGACAAGATTGCAAATTCTGATTCTGATCTTGGGGAAGCCCGAAGTGTTTTTGTCAACGGGATGCCTTGCTGTCGTCCGAAGTCCCAAGGAGGATGTGGTGGACGACACTTTCAGTCAGGAGGCCGAATCGGCGTGTGAACAACTCCAGCACGTATTTCCGTCCAGTGGTTTTGACAGAAGCTGGATCGACCAGCTAGAGACCAAAACTCCACCATTCGCATAATATGACTCAGCACTGCAAATGTAAAAGAAGATTTCCCATGTTTGTACAGACAGAGCTCAGAAGAGCAGATCTGTGTATAGCGGAGCTGAACGAATGCCCCAACACGCTTGCCTCGCTGCGCATTTACAGCTGAGTCTCTCTCTTCGCGGCCGGCCAGCGCGACGCCTCCTCGATCGTGTTCTCTCTGCACGGTACTGAGTAAAGTTCCTGAAGCCGGCATGACCCCTGCTTGAGAGGGGACCCATCAGCATACCTCCGCTTGCCTTCGTCATCATCTGTGGTTGCAGTGTGATGCCCTGTGAGCCTGCCGCCGTGAGGGGTGCGTTTGGCTTCATCGAGTGCGGGACGACCGCAGGACTACACACACACACACACACACACACACACACACACACACACACACACACACACACACACACACACACACACACACACACACACACACACACACACACACACACACACACACACACACACACACACACACACACACACACACACACACACACAACACACACACACACACACACACACACACACACACACACACACACACACACACACACACACACACACACACACACACACACACACACACACACACACACACTCTTGACACATCGTGTCGCAGGTCTGATCTGTCGGTGCATACTGTCAGGGAAAGTCAGCAGCTGTCAGGGAAAGTCAGAAGCTGCAAGGGAAAGTCAGAACATGCAATCAGAAGCTCGTACGAATCTTGCTCTAGGGTTACTGATTTGCAGGTACGTTTGCACCCCTCCCTGGGGGTGTCTTCGTTGGCCGGTGACCCCCAGGGAGAGCACCGGCCCCCTGCTCATTCGACTCAGATTTACCTACCCTTCGAAACAGGGGTGGACACACACAAGCCCTCCCGGGCTCATTGCATCCGTTCGAAACACCGGTTGACATACACATGCTCTTTCGAACTTACTGACAGGAAGCACTCACGAACATAACACATGCATGACAATGCAATCACTTGCCCAGCACTTGCATGACAATGCGCACTCACTTGTCCAGATCGCCACCAGACCACCAGAAACCAAAGCTCCACCACCAGCAGCTCCAATGCTCCACCGGGCCACCAGAAACCACAGCTCGCTCCACCAGCTTCGCTTCTGTACAAACAAAACGCTGCAAGCAAGCGATGCAGTAAGGCAGAGAGATGCGCACTCCGAAAGCATGTAGGCATGCACTCACTCACCAAGGAAGAAAAACGTTTTCAAGCATGCACTCACTCACCGATTTTTATGCTGTGAACCAATAGCATGAAGTTGCCACAGCTCACTTGACAAATCATTCTCAGTCAGCGCACATTCCACTGAACATGTCACAGGCTCATTCACCGCACGTGTCACTGGAACATAGCTAAATGTCAAAAACTTTGCATGATGTACATGCCACTGGAACATGTCGCCACCGGAACAGTTGAGTGTCACAGACTCATTCACTGCACATGCCACTGGAACATGTCGCACATGCCCTGGAACATGTCACAGACTCATTCACGGCACATGCTCTTCAGAAACACTCTCTAAAATACTGAAGCCAGACAACAGGCCCTCGCCCCTGCTCGTTCGATTCAGATTTGCATACCCGTTGAAACAGGGTTGGACACACACAAGCCCTGCCGGGCACATTGTAGCCGCTCGAAACACCGGTTGACATACAAATGCCAGCGTCTGAAAGCGGAAAATCTACGAAACCGCAGAGTCTACGCATGCCAACATAGGCGAACCACATTCATGTCAGAGAGTCTATGCATGACGCACATGCCACTGGAACCTAGCTGAATATCACAAACTGTGCATGACGCACATGCCACTGGAACATGTCGCAGACTCCTTCACCGGACGTGCCACTGGAACATAGCTAGATGTCACAGACTGTGTCACAGTCACAGCTCTCAAGTCAGCTCGAGAAGCCAGCTTGATAAGTCAGCTCAGAGATTTCAAGTTCTAGGTTACGGAACTCCAGGCGCATCACCTGAACCTGAGAAAAACCTGGTTTTGTCCACACAACACAAACTAGGGGCACGCCAGCTGTGTACGCAGACACCCAGGTCGCTGGACACACACAAGCCCTATCGGGCTCACTAATTCTCACAACAGGCACTCGGACTTCATCTCAGACACTTGCTAAGCAAAGCTGAACAGGTGCAAGCGCTCATGTGTTGCTGTTGAAGCATTGCAGGCAATCAGTAATACTGACGACACTGCAGAGTCTATGCATTCCAACAGGCGAACCACACTCATGCCAGAGAATCTACGCATTCCAACATAGGCAAACCGCACTAAAGTCACGAAACCGAAAGGTCTACGCATTCCAACCTAGGCGAACCGCACTCATGTCACGAAACTGAAGTTTACGCATTCCAACATGGGCGAAGCGCACTCATGTCACGACACTGACTGCGTTCCAACATAGGCGAACCGCACTAAAGTCACAAAACCGAAAGGTCTACAAATTCCAACATAGGCGAACCGCACTCATGTCACAAAGCTGCAGAGTCAGAGTCTATGGATTGTTGTCGTCGTTGTCATCAAATGATTTGATTAGACGACTGCGAACAAGAAGAGTTACAGAGACAGGCTCGAAGAAATGACGGAGAAAGTGCATGACGACATGCACTCACTTACCCAGATCGCCACCAGACCACCAGAAACCAAAACGTATTCCGCGGACGTCCCTTGCACATCACTTGCATATCCCCTGCACATCACTTGCACGTCCCTTGCTGCACGTCGATCATGTTCTTGGTCCGACACTGCAAAGTCTGACGAGAAGTCGGACGAGTGCACGTCCGATACAGAGACAGCATCGCTCTCAAAGCTGGACACCGACATAATTTGAAGCTACCTGTACGTTACAAGTCTTTTTAGACCTGGAGAGTGCCTTGAGGACATGAATCAAAACAGTGTCTGCAAACATTCACAACACATGCTGCCAGCAGATCACTTGCATAACCCTTGCACATCCCTTGCACATCACTTGCGCGTTCCTTGCACATCCCTTGCAATACACTTGCAGCAGCACTGGCAAACAGACTCTTCTTTGCAACTGCAGAAAGTCTACGAAACTGCAGAGTCTATGCGTTCCAACATAGGCGAACCACACTCATGTCAGAGAGTCTACGCATTCCAACATAAGCAAACCGCACTCATGTCGCAAATCTGCAGAGTCTACGCATTCCAACATCGGCGAACCGCACTCATGTCACGAAACTGCAGAATCTACGCATTCCAACATCGGCGAACCGCACTCATGTCACGAAACTGCAGAAGTCTACGCATTCCAACATAGGCGAACCACACTCATGTCAGAGAGTCTACGCCCTACGCATTCCAACATAGGCAAACCACACTCATGTCACCAGTCTGCAGAGACTACGCGTTCCAACATCGGCGAACCGCACTCATGTCACGAAACTGCAGAGTCTACGCATTCCAACATCGGCAAACCGCACTCATATGTCACGAAACTGCAGAGTCTACGCATTCCAACATAGGCGAACCGCACTGATGACACAAAACTGAAGTCTACGCATTCCAACATTGGCGAGCCGCACTCATGTCACGAAACTGCAGAGTCTGAGACGCTTGTAGAGCCAATATACAGCATCGTGCTGGGCTTTCTTATTGTTCAAAACCGAGGATGCAAAGCAATTGGGCATCCACCATCACTCTACAGAAAGTCCATGCACAGGAGACTGCAATCAATGACCTCGTCTGCCATTACAAAACGAGTATGCGCTCACACTTGCTGCACGGCAAACCTGCACTGCTAGACTCTCCGTTATGTCATTCAATCGGATAGGGCTGCATGGCAGGAATACTCTCAGCAATCATTTCCAGCAGCGTCTCAAAGCAGATAGTCTACGAAACTGCAGAGTCTATGCGCTCCACCATAGGCGAACCACACTCATGTCAGAGAGTCTACGCATTCCAACATAAGCAAACCACACTCATGTCGCAAATCTGCAGAGTCTACGCATTCCAACATCGGCGAACCGCACTCATGTCACGAAACTGCAGAATCTACGCATTCCAACATCGGAGAACTGCACTCATGTCACGAAACTGCAGAGTCTACGCATTCCAACATCGGCGAACCGCACTCATGTGTCACGAAACTGCAGAGTCTACGCGTTCCAACATAGGCGAACTGCACCGATGACACGAAACTGAAGTCTACGCATTCCAACATAGGCGAGCCGCACTCCTGTCACGAAACTGCAGAGTCTACGCATTCCAACATATGCAAACCGCACTCATGTCACGAAACTGCAGAGTTTACGCATTGCAACATATGCAAACCGCACTCATGTCGCGAAACTGCAGTGTACGAGTCGCACAAGCAAGCAAAACCATGTACTGAACCAATCACTCCAGCTTGGTCGGACACTGCAAAGTCTGACGAAAAGTCGGACGAGTGCCCCCTGCTCATTCGACTCAGATTTACCTACCCTTCGAAACAGGGGTGGACACACACAAGCCCTCCCGGGCTCATTGCTCTTTCGAACTTACTGACAGGAAGCACTCACGTACATAGCACATGCATGACGATGCAATCACTTGCACAGCACTTGCATGACAATGCGCACTCACTTGTCCAGATCGCCACCAGACCACCAGAAACCAAAGCTCCACCACCAGCAGCTCCAATGCTCCACCGGGCCACCAGAAACCACAGCTCGTTCCACCAGCTTCGCTTCTGTTCAAACAAAACGCTACAAGCAAGCGATGCAGTAAGGCAGAGAGATGCGCACTCCGAAAGCATGTAGGCATGCACTCACTCACCAAGGAAGAAAAACGTTTTCAAGCTTGCACTAGCACGACACTTGCGATGCAGTAAAGCAGCGAGATGCGCACTCCGAACGCATGTAGGCATGCACGCATTGACCACAAAAGAAAAACGTTTGCCAAACTTACACTTGCACAATACTTGCACGACGACACGCACTCACTTGCACTGCTCTTGCCGATCGCAGAGTCACTGACCAAGGTAACACCTGGTGCCAAAGCTGAACGAAGTCTCAAACTGCAGCACTTGCAAACTGATCAGCAACTACCAAAAGTACAGCTCATGTACTAAACTTGCAGCCGAAGACCTGCGACAAGTCAGCGGTGAAGTCAGATTCGGGAAAGTCAATCAGATCATAGAAAGTCAGTGGGAAAGTCAGCATTCAGGTTTCGGCAAAGGCATTTGGGAAAAACTCACTGGGAAAGTCAGCTTGCAAGCACGGATATAGAATCAGGGAAAGTCATCCAATGCTTATACAGTCAATCGGGAAAGTCAGCGCCAGAGCTAGCTCTGGGAGACACGGCGCCCATAGGGAATGCCGTTGTGAAGCACACTTGACACATCGTGTCGCAGGTCTGATCTGTCGGTGCATACTGTCAGGGAAAGTCAGCAGCTGTCAGGGAAAGTCAGAAGCTGCAAGGGAAAGTCAGAACATGCAATCAGAAGCTCGTACGAATCTTGCTCTAGGGTTACTGATTTGCAGGTACGTTTGCACCCCTCCCTGGGGGTGTCTTCGTTGGCCGGTGACCCCCAGGGAGAGCACCGGCCCCCTGCTCATTCGACTCAGATTTACCTACCCTTCGAAACAGGGGTGGACACACACACACACACACACACACACACACACACACACGCACACACACCGCAGAACCATCAAGCAGGAAAACACACGAATATCGCATGAAGCAACAGGAGCATCACAGGGCTCACTGGACAAGCATAAGAAGGAAAGGTTGCAGATCATGCAGCTGCCGGAATCCTCCCCAACCCTCTCTCTCTCTGTCTCTCTCCCTCTCCCTCTCGCTCCAACTCTCGCGCCAGCTGAGAGTTGTTCTAAACCCGCTGCTCTTGACCGTAGACTAACAGCTTATTTTATTTTCCTCATGCAGGTTTAGGACCTGCTCCAGAACACGCACGGCGCAAGGGAGCGCAAGGGGATGAGCAGTGTGTACATGGAAATGTGCTTAAACGTGTGCAACGGCGAGAGCGGGCAAGCGCAAGGGAATTTTCGAGTTACGGGCTGGCACAATATTGAAGACCAACCCTCAGCTCTCTCTCTCTCTCTCTGCCTCTCTCTCGCTTTGTCTGTTTGTCTCTGTCTCTCTCTCTCTCTCTCTCTCTCTCTCACGCTCGCTCGCTCGCTCCTCGCGCTGCGTCCCTCGATCTCACTGACTTACCTGCACCCTGAAGCACAGGAACCCACGAGGAATCACAGCAACCACCATCCAGGCTGTTCCAGAGTCAGAGCATACTTGTAGCACCACATTCGAAGTCAGGCACCGTGAACAGTTCACGTGCATACTCGAATTGAATGGCAGCCCTGCGGAATACATCTGATGTTCAGAAGATTCAAGGCTATATTTCCATAGTGGATACTGCGTAGCTGTGATGTGATATGATATAATATAGGAAGAATAATAAAGGAAATGAAAAATGTGGTCGCAGCTTACACGTCGGGCGCAAAATTGGTAGCTGCTGAATAAGGTAATCCCGGCGTCCGCCCAGTTGTGTCAGCCCCCCCGTGGCCGTAGAATACCTTGACGGCAAGACTCTTTCGATGACAGAGCGACGAGCCGCCCATCGTTTGCTTCGGCCAACTTTCCGTACGTAGTGCAACTCGCGGTCTTGGTCCCGTCACTTCCACCACTGTGATTGTTGTTTGCCTCCAGGCCGCCATAAGCTCAGGCATTGAGCGTGAGATTTCCGTGCGCGTGAAGCTGAACGTTCCCGACTCAAAGGTTTGAACGCACTCGTAGGCCGTAGGTTTGGAACTTTCATGCAACTGCAGATGGTAGCAGTTCGAAGGCTCAGCGGCAAGCCAGGGAGGAGCGCCGGGTGCACATTGGCACTGCAGATGCGAATGTTGGATCCTCAGACTTCGCTCTGTGTCTCGCGTTGCAAATCTCAATGATTGCAGAGTCACGTGGGCCCCGGGCTTCTTGAGGTCCCCCTGGCTTTGGAAAGGTGTTCTTCGGCAGACAGTGGCAATCCCGAAGCCGATCTGGCTCGTCACATCGAGCCTCGGACTGTAAACCGCCCTAAAGCATCTTGAGCAGCAGGTGATGCTCACGGTGGCTTCTGTGCGCCCGAGGTTGCCAGAGCCGTTAAGGACACGGAGCTTCTTCGCAACACTCTGCGCTCGACTCGCAGCATTTTGGACCCCGGGTCAAGACGTAGCAAATCAGTGGGAAACTGGGCATGTCCGGTTGAGTCGACTCGAGGCAATCTCGCGTTTTTCGAGACCTTCGATGACGATTCTTTGCATTGCCTCATTGAGGATCGGATGGATCGATTTACAAGAACATGTAAATACATGATTGCCTGGCTTTGTGCAGCTTTATTGACGGCACTGCTCCCAGGCCATGGAAGTGTATGAGTTCCAGCCTGGTGAGAAGGTGGTGCGTCAGGGAGACACCGATGGTGCGCAAAAGCATTCCACGGGAGAAGAGATCCGCTGTTCATCCCGTTATCAGAGCCGGAGTGAATTGTGGCAGCATGGACTCGGAACAGTGAGAGAGACTCACTCTAGTGGTAGGCACGAGCCCCAAAAAGTAAACACACGACATTGTGGCGGGATCACCCGCGGAATTCAGGCAAAATCGAAGCGGGAACATTAATTTTTCGAGGTGCAAACCCAGTCGCCTGCAAAAATGTGCATCGTGCCGTCGCGGCACTGTGGCGGTAAGAAGTACGGCAATGTGGCATAGTCGGCGGGAGCGCACTTTTGACGTTC
The DNA here is from genome assembly GCA_905221615.1 of Symbiodinium sp. CCMP2592. NCBI lineage: Eukaryota > Dinophyceae > Suessiales > Symbiodiniaceae > Symbiodinium > Symbiodinium sp. CCMP2592. The sequence goes on along the minus strand of CAJNDT010006089.1, from coordinate 27,948 downwards.
GCAACATTGCGTGGATTTGCTAAGCCTTTGCGGGCCAGGACTTCACCAACATCGATCGAGTTGACGGCAAGAATGGGCACAGGACTGGCGAGTTCACCACTTTCATATCTGTACACGTGCGGGGCTGTGGTCGGAGCGCGATTTGCGAAGCCAAAGTGGTAACCTTTACAGGGAGTCGCGAGTCTCCGGACTCCAGCGGACGGCAAGCGGGACTGTGGAAAGAACGCGATTTTAGTGAGAAATGGGCGCAAGACATTTTGTAATATTTATCTTAAATCCCAACATAATCCCACCCAGCCCTGGGTTGACTTCTCGATGCCAGTGCTGGCATCATTCGGGGGCTTGCGAATTTCTCGCATTTCTCCATCCTGCAGCGAAGTGTGCGACAGGTACGCACTTCTTCGTGGTCGCGCACGGGGAGTTCTATATCGTAAAGGACAACAGCAAGCGCTGCTACATAGGGCTAGAAGCCAAGCTAGGAGCCTTTGATTCTGCGGTGCAGTGGTGCGTGCGGAGCTGTGTTGGAGCAAGGCCTGGGTCTTCCTTCGGCGAAAGCGTTTTGTTGCTCCATGGCGAACGTAGTGCCACTGCTCCGACCTCATCCCGGTCCCTGCAAGTCCACGGTCTCCGCATTTCCCTGCTGTCGAGGTCTGTTCCCAAGGATGCGCAGAGCCTAGAATCTGTGAGGGCATCCTCTCGTCGTGCCTGCAAACGATGTTTCCTGCATTACCAAAAGCACAGCACAGCCAACCTAAGCCTGTGCGTGCAGGTTCTCGTGCCTATGGCATGGCAGGCATGCAAGACCCGAGCTGAGCGAAACTGTTGTGGGAGCTCTATGCTGCTAGAATTCCGCACAAGCACGTTGCGGTGCGATGGAGATCTGAGGTGCGCGAGCTACTGCGACAGCAGTATGAACAAATGCGGCAAAGTGTCGTCGAAGCAATGGATGAGGCTGAGCTCTGCACCTCACCTTCAGGCCTCCAGTCTCTTGAGTCTTATAGATGGGAGAGGTGCTCAAGTCGAACCAGTGCGAGATCTTGCGGGGGGCTCTGGCAGCGAAAGGGGGCAGACACCTCGAGCTTTTGTCTGGACTCTGCACCCTCAGGTCGGGCCTGAACGGATACCAGCTTCAAAGCCTTTATGATCAGGCGGAGCCACTGCCTGCATGTGCATGCCAGCCTGGTGTCACTTCGAGTTCGCATCTGCTGGTCCTTGGAACTTTTGAGTCGTTTCTGATATCCTCATCGAGGTCGAGATGAAATCCTTCAAACCAGGGGAGCTAGTCCTCCGGGAAGGCGACTTGCCCAACGAGGCCGCAAGCAGCACAAGCTTTCTCCGTTCACCTGAATCACTGGCTTGTCCTGGTCCGTGCAAGGTTTTCATCCTTTTCAGTGGAGAAGTAGACTCGACGCGTCGTCCACAGTGGAGGGACCCGTGCGTCAGCAGGCAGGCATTCGATATTTTCTGTCCGATGCACGGTTGGCAAGGTCAGGAGGACAGAAGATGGGCAAAGTTCCCAGGCGAGGCTACGTTATGGGCCATGTAGCAAGTAATCTCTAGCTTCTTGACGTATGTCTCTAAGCTCGCCGTTGCTAGACGTAATTTCCAGGTTCTACTTGATGGGAGACCGGGCACTTTTGTTCGAGGACGGGCATGAGGCTATGTATGTGGTTTGGTGCAGCACAAAGCTTGGTCCAATAACTATAGCTTTGGCATGCTCTGGAGACACTCAGTGTTGGTGCTGCCAGTGGGAATAGTATCTTGCTTGCTGCTGTCTTGCGCATGAGATGTTTCGCCGGAACTTTGCCTTCAACTGTGAAGCATGAATGAACTGGGTGTTGCTACTCTGTGAAAAGGCTCACATGCTGGTTCTCACAATAGTGTTGTGAATGGGGGCTTTCGAGATTCGTCTACGATGCAAGAGTTGATGTGCAGGGATCGCGTTTGTGCTCGTAAGCTCGTGCAACTGGGCCTCCGTAGGACATGTCGATCTGTCGTGTTGACATGTTGACCTTGGTTCGGAAAGTGTTCAGCACCGCAGGATGGACTGGCTTTTGAGCAGCCGACGAGCTTGACTGCAGCCACAGCTGTTGAGCCTGGGGCTGAGCGCAGTTTTTTCCGCTGAAAGAAACGGACGCAAGCCAACTAGAAGATTTTGCGACTGGTTTTGCATTGCCTTGCTTGCATTATCGGATTTCTGTCGTTGGAGCTCTGCTACCGTGAGCTTGATCTTGTTGGCATCACGGCACACAATTTCCGAACTTTGCGCCTTCGATGTCGCATGTGCAGTCCCGAGGCTGCTGGTGCTGAAGCGAAGCCTACTGGACTCCCTATTCGGCAGCAGGTTGCAACAGGCAGGCAGAAGCATTCAAGCAAGCTCTCTCTCTCTCTCTCTCTCTCTCTCTCTCTCTCGCTTATACTTGAACAGACTACTGCAAGCAGAGAGACAAGATTGTTGGATCTGCAATTGTGCAGCTTTGCGGCTTGCATGCATGCGTCATGCCCGCAGCTGATTGACTGATCGCCCGCTTGTTCGTTACTTGTGTCGGAAGGTCCTCGTGAGGAACAGGGTCCTCTACGTATTGGCGCAGCACGAGGTCGGCTGGAAATAGGCCTGGATGAGTGATGCTGTCTTCCAGCATGGAGGATTTTTCCCGGCTGCACCAAGAGCACAGAGAAGCTATCGCCACCGCGTGCCAGATACGGTGTTTGCCTAGAGGCCGCTGAGTCCGAATTGAGGCACTTTGAGGCGCATCAGAGTTTGGATGTCTTTGTGCGCAGGCTCGGAGGCCAGTTGGGAGGCCAGCTTGCTCTGATTCCAGAAGCACACGCGTGGTGCTACGATGAGTGTGCACAACGATCATGGTTGAGACCCTTTTGGTAAAAGGCAAAGGTTTCGTGCGCATGAATTCATGTTCTGCTTTGCATCGCGATTGTATGTGCTCCTGGCAGTGCCTCGCATGAAGCGGCACCACAGGACGTGCGGGTCATCATGGCAGTAAACGGCGAGGTTCAGCTGTCCAAGCCTCAATGTCCCACCTTGCTGCGGCAAGTCGAAGACGGTCCGATCTTACAGGAGCCTTGCGACTGGTCCACAGCACCTGCTTGGTGCTTCGTTGTGGGCTTGGACTGTTCTGGAACTGTTCATTGAGAGAGTGTTGCGAGTGTGCTGCGACAGCAAAGTCTGTGAAGGTCCGATCTCTATATGTTCGGCATGCCGAATAGGGATCTGCCTCGATCTCAGCCTCTGCTGCCGCTATGGAGTGCAATGGAAACCCGTCAGGACTGTAGGTCTGCAGAGTAGGACGGACATGGGATTTGCTGAATTTTGCTTATTTGGAAGAGGCTTCTAGCAAAGCTTCGTGTTGGGCTTGAGGCACCCAAATGTTGGGAGCAGAGATATGCCCTGCTTCTCTGGCTGCCATGCTAGAGACAAGGCAGATGCCACTCAAGCTCCAAGCACTTGCTGATTCGAAGATTGCGGTTTGGCAGCGCGAGGACAATTCATAATGGCTCATAGCGAATCGAGGCATCACTTCGGACGTCACGTGAATCCCAGAGGACCTGGAAAGCATCCTTACGTTCCATGACTTTGATGGCGCTTTGGAGCAGGACAGCAAGGCCGGTATGTGTCGGTGTTGTCGAGGCTGCACTTGTCATTACTGGCCGGTTGCCAAGGTCCGAAGTCTGCGCTCTGTGTTTGTTTTCTCGACACTGTCCAAGCACCAACTTCAACGTCAGAGCCTTTGCGGCTGTTATGCGCAAGAACGAGTGGTTGTACCTTGTTGAGTACAGCCTCAGTGCAGGTCTTGAGTGTTCGGGGGTTCCAGATAAAGAGTGACCCACTCACCGATGAGGCCCTAGTGGGCACGGTCTCGCCTCCAGGACCACCCTGTCGAAGTGCCGGTGGGTGTGCTAGAAGTGTTTCAAGACAATGTCACGTCTCCAACAGGCTTGATTAAATGTGGTTTGACATTTGACTCAGCGCGTGGACAGAATGGGTGCTTGGAGAATCAACGCCGCAGGACGCCTGCCCAACAATGGCCTCAACTCTAAAACTGCCCCAGTGGTCCGAGGTTTGGCACGCGCCTTGGAGATTGAGACCGTCAAGTGTGGCAGCCGTGCCGGACACCCACAACCTCCCCGGACCTGGCTGAAGAGACTCCGCCTTGCAGCAGAGGTGTTTGCGCAAGGTGACCAAGGAACGTCGGAGCCTATGCTGCGACAGACTAGCAGATGTGACGAGTCTTTAGTGAGGCACTTCTACATCATCCGAAAGGGTGCGGTCAGCGTGGAAATCGATGGCTGTCAAAAGCGGCGGCCATGTTCTCGGTCCAAGAGTTGCCAAAGCGCATCCCTTTCCTAAGCAAAGCCTTGAGAGGCTTGGCCATGCGGATTATTTCGGGGAGCGTGCTTTGCTGGGAAACGAAGTTCGCAGTGCCAGCATTACTGCTTTGGAGGAGCGGGATTGCAACAGCGCCGCGAGTCCTCATATTGGCAAGGATGATGTGTCAGGACACGGAGCTTTGGAAAATGGGCAAAGAAACCTTCCAGGAAATGATGCCGGGTCCCAAGGCCTGTTGTGTCCTGGAAGACCCAGCGCCCAAGACTGCAGGCAAGGCCAGTGTCTGGACTACCTGAAAGACCGGATCTCTTTGCAGGACATCGCAGTCCTGTGCCGGCACCACCTGTTTAGCGGCTTAGCGAAGCCCTAGAGGACACAGCTTTGACGTTTAAAGACCTCGAGCCCTCGCCTTAATGCGTGGATGCGCAGCATTTGCAAGCACTGCGCTGCCTGACTCCGTGACTCTGAGAGGTTCGTCCGGGTCATCGGGCGAGGTGGCTTTGGAGTTGTGAAGATGGTTCGTGCCAAGAAGACTGGAGTAAGGTGGGGGACGATCGGAGTCTGAGCAGGAGCACACCCTGCACGCAGTCTGTCCTTGCAGGTATGCCTTGAAGTGTGTCCGAAAACGTGACGTGGTGGAAAAAAATATGCAAGATGCCTTGCTGTCAGAGCTGGACATATTAAAGGAGGCACGGGGCCGGCGTGTGTGTGGCTTTCGTTCTGCGCGTTTTCTCAAGCGTCCCGCAGAAGAGAGGTTGACCATCCATTTATCGTCAAGTTCGTGCGGTCATTTCGGGACGAGCATCTCGGCCTGCGTTAGTTACACCAGCCTTTGACGTTTGCTGTCGGGACTGCTGCATCAGTCGATTGTAACGCACTGCCGGTATCTGCCGATTAAGGAGATCCGTGTTCTTCCTGACAGAATTGGTAACCGGCGGCGAACTGCTGGATGCACTCGATGCACTGGGACTTCTGAATCACTGGCAGGCACATGTGTTTGGATCAGTTCACGGCTGCTGCCAATCCAATCACATGCTACTTGTTTGCAGTAGGCATTGTTCTACACCGGATGCATTGTCCTTGCCCTCGAGTTTCTGCATTCCCGCCGTCGGATTCTCAGTCGGTCCTGTGGTTCTGAGTTGCTGCGCTGAGTTTCATATTTTTAGACAGGCATCGCATACCTCGATCTCAAGAGCGAGAACTGTCTCATTGACCAGCAGGCAGCTACACAGTTGAAAAGCTTCTTTGTGCAACCGGTGAGCAAACTGCAGGGATATCTCAAGATGATTGATTTCGGCATCGCCCGGCGCATTACCAAGACCAGGTATGGGCCCCTGAAGGCACCGCCCGTCCCAGGGTCTTCAGTCCCCACCGGGTATTGCAGGAGAGCGGCTTTCCAGGGCACGTGCTGCGCTGTACTTTCAGGGAGTGGTTCGTGCTAGCAAGCATCGATTCATTGGCACTGGGGCTCCGGGACGGCCTTGCAGTTGGACGTTGAGTTGAGTGATGGCATGGGGCTTCGCTCGGTTGCTTCAGAAAGTTTGATTTGCACCAGTGCAAGAAACAGTACTTCTCGGTTTGAAGCAGGTGCACCTGTCGAAGAGCCATCAGAAAACTGCCGTCAACTCGTTTAGGCGTCCGATCGAACAGTGTACCATTTTCCGTACTACACAACACAACGGACCACCCGCACCATGTATCAGGGTTTGGGTTGCCTTAATGGCCCTGGAGCATTGCTGGTGAAGCTACACAGTTAAGAGTCATCGCACGGTCGAGTCACTCACGTTTGTGCAACGGCCCGATTGAGTGCAAATAGCAGAGTCAGTAGGGCTGCAATCGTAGATCTCCAAACGGTAAAAGCACCACGAAGACCAGGAGAGCACCAGGAATTTACCGGGAGACCACCACGACACCATCAAGACATGGCAGAAGACCATGCGACACCACCAACACATGGGCAAATGACTTTCCCCCCAAGCTCTGGCGGATTCAGCACCACTGCCGAGAGGCCCCCGCTTCCCCCTCCAAGTACAAGTGCCGACAGGATTCAGGAAGATTCGGGCAGGTGCTGTCTCCCAAGCAAAGACTGGCGCATCCCGGACGACGGCGCAAGTATTCCAATTAATGACGGGATTCAGAAGGGAGATCTCCAGGAAATGCTGCGAATCCCAGGTTTTGGAAGTCAAATTTAGCTGGTCCATATATTGAACCCGGCTCCTCGGGGCATGACCCCCCAAATATCCAATTCTCTTCACTCTTAACACAAGAACCCCATAGGATGACCACAATGTTTGGAAAAGCAGGCGAACCATCCAACAGCAGTTGAACGGAAGCCGTAAAGGGCGCAAGTCACGAGGCTCCAACGAGTTGACTGCAAAGCCTTTTTCCTCACAGCTCCGGGTGGCTTGCACAAGTTCTTGGCTGGATTGGGGCCACTATCAGCCATGAAATTTCGCGGTTTATCGACAAAGGAGCGAAAGAGCCACATGCGATTGGAATCAAACTCTATTACAAGAAGCGTGCGACCGCGGAGGGCACCCCAGTCTTCATGGCGCCTGAGATGGTCCTTGGCAAGGCTTGCACGGTCGAGTCCGATGCACAATCGTCCAGTAGTCCCAGTGCAGGGGAACTCCACCGTGGCAGACTTGTGGAGCCTGGGCATCTGCCTCTATGAGTTTGCCGCGGGCCAAGCCAAGCTCAGTTTCGGCCGAGCAGATTTGATAAGAGCTCGCAGCAAGGTCGTCGGCCAGTTTCCGTTCGCCAGTAACTGCTCCAATCGTGGCCAGCTCGATTCTTATTTGCCCACTGCAGGGCTTAGATGCCTAGACTTCGGAACCAGCTGGCTAGTACATGCCAGCACAATGTTCTGCAGGCGCACGTAGAGTTTGGTGCCCAGCCGAGGATCTTCCACCAGATCTTGCGAGCCCCATTGCGATTTCCCGAGTGGTCGGCGTCATACTCCGGAGGGGGCGGCAGCTTACAGCTGTGCCATGAAGTTGCCAGAGTTCCTTGCTGTTGCGAGGTTTTACAAACAGCCGATGGCGGAGGAAACAATGGGCTGCCGCCCCGGCAGTGAAAAGTAGTGCAACTCATTGCAAGTCAGCTGTCCACAGTCTGGCGGCGCTAGCAAGTCCACTCTTGATGCCTTCTTGTGGATTCCGCAGGCTTGCACCACTTGCAGACCTTCGTAGAATGTACTCCAGGCCTCCTTCGGGGTCTCTTGTCGAGAGATCCCAAAAGACGGCTGGGCGCTGGTCACGAAGGCTTTGCCAGTACAAACAAAGCCAAGCTGCTGCTGCAGACATGCCACGAACAGGATATGCGAAGCTGAAGGCACATCCTTTCTTCAAATCGTTGTGCGCGGGCCTGAGCTATTCTGCTTCCTATTTGGTACCGAGAGCCCGAATCCATGATGATGTGGCGGACTCAGAAAATCACTGAGCTATCTGCAAAGGCTGGGAAAAGCTCCTATGTCGTGAGTATGACCCCCCATACATCCCGGCGTCGGAGAAATATGCTGAGGACTGCCGGGTGCGTGCCTCCAATTTGTGGTTTGACTTTCTGAGGACTCTCTTCGCTGTTTCAGTTTCAAAGCAGTGTTGGTGGGTTTCCGCTAGGCAAGCGCTTTGTGTTCCCACTGCAGGGTTTCAAACCTAAACAAAAAACGTCAGACTTGTCTGCCTTCACCGGCACTCAGTCGGCCAGGACAAGAGCCAGCCTGTGAACCCGAAGTCAGCGGGAAAGCCTCTGCCTACGGTGGAAGAGGAGGAGGCACGCCTCCAATTAATCACCATCCAAGCTTACAACGAAGCACATTCGTGGCGACAGGTACCAGTATGTGGTGTAAGTAAACACTCAGAAATTCAGAGCCCCCGACTGTAAGGCTGCCAAACAAACACGCACCATAGAAATCATTGGGTCAGCTAGCGGGCTAGCGAGTGAGAGGACGGGTGAGCAGGTGAGCAGTGACTTGAAGGCCGTCCTGTTTCCCCCTGACCCTCAGCGTACCTCGAGCATGGGTGGAAGTGTGACCCCAGCATCCTTGCACCATTTGCCTTCGGTTGTACTGAAGCACGTAGTGTAGCAAGATAGCCAATGCCGCCAAAACACAAGCACGATCACAGCTGGAGAGTCGGAGGGGGGCAAAGTCCTAAGAGCTTTAAGAGCTGTCCAAACATATGTGCTCAAACGAGATAGGCTGGCGGCTGACCGGGCGTTTACAGAATGGCTTAATCAGCGATTCCCTCAACCGTCTGGAGTTGCTGTCAAAATATTCCGCATGAGGCCCAAGCTCATCCGACGTGCATCGGAGATTGTCAAGCGCTGATGGATGTACTGTAGCTTTACATTTGGGCAGGCACGCTGCGCCGCACCGGAGGAGCCCTGGCAGGTGACGTGCCGGTCGGATTTATTCATGCAAAAGTTATTCAGCCGCTGCGCCCGTGTGCGAATTTGCCACACATTCTTGGTCTGACCTAGGACCCATCTCCAGGTTGGGATATGGAGTTCTGATGCCGAGGGTGTGCCTGGTTAATGCATTCTTAGCGACTTCTGCCACCTGCGCAGCTGTCTCAGCTGTCTCCACAACAGCAAGATTGTGGATTGGCGGATACTAGTGCAGAAATTCATACCTGATTTGTATCCCCTGACAGCAGCACTACCCTGGTCATTCGACCCGTGAATAGCCTTCTAAGGCTCCCATTGGTGTTGTCAGTGTTGTTATGGGGATGCGGATGCCGGTACAGTTTGTGCTAGCGTTTCAACGTTTCACGACAGCAGCTTCTTATGATGCTGCTGTACAGGCGTAGGTAGCCACAAGAGAGCTTCTCGAGAACTGGCGCGAGCCGACTCACGTGCGGCTGGTCGATGCCAAGGCGAGTAAGGGCTTGTCGTGTTTACGCTGGATTGTCGCGGGCATCTTCAGGTTGTGAGTGAAGATGTTTGAAGGGCTCGAGCCGGCGCTTGATCTCTCAGAAGGATCATGGTAGGCTGCAGGCGACAAACAAGCCCAAGCAAGCTTCAAAACCGCGAGAAGAATCTCGACTATGCCGGTAAGTCATCCGAGAAATAGTCTTGCAAGCTCAGAGGCTGTGACTGAACGTCCGTGCGAACGAAGGTGTTGCATCACTTTTATCAGAATTGAATGGCAAGAAACACGAAGCAGACAAGCGGGTAGGGCTCCAGTGCTGCGATCGAGATGGCGGAATATACATAGCTTGCGCGGCATGCCCTGCAGCCAAGGCCGGTCCATTGCTGAAGCACGAGTTTGTTTGCCACGAGTGAAAGTGCTCCCAAGTTCTACATCATTGGCATGTAGCTGTAGCTTGCACACACTTGAAGGGATGCAGAAGCACGGAAACAAGGTGACATTCACTCACTTGTCTAGCCGCCCATTGGAAGACAGTTTGCCGAAGGCTGTGTGATGGGTCTGCGCGCCTTGCTTCTGCAACCCAGATCCAGGCGGCTTTCATAGGGAAATGGAGTGACTCAAGAGGCGGACACGAGCTCATCACAGGCAAAAAGACGATCAGCCTGGGATAAAGCCTGAAGACATACCCGCTCCTTGGCATGATCATGCCACCAGCCGCCCGAATACAGTTCTACGGTTGATGTGTTTTTGAATAGGCTAGGTTCGAGCGCATTCAGCGCTGCCTCCCAGGTTGCGAGCAGGCACGAAGGCGCGCGCGGCCTCGGCCGAGCCAACTTCTTGGGGGGGTCTTGTTGTCAGAGCACCTTGGGGTTTCGGGACTTGGGTTTAGACTTTTCGATTCTCAAGTTCGGAGTTTGGGGTCAAGAACTTGGGTCTCTATGGGGCTGGCAAATTAAGCTGCCGCCGCGTGGTAGCGGGACACGGCCTTCTTGAGAGGCGCTTCTGGTCCTCCCTCGGCAGAGGCCGAGACTCCGATGGAACGACAGGCCAAGATGGCCAGGTTGCTCTGCTGCAGCTTTCTTGCAGCCCTGAGCCATGGTCTCAGGTCCGAGATGCCTTAAAGCCCCATTTGTCCACGCTGCAGGCCAGGCTCCAGGCGTTCAGCTCAGCCGTCTCATCGTGAGCGCAGATCCTGACTCCTGACCAGGAGGCGGTCCTGCACGAGCTGGAGGGAGCTGTGGAGCGGCTGACAAAGGCGTGGCTTCGGAGCATCTGTCTCTTGCTTTTTTGCTGAGGTGCGCAAGTCCCAGGGAACAATAACAAGTATGAGAGCAAGAACAACGAATTAGTTGAGGAGACGTCGCCACATTGCAGTCCGAGACGCGAGAAATGCCTAGCAGCGGCTTAGGTCGCACTTCCGGGAAGGGTAGCCCCGACAGGCATACTACACCGAGCATATGCAGAAACGAGCGAGGATTCACGTCAGACAAATACAAGTGTGGGCTGAACGAACATGCCTACTACGCCTGCCTTGGGGCGCACCAACAACAAAGTGCTCAGTGTGACTTCCAGCGGCATGTGCACCATGTATAGCTTGCAGAGACTGTTGTGCAACAGGGCTGTGGATGCTCGAGCGGTGAGCCAAAAGGCGTAGTGAGTTTTCAGGGCCGCAGGGCCTTTGCATTCCGTGGCTTGCAGCTACTTTCATGGTAGCGGAGCAGCCTGGGAGGATCCAGAGCTGTACCGCGTGAGAGAAATGCGGAAGGAGGAAGCGGAGCCTTTGGGTGTGAGAGAAGTGTGATCCACGAGCTGAAGATTACGAGCTGGCTGTGCTATGGCTTCTGCAGGCGGCTATGTGGATGTTCCTGGATGGGACGGCAACCCGTCCAGCTTCCAGGCCTTTGAGGTTGCCTGCAAGTGGTTCGAGAAGACGCTGAAGGAGGCCGAGCGGAGAGGAGCTGCGGCGCGAGTGTGGGCCAGACTGAGTGGTCCGGCCAAAAGTGTTGTGAAGCACCTCTCCGCAGATGGCTTCGACCAGCCAGGTGGGCTGGGAAAGTTGTTGGAGGTTCTTCGGAGCTCCCCCTTGCAGACCCTGCCTATTCCGGACTCCTTTGCAAAGCTAGAGAAGTGGCACCAGCTGCGGCGAAAGGATGCGGAAAGCATCCCGGAGCTGCTTGTGAGAGAGGATGAGCTGTTCCTGGAACTGCAGCAAAGCCTTCGACGATCGAGGGCACGGGGACCCGGAGGCACGAGCACGCTTTCGGGCACGACACCAGCGGCGACCGCTACCCCGCCGGCGACTCCAACAGCGGCCACTGCAGGAGGAGAGAGGCCTTCTGAAGAGGCGGCTGCTTCTCCGAGCTCTGCACCGAAGGCTGGTGAAACGAAGGACATTGAGTTTGGTGAAGTTTCGGGCGGAAAGCCCCTGGATTTCTTTGAGGATGAACTCCGTGGTTTCCGACTCTTGAAGGCCAGTGGCATCTCCTACCAGGAGAGGCAACAAGTTTTGACTCTCACTGGAAACTCCGTCGCCTTCGACAAGGTGAGACAAGCTCTCCGAGCGCTTTTCGATGATGCTGACCCAGCTTCCCGCCAGGCAAGACGCAAGATCTGGTGGGCCGAGGAAGCAGAAGACGAAGGCTGGGCTGGAGATGGCGCCGAGGATGACGCCTGGGGATGGCTGGCTTGGAGCTGGGAGGAGGACCCGGCTCTGTACTGGGCTGGCTCTGAATGGGAATGGGCCGACTGGCCCGAAGAAGACGTCTACTACGACGGGCCGGCTGCACAGGAAGAGGTCGACCCCGAGGCGCCGGAAACCGATGAGCACAACCTGGTGGCCCAAGAGCAGGAGGCGCAGGCCTTGGCAGCCGAGGCGAATCGCACTTTGACCGAGGCAAGAGCGGCTGTGGCCAAGGTTCGGGTTGCCAGAGGTTACTTTCCCTTGAGCGGCAAGAAAGGCAGCATCTCGGGCAAGAAGGGCCAGAGCAAGTCGATGCAGAAAGGGAAGTTCTCGAAGGGGCCGCCTGGCAAAAAGGGAAAGACTTTTGGCAAGGGGTCGGGCTGCTTGCTGTGCGGAAGCCAGAACCACTTATACCGGGATTGCCCCGGCCGTGCTGGAAAAGGACCCGGAAAGCAGAAGGGCGCTCGGCCGGCATACTGGCAGGAGCCGGTGTACTACAGCGCGTACTGCATGGAGGTGATCCCGGCTGACCCCGAGAACGCTCGGACCGACGACGAGTACCAGGAGGCCAGCGGCGAGATGGTGAAGGCGGGCCTCTTCCTGAACGATGGCGGGGCCGATGCCGGGGATCACTGCCCCGACTGCCGGTGCGATGGTCCACCTAGGGTCGAGCACCTCCATGTGATGAGCTTGGAGCGAGCGCTGGTGTGTGAGAGAAGCGACAGCCTGGGCTACATCGTGGACACCGGGGCCACCGAGAACGCCGTCGGAGTGAAGACGCTTGAGGCCATCCTGACGGCCACTCGGTGCCGACGATGGGTGGACACGAGTGATAGGCCGGTGTTCCGTTTTGGGGACGGCCTGAGCCTTCGAGCGAGTTCCAAGCTGACCTTGGGTGAGTCGCCTTTTGGGAAAATCAGCTTCTATGTCCTCGACGGCGACCACCGGCCCTCCACCTGCCGGGCTGAAGACACACAGGCCTTGATCGGCAGCAAGTTCCTCCGGGAGTCGAAGGCGGCCATCAGCTACGAGCACCTCAAGCTATGGTTTTTGTGTGGAGGGGACCTGCTGAGCACGGACCTTTCCCAGACCACGACTGGCCACCTGATGGTGCCTGTGGCAGGGAAGCCTTTGAATCTCAGCGAAATTCGGAAGCAGGCCGAGGAGCAGTACAGTGTGCTCCTTCCTCCTGATGCCCCAAGTGTTCTTGACCTGATGGCCACACCAGGTGCCTTCGAAGAGCTGCGTCGACTTCAGGGTTCTCCGAGGAAAAGTGCGGAAGTGTTTTCAAGTATGTGCCCTGTTCCTGTCCAGAACAACATGCCCTCAGAGAGTGTCAGTGCCTGCGATCTGCCACCTAGACACGACAGTTTCATGATGAGTTCCACTGGTCAGCTGCTGGCTTTCGAAATTGTGCCTCCGCCGTGGCCACGCCGGATCGAGAGTCTTTGGAGACGCGTGCAAAGCCTCAACCTCCGGCTTTCTTCTACGATCCATGGCCTCGAAGACGGCGGCACCTCAGGACGATCCGCGACAGGAAGGTTGGCCTTGCCACGGCCGACACACTTCCGGACCAACACGCCAGAACCAGTGGGCCTCGTGGACGGCATGTTCCAAGTGCGGCTGCACTATGTGGTGAAGCGCCAGGGACATGGAGGATCCAGGGCCGGCGGCCCGACGCCGGACGTGGTGATGGAAGCGGTGGCCGAGCTCCGGGACATGGTGGCTTCCAGGGACATGACGGAGAAGATCATGAAGGGCAAGATCTTGGAAGTGCAGGGCCGGCGGATGGTAGCCGGCCACCGTGTTGCCCTGACCACTTTGATGGAGGAGCGCGAGCCGGAGGAGCCACCTGTCCGGGGAAGGCAGCCTACGCCGCCGATCGGATCGACGACACAACCCAGCCGGCCGACGGGACCGACCTTGACGACGGCGGCCCTGGAAAGCCTCGAGTCGCAAGCCCCGAAGGCACGACCAAAAGCGACGACACGCCCTCAGGAGCAAGTGGTGGACCGACGCGAGCTCGAGGAGGCCTTGGAGAACATCGCCGCGCAGGAACAGAAGGTGAAGGCTCTCAAAAAAAAGCTCAAGAAGGCGATGGCGGGATCCGAGGTCGAGGTGAGCTCCGACCACAGCTTCGAGGCGATGTCGGTGAACCACCCGCCGGAAGGAAGCCAAGGAGGAAGCACGCCAGCCCGGGATCGCAGAGCGGGCCGGGGAGAGAGTGCAAGCGGATGGTGTGGAGCACCGTCCTGGCGACACGTGTGGTTGCCCATGCACAGGAGGTCTCCCGTGCCGAGAGAAGGGTTTCACGAGCGCCACTCGGCGCAGCATGAACGCAGCAGGGTTTACTTACTTTATGACCTTGCTTTGCACAACGACTGCACTGATGAATTCGATCGAGCGGGCTGAGCTGTTGGAAATCAATGGCACCAGCAGCCACGGCCATTTTGGTGACGTGGCAGAGAAGGAGGGCATCACCTACGAGCTCTTCTCCGCGAAGACCGGGTACTACGTGGAAAAGAAGAACATTGCGGAGAAGGTGGTTGCGAACCTCCGGGAAACTAGCAGGCCGGCTTTCTTGTGGATCGCTCCGGCCGTGAAAGGGGCTCCGTCTTTGGGCCACTGGGCCCAAGAATCGCCAACACAGGCCCGAAACCGACAGCGAGCTCAACGACGTTGCTTGGAAGTGGCTGAAGGGGCCTGTGATCAAATCCGAGAAGGCCTGGATTTTGTATGGGAGTGGCCCCTGGATCTTGGATACGGCCGTGACAGCCCAGCAATCCACCTGCTGAGGCAAACTTCTGTTGAGTGCGGCCGCCCGTTGTACGAGCTGGAAATTGATGGCCGGTACTTTGGAGAAGCCGCGGCGGCGCACGGGAAACGGTGGATGATGATGACCACCAGCCGGCAGCTGTCAGCTGTTCTTCGCCGTTGCCACAGTCTGGGCGACAAACCTTCGGTGCCAGAGGGCCCCGTGACATGGCCTGAAAGGCTGGTCAAGATGGCCATTGCCGGGATCCATTGGGAACTCAAGGGGCAAGGGCCAACCTTGGCCGATGAAGTGTACAAACTGGTCACCGGGGAGCTTGGGACGTATGCTTTGGCGAGAACATCGGGCAACCTGCCGGTGGAGCAGCCTGCGGGAAAGAAGCTCAGCGAGATCACGGACATGATGCTCCGGATCCACCGCGCCTCCGGCCACACCTCCATGGAGAACCTCGCAAAGCTGCTCCAACGACGTGGGGCTCCCGGATGGGCTGTGGAGATGGCACGTTCTTTGGAATGCTGCGATTGCCAGGAAGCCCAAAGAATCAAAGGGCCGCCGCCGAGCAGCTTAGAGGATCCACCCGGGCTGTGGGAGGTCCTCCACATGGATGTGTTCGAGGTGGACTACAAGGAGAATGTGGACGGCACCCCGACTGACTATAAGGCGAAATTCCTGCTGATGGTGGACCGGGCGTCGAGGTTCACTATGGTGCACCTGCTGAAGAAATACCCAGCTAGCGAGGGCTGGGAGCCGAGTACCTATGACATCCGACGGGCCATCGTGAAGACTTGGCTCGGATCGAATCCTGCTCCTAAGTGGCTCCTGGCCGATGCCGCTGCATACTTCACCTCCAGAGAGATGCTTGATTTCTGCGGGAGAAGCGGCACCGGGCTATTGATCGCGCCCGCAGAGGCACATTGGGTCTTAGGAATAGAAGAACGAACGATACAAACCATCAAACGTGCCTCAGAGAAAATCGATCGAGAAGATCTCAGAATATCCATTGAGGACGCTATGGTCCTGGCGGCGCACGGGCACAACTCCTTTGTTCACGCCGCCACTGGATACAGTCCGTATCAGTGGGCCCGTGGATGGCAAAGGGAGGACACCGTCCCGGTGGGGTTGGACCCACGGAGAGCTTTCAACCGGATGTTGCTTTTGAGGGCCAAAGCAGAAGCGGCATTTGCCCGCGCTGACGCCGCCGAGAAAATGACTCGATTGAACAACACAACCTCCAGAAAGCCAAAGACCTTCTCGGCGGCCACAGGGTCGACATTGGTTCGTGCCAAGCTGAACCAGGTGCGACCTGTCACCGAGCGGGAAAAGCTGGTCGCCACGACTCAGGGGACTACTGTGTACCAGCAGGCGGTCGGCGTGGAGATCCTGCTCCGTGGCTACAAGGGCAACACTATCAAGACGCGACGGCGGAGACACCCGGCCACGACCTTGATGAGGACCTTGCCCCGGCCACTGTGCGTGTCGAACCTCGACCTGCTGCCCGAGCCGACAAGAACCTGTGGGAGTTCAAGGCTGGGACCCTTGTTCGGCGACACCACGTGGCCAGGCTGACCCTTTTCGTCCCGCAGCGCACCAAGGACTCCCCAGTGGAAGTTGACCACCTTACGGGAAAGCGCAGAACCATCATTCAGGTTCCTGGGGGAGGCCAGACCATCGAGGACGACTTCACTGCAGAGCAGCGGCCTGGACGAGCCTTGATGGAAAGATGGACGGGCGAGACTCAATTCCAGATCAAGCCCGAATTCCTTCACTTGTACCCTCAGGCCGCAGAACGTGATGTACCACAAGCACCGTTGCCTTCAGAACGTGATGTACCACAAGCACCTTTGCCTTCAGAACGTGATGTACCACAAGCACCTCTGCCTTCAGGACGTGATGTACCACAAGCACCTCTGCCTTCAGGACGTGATGTACCACAAGCACCTCTGCCTTCAGGACGTGATGTGCCACAAGCACCTCTGCCTTCAGGACGTGATGTACCACAAGCTTCTGAGCCAATGTGGGAGGAACCACCGGTGCCGGATCCAAAAAGGCGAGGACCTGATCCAGATGAAGAAATGGCGCCGGAGACACCAGTACCTCCTCAGTTTCTACCTCCACAAGTGCAGCCAGAAGGGGAGCGAGCACTCCCGGAGCAGCCAGACTTCCTTGAAGAGGAGCACGCAAGCGCAGCCCCTTACTCTACTTCAGAGTCTTCCACCAGTTCGTCTTCAGACGAAGAGTTGGTGGCAGACCGCCAGGGCCAAGGCTCACCCACAAAGAAGCCTCGGGTGAACTACCAGGCCAAGGAAAAGAAGGACCGGAAGCCGGAGAACTGCGACAAGGGCTACGCATGCGAAATTGAGGTCCGAGATCGTGATCTGCGACGGGTCCTCAAGAAGCCCCTCAAGGCTGGCATTTGGCTTTCCCAGAAGATGGCTGAGAAGTCAAAAGAAGTCAATTGGAGGCATCTCACCTTGGAGGAGAAAGCTGAGTTTGACACTGCTATGGCGACCGAGGTGACCAATGTGGTGCGAGAGCAGGCGGTGAGAGCCTTGTCTCGCCATGAGACCTCATCGCTCGATTTGTCACGGGCGATGAATATGAGGTGGGTGCTGACGCGCAAAGCGGACGGCCGCGCTAAGGCGCGACTCGTCGTGCTGGGGTTCCAGGCGCCGAATTTGACTGAAGTGGAAACGGCAGCTCCAACCTTAAGCCGCACCGGCCGCCATGTTTTGCTAAGCTGCGTGGCGAACCATGGCTTCACTTTGGAGAGTGGGGACGTTACCTCCGCATTCCTCCAAACTATTGGCAGTCTCGAGAGTGAAAACCTCCTGGTGAAGGCTCCGGCTGAGTTGGCTGTAATGTTCGGAGCAGACCCCAACGACGATAGCACGGTGCTCAAGCTGGTGAAAGCATTTTATGGATTGGTCCACGCACCGCGACGGTGGCACGATTCCGTGGTCAAGGCGATGGTGGCGTTTGGCTGGCGGCAAATGCAAAGTGATCGGTGCCTCTTTGCCTTATATGATAAAGGGGACGGCCGACTGATCGCCATTGCCGGCCTACACGTTGACGATTTTCTGATCGGGGGAATCGCCGACCACCCAGAGTATGTCAGGGCCAAGAAGGACCTGCAGCAGCAGTTCAAATTTGGAAAATGGGACCAGGCAAGCGGAGACGGTTTTGTTTTTGCGGGCACCCATATTCGTCAGACCAAGGAAGGCATCACCGTGGACCAGCGCGAGTACATCTCCGACTGGGTCGCCGAGATCCCTTTGACTGCGGCCCGAGCTCGGGAACTGAAGTCTCCTCTGACTGTGCAGGAGATTTCGGATCTTCGGGGTGCCCTTGGAACCATGGCCTGGAAATCTTCACAAACCGGACCGCACCTCCAAGCGGACGTTTCCCTGAAACTCTCGGAGATCCCCTTTGCCAATGTCAAGACGCTGGTCGATGTGAACAAGATGATCAGGGAGATGAGAAGGACCGCGGACCAGAGCATCGTCTTCCCGGCTTGGCATCGGGACTGGCGGGACATCGCGACCGTTGTGTGGGCGGATGCCTCACAAGGCAACCGGCCGAACAAGTCCTCCACGATTGGTTACGTGGCGTGCCTGGGACCCAAGGAGATCCTTCAGGGCGAAGAGGTCCGACTGGCCATGGTGGCGTGGAAGAGCTCCAAGTGTCCAAGGGAAACCCTCGGGAGCAATGGAGCTGAAGTTCAGGCTGTGACGGTTGGAGAGGATATGGTCTTCATGATCCGAGCTCTCTGGCTGGAGGTCCACGGTGCTGTGATTGAGCGCAACAGTTGGGAAAACCTTGTTGCAGAGAAGACCATGGGTGCCTTGGTAACCGACTCCAAGGGCATCTTCGATGCTATGACGAGGAATGTTTCTGCGCTTCATGGGCTCCATTCTTCGAGGGCAGGCTTTGAGCTGACAGTGACGGTTCAACAGGCGATGAAGCTGAAGACCCAGCTTCGTTGGGTCAATGGTGTGGCCCAGTTAGCCGACGCCATGACAAAGGCAGCGCCGGCAGCGAAGAAAGGCATGCTGGAGTTCTACCGCAGGGGCCAGACGTGGAGTGTTGTGCACGATCCCTCTTTCACGGCGGGGAAGAAGCTTCACAAAGCGAAGCTACTGAAGGAGATCCAAGAACGCCAAAAAAGCTTTCTTTTAGCTCTTGAAGAGTTTAGCCGTGCCGGGAAGTTACCATGGTACTTAGATGAAGAGCCCGAAACCGTTGATGATTTAGCCCCTGAAAAACTCAAGAAAAGGTTATCGATGTGACTTCCAGCGGCATGTGCACCATGTATAGCTTGCAGAGACTGTTGTGCAACAGGGCTGTGGATGCTCGAGCGGTGAGCCAAAAGGCGTAGTGAGTTTTCAGGGCCGCAGGGCCTTTGCATTCCGTGGCTTGCAGCTACTTTCACTCAGCAACCCAACTTGGCGACAACACCTGAAGATGCAAGCCAGTGTGATCCCGGTCTGTGTCGTGGCGTTAGCTTTGCAACAGAATCCAGTTGTTTTGTTGAACTGTGTGGACCAGATGTGGCACTTCCCTGCCTCACGAACGAAAGAAGGACGGAAGGAGAGACAGGATATGCTAAGTGTAGAATGTACACGAGGATGGCAAGCCAGATTGAACAAAATCACGGATTAAGCAAAGCCAGCAACTGCAAAGCAAGGAAAACGGTAACTCTGCTGTATTGCTGCTAGTGGTGTGAATGTTTCCGTCACTGTGGGCGAGAGCCATTGCTATAATTTTGCTATTATTGATGGTGGTCCACGATGTTGGGGGTGATGACGGTGATGTTGATAATTATTCCGATGATGAGGGTGAATGCGAATGTGAAGATGACAAGTAATAATGGTGATGTCGATGATGATCTTGATGATGACCATGATCATGATGATGAAGACAATGAAGATGGCGATGCCGACGAGAACCAAGATGGTCTTACTTAATGGTCAGGTACAAGGCAGGTGGTGGATATGTTCTAGACGTTGGCCCTGGAAATGCCGTGGCTCGGATCCCCCACAGCCATTGGCAAGACATCGCCGTGAGAAGCGTGACCTTCAGCAGGAAAGTATGCTCGAGCTATCCGTGGGTATTCGGGCATGCCGTCGTCAAACTGCACAACATGAAGAAAACACGTGTTTCCACCAAGGACGGTTTTCGAAAGACGCCCAAAACTGTTCAAGCAAAAGGAGAGTACTGGGCATAGGGGAAATGTTGATCAGACAGAGATGACTATGCCAACTCCGTCGACTCAAGACCATGAGCACCTTGCGCATCCCTGTGAGAAAGATGCTGTGTGATTTTTTCAGTGTTAGTTTGGTTCGCAGAGGAGCGAGTTGCGCATCTACTTCAGAGTATTTGTTTGTTGTTGTCGACCTCCACCGCATAATGTAGGGCGAGTTCTCAGG
Source organism: Symbiodinium sp. CCMP2592 (assembly GCA_905221615.1). NCBI lineage: Eukaryota > Dinophyceae > Suessiales > Symbiodiniaceae > Symbiodinium > Symbiodinium sp. CCMP2592. The sequence continues at coordinate 7,854 of CAJNDT010006089.1, read as the reverse complement.
AGCTTCCTGATGAGGGCATGGGTTTAAGAATGTGATAACCTTCGTCACCTGTTGCGGGGGCGGTGTAAGAACTGTGCTCAACGGCGGATTTAGGACACGTCACCAACCGCTGTTGCCTAATCAGTGAGGATGCGTGTTTAACACGTGGCAGCAACCGCCAAGGTTTCTGAGTGTGTCCATTTAAGAAGTGTGCATCGTCTAACGAGGGTTTGGACGTGTGATCAACCGGCAACCGCCTCATAGCCTCATCGCATCAAGTCTATTCCGATACGGACCGGACTCAACTCCAATGGTCCAAGTCGGATGGGCACTGGAAGGCGAGCTAAAACGGGAGTGGATGCCCCGATCCAGGAGCCATCCACCCACAGCCCTTCAAATTAGCATTCCCAACGTGTGAGCCTCTGGAGCACTGCGAGGTTCAGATTTGCTCGGATCTATCATCAGCTCCGGGCAACTTCAAGCGCGCTGTGTCTGCTTGGCTCTTACATGCTCTTATCGGCCGAGATGGCTACAGTGGTGACATGCCGTAGTTGTTGAGGCAGAAGGCTGCCCCGACAAAGATACGAACGGAAAGCCGGGCAGTCGGCCTCGATCCGTGTGCAGTAAGAGAAATCCTCAAGTCCAGGGCTGTCGAATCCCAGTGGCGGGTCCGGCGCTCCGACAAGAGGCCACATTCTGTCTGCGTTGAATTTTCCAAGCAATCGTACTTGAGCGGGAGGCGGTGGACTACATCAATGTCTGCGCCTTTGTTCCAAGATCTGCGTTTGTGACAGAGTGATCAGAGCTCAAGCGCTGCAGTCTTATATACGGTCAAGCTCCTAGTCTCTTGCTTAAAGGTCTGTCCGGGTGGCAGATCGGAATGGAGAGGGTCGACAATCTGCCAGACTTAAGAATATAGCCTCGGCGACTTGGTCGGTCATTAGGTCGTGGATTAACCCAAAATTTGAGCTGGGAGCTGTCAATAAATTGAATCGTGCTCGTGCTTGACCCTTTTCCGCAGCGCTAACAAGCCACTTCTCCTTTGCGCATGTTTGTATCAAGTATCTTCGTTGCACTATGCGTAGCACTCCATGCAAAGCAGCAGGTTTTCCGGTTGTGATGCATTGAGCACTCGTGCAGGGGCAGCATTGGAGGAGCGCTGACACCGGCCTACTTGGTATCCCATTTGGAGGAGCCTTCTTTGCATGCGGGTGCATTCAAAGATCCCGTCAAGGATCTTGATTTTCTCACACCAGGTCACTGTAGGTCTCAGCGAAGGTGGATGCTGCGAAAGCCAGAACCAACTGAAGATCCAGTACGTGGATCCGATTGGTCTCGAAGATTTTGCTAAACTCTGCCGGCGTTGTTTTCTCCTGCATTCAGGACGGCGACACGCCGGCAACTTCCACAGTGGTCAGTGCAGCGGCAAGTGCAGACCCGGCGTGATTTCAAAGCTGCTCGACACGTGGCAGCAATCCGACCCATCATTGTCAGGAGGTGGCTAGCGACTCCGAAACGTCTGTCTCCTTACGACCTTCCCTAAGGGACCGTCGGTGCATGTCTGTACCCATCGCACACCTATGCATTTCAGTACCGATGGCAATCCCGGCAGGATGGCAAGGAGATCTCCAAACGCAAAACCACCCGCATCACGTTTGAAGGGCCGGACCTTTGGGACTTTGAACTGGCTAGTCTGGCGTTGATCTGACTTGGACGACAGGCTTGAACAGCTCAAGGCTCTAGACAGACCCGGAGAAAGCGATGAAGAAGCTGAGGACGAGGAGATCTGCTCAATTTTGCATTCGACGGCTGTCTTTTTGTGGATGATTTCCCGACACGCTGCTGTTTGCTAACGGTCTGCGATTGTGTTGAGCGACTTGCTAGAAGCATGCAGCATGCGGATTAAGGATGCGCCGAAAAGAGCCGGCAGGGAACTCAGCCATAGATGGCTGCTGGCTGGCTTGCTGTAAGTAGGACGTCGCTGATCAGCAGGTAGCGACACGTCTTCTATTGGAAAGAAGAGTGATGCATCCTCAATGAATTGGACGTGCGCTCAGTCGGAAATCGAAACTGTCATGCTGCTTGCAGAGAAGTGGGGGCAAAGCAGGAGTTGAGGAGTGACAACTGGCTGCAAGAAAGGTACTCTCTAGCAGCCTACCATGGCACATGGCATTGCAAACATCGGTGTGGCTTTATAGAACCAGTCGATTGGAAGGGTGGCAGGGCAGTGACTGAGTATACTCCCGCTGCTCTCCATCCTTAAACACTCACACTCAAACCCGCAGAAAGCAAGGGGAAGAGAGAGACTTTCCGAAGCTCCTTTACCTTATTGACACTGACGTGTTTCTTACGGGTGCCGGGCTTTCGGGGCCTCTAACTTTTACTGCGTCCCTCCAACACAAGGGCGTCCCCGGGGGCTCGCCCTCAAACCTGGTTGAAGAAAGACTGTAAAAGGGAGACTGTGTGCTGTCAGCAGCATACGAAACATGTTGGGACAATCATGGTGGTTGATGTTGTTGGCCGTCTTCGAAACTTGCTGTCGTGCGACTAACCACACTGCAACTCTTTGACAGAGTGGCAGTCAAGTTCCATTTAGGTGAACATCATCCTGGTCCACCTTTCTGGTACTTCGCCTATACGTGGCCAAAGCTTCAATGCCAGGCAACTATACACCCTCAGCTCGCAGGTCGAGCACACAAAGCCCAAGCCACAAATCGCACACCATTAGTCAACGCGAAACGATGGCTGTTCCAAAGCAAACGCGCTCACACACACGCACGCACTCCTAGCGCCAGCAAGCACATCACGAAATTTTTATACGATGATCTTTAGGGATTCGATTGTCGTATTGAATCCTATGCCACCACCAGCTTCACGCATCTCCGGTAGCGCCCCAACTTGCTTGAGCAGTGCCCTGGAGGTTGGCTGTTGACCAAAATCCCCCATGGACAAACGACTCCGGGTGTGTTTGGCTCTGTGCTACTTTAGTGGCCTCGTGGCCGGAGCCAAGCCTGAGAAGACGCTGAGGCGGGCTGACGCATTAGACGTGGGCGAGAACTTGGCAGCTGAGGCGGCTGCCAAAAAGGCGCGCGGCCCGGCGCATTCTGGAGAGAGCAAAGCGATGTCGCGATGGGGCTGGGGGACAGGGCCACACGTCAGTAGACTCCATCGTCGCTTTGGTCCGCTGCTCAGAGTTGGAAGCTATGGATTCTCGGAAGCGCTCCATGGGAAGCGAAGGTGCAGGCCGAGAGAGAACGATGGGAGGAGGAGAGACAGGCCTCCACAGTATTTGGGGCTTGAAGTCATGAAATTCATTGTTCAGCTTAAGCAAAGCCTTGCAGGCACTGGAAGTCCGTGTCGAAGAGTTGCAGGCCAGGCCAAACTTGCTTCTGCCACTCACGCGGGTAGCCAGCACAACTGTCGAAACCACAAATCAATCAAGTCTAGTTATGGTTTGCGAGCTATGGCGGGAGCTAGGCACCAGGTTAGGAAGTAATGAAGAAGCATTTTTCCAGTGATATTTTGGATACTTTGGCCGGAATCAATCCGCTGTCTTTGCCGATGCATGTGCATTCCACAACGCATGCAGACTGCAGTCGTACACGGCATCAGACGGCGACCACGCATGACAGGAGCAGCTGCGGTCCATGCAGGCCTGCTGCCGTGTGCCATGTTTCACCGTGCATTTCGCGGCCCAAGGGCCGAAGGCTTGTCATGTCAGGGTGACAACGGGAGTGTCTATTTGCCTGCGAAGACGGAGCGCGGATAAGTATTACCAACGATGAAGATCTCGTGAATCATAAGCTGTATATTCTCGTTGATCTGCAGTGTTTGACTGGCCGTTTTTCGCCGGCACCGGCGCGTTGCGTCGCGACAGGCAGCGCACAGCCCGGATGCTGAAAAGCAGGTGGCCATCATTCAAGCCTGTGCCCCCGAGCCAGTAGTTGGAACAAAATCCTGTGAGGCCTTGAAAAGAGAGCATCAGGAACTGCGCAAGGCCATTGCTATCGCGTGCAGCTGGAGGGTTTTGGAGGGAGCACTGCTGGAGGTCATCAAAGCGCGAAGCAGATTTGGCGCTTGGGTGTGTGCTTGCATCTCAGTGATTGCATCTGAATTCTGTTCGAATGTCGGCGGTGAAGAACTTGTCATCTCCACTTGCTGGTGTGGGAAACATCCCAGCATCCCAGGAGCGACACATGATGGAAAGTGATGACGAGGCAACAGCATCAACAGCTTGGCAAGGTGTAACGTTGGTTGCAACTTACATTACATGGAGGATTCGAAGATGCTGTTTGATGATGTTTGATGAATAGACTTTTGCAGAGATAACGTTAGCAGGGCGAATTTACATGAGCCTCGACTGATTGGCGAGCCGAGAAGACGTAAGACTCCTAATTGGCAGTGACTCTGGAGCTAATGCATGCATAATAGTATTGCTTGCGTGCGGCCCACGGCCACGCGGCCTGCGGACGCGGCCCACGGTCTCGTGGTCACGTGGGCCACGTTCACGTGGTTGTACACGGCGGCCCGTGGCGACGCCCGTGACCGGCGGTCAACAGCGATAAGTTTGAGGTTTCTTTCAAACCCGTTCCTTCTAGGGTTTGGGGTTTCCGTAGTTACCCACCCCTTTCGGCTTGAAGGTTTCGCACACAGCTACTCCTTTAAGGGTTCAGGGTTTCGCACCCACCCACTCCTTTTACGGTTTGGGATTTCGTACCCACCCACTCCTTTTAGCGTTCGGGGTTTCGCACGCACCCACTTCTTTTCAGGGTATGAGGGTTTCGTAGCCACTCACTCCTTTTAGGGTTCAGGGTTTCGTATTCACCTACTCCTTTCATAGAGTTCGAATATGTCGCAATCACCCACCCACCCACTACTTTTATGGTTTGAGGGTTTCGCACCCATCCATGCACTCCAAAAATTCGAGGTTTCGCAGCGGCCCACTCCTTTTAGGGTTCAAGGTTTCGCACCCGCCCACTCCCTTTAGGGTGTGAGAGTTTCGTAGCCACTCAGTCCTGTTGGGGTTCAGAGTTCCGCGCCCACCCATGCACCCGTTTAAGGTTTGCCGTTTCGCAGCCACTCACTTCTTATAGGGTTCAGGGTTTCGCATGGTTTTGAGGTTTCGCAGCCACTCACTCTTTTTAGGGTTCAATGGTTCAAGGCTTCGCAACCACCGAGTGCTTTTGGAGTTTGGGGTTTCGCACCCACCCAATCCTTTTTGACGGGTTCATGGTTTCGCACCCACCCACTCCTTCTAGGGTATAATGAGGGTTTCGTAGCGACTGCTGCTACACTGGTATACCACGGCTACTCCCGCTACTACTGCAACTCCTGCTACTAAACTTCTACTGCTCTGCTGCTGCTCCGGTCATACCACGACGACCAGCTGCAAAAAAAGCCTTTACCCAATGCATGCCAACATGAAGTTTCCCAGATATTTGGTGCCCTGCAGCAGCTTTCGCGTGCAGGAGACCGATGCAGAGAAGGAGGCCAGGACTAGTAACTGATGGCACTGCACAGCTGGCCACTGCTCCTGCTTCCCGTGCTCATTTGAGGAACTGCGGCGGCGGATTTCGGAGCTCTCCGTGAAGCTTCGGGCAGCCTAGAACTCAGCAGCCATGATGGTATCCGTTCATCGATGTAGTTGGGAGAAGCAGCGAGGCCAAAGTGGCTGCTGGTGCAGCTTCCAGCGAGTCCGACGTGTCACCAATCAGGAGGCCGGAGCTGCGGGAGCCTTTGTTGGGCCGTTTCAGGCTGAAGCATTGCGTCTGGCGGCCCAGGTCCCCTGGACTCCCTGGACCCATAATTCGACGGAGGCACTGATCTGGATCAGGCAGCTGTTGTCCGTCGAAGCTTTGGTCAGCCCGGCTGAAGCTTGGGGTTCTCGCAGGTTTGGCTCCGTGGATTTGATTGACATCATCCCGGCAATTGATGATGCGGCATGCGCTTTCACACATCAGGTTCATTCAATTACTTCTTGCGGTTTAGTTAAGATGCACGATGGATCGACAATCTATGCTGTCTCGCGCATTGCTCATTGATTATGCTGGTGAGTGCTTGCATGGCAAAACATGGAAATGCCTGCGAAATTCAATCATTCACGAAGCGCCAAAGAGCATACATGTGACTTGATACAGTAAGTAATAAACCGTGTTGACATCACTAGTACTTCGGGATCGCCCTAGGCCATGCGCCGCAATCATGTGCAACGAGGTATCTAACAAGCTCCTTGCACATATATTGAAAGCGAGAGAGGATTCCAAAGAGACTTGTGTGTCTTAACTTATGCTTGTACTTGACCACCGAGCGGGGGGGAGCCGCGGCGTCTGAGGTGCGCGCGCTCTTTGCAGGACGGAAGAAACCAAGACAACTAGGAGAGAAGGAGAGCGAGAAGGAAGAAACGAAGGAAGGAAGGCAGGAGGGAAGCAAGAAAGCAACGAGGGAAGGAAGGAGGAAGGGAAACAAGCAAGCAAGGAGAAAGCAAATGGCAGGGAACACGGCAAAGAAGGGGAAGCACTTGCTTGCACTTGCATGACCGCATGAGTCCAAAGTCAGGATCTCGTGCCGGCGCTCATTGTGCTTTAGCGACACATATCACAACAGAAGTTGCGCGATCAGCGTTTCGCGGATGGGATAAGAAGTTAGATAAATGATGCAGAGGCTCAGTGCTCCGACAAAATGGTGAAGCTGTGCATGGTACGAAACTCTTGCAGAGACTTCCACGCACCAACACTTACACCCATGACACATCACGTCTGCGACCGTCGAGGATGGCCTTACCCAGGTGCGAGTTGGCCTTCAGAATGAAAGTGTGATTGCTCCATGCTTCCAGCTCTCGCGTATTCCTTGTCGTGTTGATGGACTAGCTTCACTACCACCTGCAGTTGCGATGAAAGTTGCTCCACGTGATCCTCCAGCTTGCCCTTGACTGGTTGGCGGGCCCTCTCCTGTCTCGGACGCTTGGCCAGGGCTCTGTGCTCCGGTGATTCCCCTCCGGGCAGATTGGCCGTGAAAGCTAAAGCCGGACATCTCTCTGGGACTTATTTAGGGGAAGCACGAATAGAAACAACGATATATTGTCAAAAACGCTGAAAAGGACCAGGAAGACAAAGAAACACGACAAACATAGCGTGAATGAAGACAGTTGTCGCCGTCGTCGCCTTTGAGCTGAAAAAGATGTAGTCACTCCTCGCCGGAAGACGCGGCCGTGGGCGGGGATGGGTGGGGAGCTCTGGGTGCAGACGGTTCGCGGGAGGACGCGGCCGTGCACGTGCCGAGCGTTCGTGGGAGGACGCGGCCGTGGACAGGTGGGAAGTTTTGGGTGCCGATCATTTAAGGGAGGACGCGGCCGTGAATGAGGACGGGTGGGAGCTCTGGATGCCGAACGGTCGTGGACGAGGACAGGTGGGAACTTTCGGTGTTGCGGTTTCGATTATCGATTCGGAGTCCGTGGTTTGAAGAATTCGGTTGAGCAGAAGTGTAGTTGCTAGGGCGTCCGGTCGATGAATGAGGTAGATGGGTTAGGCTGATCTAGGCTTTAGGTGTTAGGTCAGTCAGTTAGTCAGTCATATGCCGTGCGGCGCGTCGTGTATGACTTGACGCACCGTTCGGTACTAGATAGCGCAAGTCTAGTTACTTCACGACGACCGCTAAAATATTTAAAAGCTCTATCGTTTATTTCAGAAACCCATTCTCGTCTCGGTCGACCTACTCACCTCACGTCCTTGTTCGCAGTAGGTTGAAGAGTTCTGCGTATGGATGTAGATACGTGTAGAAGATGTTGTTAATCAAAAGTAACTGTACGATTTCCTCGGGAACGACGCCGTAACGTGCCCGATATAAATTAGACGTTTGGAATATGGAAATAAAAGATAT